>CACSLJ010000023.1:0-178735 GCA_902706625.1 Albugo laibachii | reverse complement strand
AGTGCGCACACGTGGCAGGCCAACGAGGTCAACGCAGCGAGTTCCATCGCAGTTTGAGTAGGTTGCTACTACACTTGATACTCCGGTGCAACGCAGACGATGCCGGATATGCAAGGAGGCAGACCACAATGCCCGAACCTGTCGTCAAAACACCAGCAACACCATCAGAACCGGAAGCACTGGCACCCATGACTGGCTTCTTGTCAACCAATTTACCCGCTAGGTGTCATATCGAAAGTCACGTCGAGTTTTGGGCCACGCGTTTTATTAATTAATAGAGGCTGGAGGCTGAATACAGAAAAGGTGGGGGCTGAATAACGCTTCCCTATTTTTTTATTTGTTAATTAACTTGGTATATTTTTTTAGGGAGTTAATATATTCACACCCCTTTTCCTTAAATCCACACCCTTTTCGCAAAATTCTTATATTATACCTAGGGAGTTACTACACTCCACGCCACGTTAAATTACCTCTCCGTTTTTGGCCGTAACGCTTTCAATTTTTGGAATTAGGAGCTGCCGTCTAGATATGTAATGTAAAAGTTTAATATACAAATCCAGTTAAGCGATCACGATCGATCTTGCATTTAAGCGGGACCTCACATACAAATTTCTGATTTCACCCTGCGACAAATTACCTCACCTTTTTTCAATATAATAATCAAGTGTAAAATCAAACAAAATATTTTGCGGAACTCAGTAATGTGTCTTGATTCTTTTACTTTCCATCACCGACGGAGCATTGAATTCACTAGCGACGTGAGAATTTCATTCGGTATTGTTTCCCACTCATCCATTAAGGACCAAGTTAATGCTTGCACACTATCAAAGTGTCTTCCATTTGCATAAACTTTCCTACTATGTTAGATCATAAGTTCTCTATAGGATTTAGATCTGGAGACTTCGACGGCCAATCTAGCAATTTAATATGCTCCTCATTGAGAAACTCAATGCTAGGTTTTGAAAAACATACTGGCCAAGTGCACACGACAATTCTGGACGAGCGAAGAATGGACCGTGTTTCTTCAACAGTGGTGTCTTCTGGTGGCGTTGAACATGGAAGTGGAATATGAAAAACAGTGGGAAGAGCTTTCAGATTCCTTTCAGAATGAATGCAAATGCTCTCGGATACTTCGCGAATACGTGGCTTATGTATAAGGAATGCTTTGTAAATGCGTGGATGTCAGGGTATCTGCATTTTGGGAACAAAGCTACATCTCGAGTCGAAGGCGCCCATGCTTACATTAAAACGTTACTGCAAGTATAAACAGGGGACGTGCTGTCGGTGCTTAACAAACAGAATCTTGCACTTGAGCATCAGGTTAGAACCGAAGTAACACGTCGCAGTTTAGAAACGTTACGTTATTTGAATGGGTTTCCGTCAATTCTCACTCTAGTATGCGGGATGATATCAGTCTTTGCGATCGATGGGTGTCTCGAGGAATTCAAGATAATAAAGGGAGAGGTGGTTGCGCAATGGTGTTCACCTCTACCATGGGGATTTCTTGTCCTCATAAGATGAAGAAGTTAGAGAATAGTGGGTACACACTGACAAAAAATGTTTTCCATGAGCAATGGCATCTTGATTGGCGACATGACGCAATGGTAAGTCATTTATCTTGTATATTGTGTATTTGCTCCATATTATTTGGTCCACGGTAACTGCTGTGATTGTGCTCGATTATCGGACGTAAACGATGAAACTGAGGCCATCAATGTGAAAATGGACTGTTCTTGAAAAGCAGTTGAAGGAAGTACCAGGGAGCCATCAAAATGTCCTGCAGTCCCAAATGACCCAGTTGGTGGAAGGCTACAGCACAGTGTTGGAAATGAGAGCTCCGGAAATACAAACAGAAACCTGCGGTCGTCCCCCTGGTTCCCGCAACCTTCCGAAAATCAGCACGAACGCGATACTTATTCAAGTTTAAGCATATAGTCAGGTGGAATCTCTGAAAAAAAGAAATTGAGTGCTGCGGTCAAGTAGGGCACAATAAACGAACTTGCCTGTTGTTTCATATGAATTAATAAATCTTTCGACAACTTGTCTATATTTCTAACATCACTGTTGAAAACAAAGTGGGTGTGGAAAAAGGGTGTGGAAACAGGGGTGAATTTAAGGAAAAGGGGTGTGAAGATAGTAATTCCCTATAAGAATTCCCCAAATCAAATGCTTTTAACACGACACGTTCTCAGCATCGCCTTGTAGCTTATGTTCAATTTCTCGTATGAATGTGTTGCATAGAATTTCATCTTCGACTTAAAATTGCGGAGCAATATCCGGTATTCGGAGATTTTATATCATGCGCATATGGCGCGTTTTTGGTAAAGTTAGCAGGCTTCTTAAATCTTGGCAGGTGAATTATCCTTCCGATTTGAATTTCTCCATGGCCCCTAACCTCAATCTTCATTAATTACGATTCCTGCGATGGAATTCCACAATGCTGCACATGAAAGAGTGAACGCAGTTTATTCCGTTTTGAGGCATATGGTACTTCGAACCAAACATATATTGATTATATGAAGAAGTAAAGCGATACCATGCCTGTACTAATAATTCACGACATGGGTCTCTTCGGCGCTTCTGGACATGTGGATGTGGAAGGAGCTGCTTGGCAGATTAGTGCAACGACTTAGGTAGGAAGTATGTTTTGTGAGCAATTGTTCATTGCCGAAGTTGCCCCATCATCAGTTTGTCCAGACTTGTGCCCACTGGGAGGTAAACTTATTTCTTTCATCGAGGCAGTAGCCGGCAGCAAGATGGAGCCACAGCAATTTCATACTTATCTTTCTGTGCTAGATTTAGAATCGTATTTAAAGCGGGCCGGATATCAAGGAACGGCTTTGCACTAAGGAACGAACATTAGAAAAAGCTTTATTTTTTAACAAGCTGATTAGAAGTGGTACTGATGTAATAGCCTCATTTCCTCGCCAAAATTACTTTACATCACCATAAAGGTGAAAATGAGTGTGAAATAGCGCTTACCATCACCTGACTCTCCTTGTGACTACCTAACCTTTTCAGTATCTAATTTTCATCAACCATCTTCTGCCACGAGTTGTTGTGGTGCTAATTTTAGCCAAATTTGCCAAGTATAATTTGGCACATGAGAAACAAAAAAGTCCTTGACGACCTTAATCTTGTTGTGCAAATAAATCGGCACATTGACGAGCTTTCGAACGATCGTGAGGCTGTTGAAGAGCTCCTCGTTCGTCCAGCTTCTTTTCAAGTGCTAGCTCATTTAAATGAATTGGACGAACCTATTGATCCCCGGAATTTATTTGAACATCAAAAAGCTACACCGAGTGCAACGGGCACATGTGAGCTTCCATTTCATCTTCAAGGAGACACTACGTTTGGTAGTGGAAGTGCTGTGCAGAATCGCAAACTTCTGCAGCACTCCAATGGCATATACACGCATATCAAGTCGCTTTGGGATGTTGCTTGCAACAAAACCGTAATCCATGACGACCACTCCACCGGTGCAAATCATGGGCAGCAGCTTTCACGATCACAGTACGTGGAATTCATGTTACTTGTCTACAAAGCACTTCGTTTCGATTTTCAGATGGAAAACGCTACTGAACAGATTCTGGGTGATTGGGAAATAGATAGTCATTCTGGAGAATTTCTCAACGCGGATCAGTTCCATGCAGCTATATTTGAGCTTGTCGATCTTTGGACGTGTGATATCAAGGAAGCAACGTACACAGGTTTTCTGAAGCGTTTAGTCAATCGGATCACGCTACGTGTCGTAGTATTCATCAATGACCAGAAGCTCATTTATTCTGTGACTGACAATTTCAACTACGAGGAGCTAATTGTCAAGGCTATCCCACTACAAATAATCGATTCCTTTGCGTCTGTGGCAACACTGGCTGCTCGAAAAGGTGTAAATACGATTGGTGAACTTGCAGCTACTGACGCGCTAGAGCTGGAAATCGAGCGTCAGACTTATGTAGCCCAAAATAATTTTTCTGCCGAAAAATTAGGGAAAGATATTTCACATTTGCTGGAGATGTTTGGATGCATATCAAAGCAATTTCATCCTAACGCTTACAAGCTTATAAAGCTTTCGAGTAAGCGGGCCTTTGCACTCGACGGTGTATGTTACGATCCCGAAAAGTTTTCCAACCAAGATGCATTTACAACCGAAGAGGAATCCCACAATCTGATTGACGAAGGAAGTAGCATAGAGAGTGGTGCACGAAAGTCAGGGCCGATTTATGATCTCATTAAAACGGATCTGAGGCTCGTCGACTCGATTCGCGCTGCTTTTGTCATTGAGAAGGATATTTCGCTCGAGCGTAAAAGCACAATAAGTGATATTAACATTGAACTCCGAAAACTTGGTGTGAATCCCGATACATTGACAGCAAAAGAAGCAAGTTCGCAGTACCATAATTTCTACGAGATGCTTGTCGTGAAAAATGGCCAAGACATATCAGCTTTAGCGAAGACGATACTTGACCAAATTCGATTTGAGCTTGCAGCGCACGGAATTTACATGGAAGAATCACAGCTTGAAGGTGCTTATGATGAGTTTTATAGCTCGATTGTCACGGGAAATGGGCAACACATGGTACAGGATGCGAAAAATTGGATTGATAGGGCCAAGCGAGACAACACAGCTTCAAGCTTTATCAAGACTGAGTACACCACTCTAAAAAGTGTTGACGCGGTCGAGCCGGGCGGTTTCGAGAGCGAGGATATAGAAGCCTTCATTATGCAGTCGACTCAATCCGAAGTCTCTATTATCACGGAGGCGCCGCGAATTGGTCGCTTGGATGGAATTGAGTATTCTGCGATGAAGCAGGAAGTAAACGACAACCAAGTTGAAATTTCATCCAAAGTGGATGTTACCACAGTCGAGAAATGCGAGGATACGTCATCACAGCTAAATTCAAATCCCAATATAGGCATCCAAGTCTTAGTAGAAAGTGCATCTTTCGGAGCCGAAGTATCACCGGATACTGAAGAAGCCACACACACGATCCATCAATGGGAAACGGATACAGGAACAAAGATACACTTGGACGACAAAGATCCCGAATCGAGCAATACGACTCTCTCTTCGAATTTGAAAGAAGGTAAACCTGCCATAGAAAGCTTTTTTCCATGTCCCAAAGAAGAAGATGTAAATGAATGTGATGCAATATCACATTCCATGCTCATCAATGCTCCGAAGCAAATAACAATTTCAGGATTTGCGCTTCCGATTTTGGAATCGTTTGATGGAAGGGATGACACAATTGAACCCCATGCTTCTATAATCCAATCAGTACTACCGCCACTAGAGACAGGAACCTCCGTTCTGTTGCATGAACAATCAGATAAAACCGACACTCCTGTCCCAAGCCAATTCACATCGATGCCCCAACTGATTTCAAAGCCAGAATTCCACATTAATCCGCCTATGCGAGATACCAACCTAGATGATGTTTCAAAAAGAACAGAGCAGGAGGCCAGAACTATCCAAAACGTTGCTTTTAGCTCTCAAAGCAACCTCCCTGATATTGGCTTGCGTTATCCTACAGATACGAGTCCCAAAGTCCCTCAGATTGTGGTAGGTGGGATTGCAGGCGCCAATAACGTCGCGACTATATCGCGATACATTCGTTTATTGGATTTAGGCACAGGTCTGTCTCTTATTGTCAACTCCCGGGCGTAATGTCTCATCCTTATTGTATAGTCCTTGATGCAAAATATGAGGAAGAAATGTTGCAATATTTGACAACGTACGAAGGTCAACAGACGGATTTGGTACTGATGAACTCTCCATATGAGCTGGTGTTTTCTGATTCATTGTGTTGCGTTAGGTCTTTGTGGATATCGCGAATACAATTGAGAATGCGAAAGAAATTACGTTGCGTATACAGTCTATCATAGGGAACAAATTAATTTTATTAGGTGGAGACAATTTAGAACAGACAAACGAAATTGCTCAGCAATGTATCCAGCTTGGGGCAATTTATTTTGCCGTATTTCCATTCGACTTTTCTGAACTTCGTGCTGAGATATTCAAGTATTTCGAGTCATGTCCTCAGAAGTATTTGACTCGGCAGCGAAGGAAAGTTCTACACCAACCACGGCTCAAAACACTGGTCACATCGAATGGCGTACAAGAGCTTTTGACCTTGGAAAAAGCTGAAAATGCGAAAGCTTCAGCAAGTAGGACGAAGTCCAGTAAATCGCTATCAATATCACAGCAAAAGTCTACCGAGACACAATTAGCAGAGCCAGCTCCAAGACGTCCGTCAATAAATTCGTCTCGTCGTGACGAGCGCTCCAGGCGTAGTCGCAATACACTATCAAAGTGGTTTATTAAATGAATTTACTTTGCAGATGTACGAGAGCAATGACTTCCAGAAAGAGCCATACGAAGACCGTTGCAAACTTACTTCGTGTGTAGTCCTTGGACCTCAAAAGAGATTTATGCAGAGTCGTGCAAGAGCTCACCTCCGTACCCACGTATTCGACGAGACAGTAATGGTGAGCAGAAGCGACTCATGCACTGACGTTACACTCCTAACAACTTTTCCTGCAGGCAATTCTACGCATCAGAAATATACCATTACACATTAATTGGCTAACACGCTCAACGTGCTTCTTCCGAACTCGAACGGGCGCTGAATCTGACTTTTGGGGAGGGGAGTATCTTTTCAAAAATGACCATACTCTGAAGCACGTAATCCAAGTAAACGTCCGATGTTGAGACATGTTCTGCGTGAATTCGATTACATTCATCGATTAGTTTCCGTCTGGTCCTGTAAACACTGATCGGCTAGCATGAACCTACTCCCCCTAACGGTGAATGCTTGATTGGTCAAAACCAACTAGTGAGAGGGTAGGACTACTAACGACAGTGTTACCTACACCACCAGATCCCACCCATAGCATGCATCATGTCTATAAAAATGTGTAGCGGATCAGCATCATCATCTGTTATGAAATATTGATTGGTAGATAAGCTAAAATCCTGGTGCGTAGCCTTTGTGTCTCAAAAGATTACTGCGCAAGCGCAGCTACAACCAGCGTAGACGCGATAGAAAGTGTAAAATACAGCTTTCATGTAAAAATAAACATTGAAAACGATTACAAATTATCTCTCGAGGGTAATCCATCCAAAATTTGGCTTAGACCATTGCTCTTTCAAGATTCATTTCTGCAATTGACTTCAATGGCTCCCAACAAAACTCAAGAACAAGAAGAGTATCGGGATACACTTCCGACGGCTCAATCCTATATCGACTGGGACCCCAAAGAGCGCCATAAATATGTTGCTCCTCGTATCGAACGCGCTTACGGGAAGCCATTGCCTCAATTACAAATATGCGTTCAAGACCTCAACATTTCGGCTCAAGTGCAATTTGTCGACAGCGAGGACATCAACAAGGGCTTACCGACCTTGTGGAATACATTCAAGCAGTCGTTTAGCGGACTAGGCGCTACCCGAAAAGTTGCTCAGAAAGAAATCTTGACGGATGTGAACTTGGTCCTGAAGCCAGGAACACTTACACTGGTTCTAGGTCAACCTTGCTCGGGAAAATCAACGCTGCTAAAGTATCTGAGTGGTCGATTCCAGAAAACCAAAAATGTGATTGTGCAAGGTCAGGTGACTTACAATGGTGTACCACAATCAGATCTCACAAAGACGCTCTCGCAATTTGTGGCGTATGTGACCCAGCGGGATTACCATTTTCCAACATTGACAGTGAAAGAAACTTTCCAGTTTGCTCATGACTTTTGTACTCCGGTCAGTAAGGAAGAAATCTACCAGCGTTTATCGAGTGGAACTATTGAAGAAAATGAAAGTGCGCGCGCTATTGTTGATCATGAAATCGATCTTCATCCAGACCTTGTCATTGCCAATTTGGGTTTGAAGCATTGCGAAAACACTGTTGTTGGCGATGAAATGCTGCGTGGAGTTTCGGGTGGTGAGCGTAAGCGTGTCACAACCGGTGAGATGCAATTTGGATTCAAAGAAGCTTCAATGATGGATGAAATCAGTACTGGATTGGATAGTGCGGCGACGTTCGATATTGTTCAGACACTTCAAAGTATGGCACAAACATACAAGAAGACCATCGTCATCGCCTTACTTCAACCTCCTCCAGATGTCTTTGAGCTATTCGACAATCTTATCCTCCTGAATCAAGGAAAGGTCTTGTATCAGGGTCCTCGAGCAGAAGTGATTCGATATTTCGATGATCTCGGTTTTCGGTGTCCGGAGCATCATGACCACGCAGACTTTCTATTGGATATTGCAAGCAGCGAGCAGTCTAACTACCACGTAGATCGTGGCGTGACTCCGCCTAAAACATCGACAGACTTTGCAAATGCATTTCGTCAATCTTCATATTATGAAGACACCCGAGCAGAACTGAACCAGTATCTTACTGCGAACATATCACCTCATGTACTAGAACACATGAAATCGGTGCCTGTGTTCCAACGATCATCTGCTCAAAACTTGGTTGCGCTGATTCAAAGACAATTTATGTTGCTTTTCAGAGATAAAGGCGCCATTTTTGGCAGAGGTATTATGTCAACGGTTGTCGGTCTCATCTATGGATCCACATACTTTGATATTGACCTCCCCAGCATTCAGTTGGTGTGTGGTACCTTGTTCAATGCAGTGATTTTCTTGACACTGAACCAATCCACGGAAGTTTCTAACAACATGTTTGCTCGGACAATGTTTTACAAGCAACGTGGCGCGAATTTCTACCAGACGGGATCATTTGTCATATCAAGTTTTATCGGACATTACCCCATGGCTATATTTGATACGATTGTATTCGGAACGCTTGTGTACTGGATGGGTGGCTTAGTGGCCAATGCAGGGGTCTTTATAATGTACCTCTTACACTTGTTTTTGAACACAATTTGTATGGGCTCGTACTTTTATTTCCTCAGTGTGAGCTCATACGATCTCAATGTTGCTCAGCCGTTGACGATGGTATCGATCGCGATGTTCTGTCTATTTGCTGGATTTGTCGTACTGCAAGACCAAATTCCATCGTGGCTCGTTTGGATTTACTGGATCAATCCATTGTCCTTTACCCTTCGTGGATTATTAGTCAATCAATATCGACATTCCAGTTCCGATGTCTGCGTGTTTGATGGTATCGATTACTGTACGCAGTACGGCAAGACAATGGGCGAATACTACTTGGATTTGTTCAGCGTTCCTTCTGATAAAAGCTGGGGATACTTGGCCATTCCGTATCTGCTTGGCTTGTACTTCCTACTCATGATATTGTCCATGTTTATATTGGAATATCGCCGACCGGCAGAGACTCACAGCTTTATGAAAACAGGCTCGGATGAGCTCACCGATGTCGCTACCGATACAGAAGATGTGTATTACTGTGCTTCTACACCGAGTGCTTCACAACGTGATCATGTGGCTATAAATGCTGCAGTTGAACGCAGAGCAATCACACCAATCACGTTAGCTTTCCACGATCTTCGATATACTATCGTAAAGCCTGATGGCGAGCAACTTGATTTACTCAAAGGAGTTTCTGGGTATGCGGTTCCGGGGACGATGACAGCTCTGATGGGATCATCTGGTGCTGGAAAGACCACTCTGATGGATGTCATTGCCGGAAGGAAGAAAGGAGGTCAAATACAAGGAATGATCACATTGAATGGCCACACGGCATCAGATATAGCGGTCAGACGACTGGCTGGTTATTGTGAGCAAATGGATATCCATTCGGAGGCTTCAACCATTAGAGAATCGCTCATGTTTAGTGCCAGGTTGAGACAGAGTCAAGACGTTCCAGTGGAAGAAATAGTAGCGAGTGTTCAAGAGAGTTTGGATCTGCTGGATCTCAACCCTATTGCAGATGAGATCGTTCGTGGTCGTTCTGTGGAGCAAATGAAACGATTAACGATCGGAGTTGAACTCGCTGCCCAACCAAGCATTTTGTTTCTTGATGAGCCCACAAGTGGATTAGACGCACGTGCTGCCAAAATCATTATGGATGGAGTCCGTAAAGTGGCAGACTCTGGCCGCACAATCATCTGCACGATCCATCAGCCTTCGTATGCCGTATTCAAGATATTTGATAACCTTTTACTTTTAAAACGTGGAGGTGAAATGGTATACTTTGGGGCTCTGGGTCACGAATGTCGTACATTGATCAAGTACTTCGAGTCAGTTCCCGGCGTTCCTCAAATCAAGCCAGCTATGAATCCCGCCACCTGGATGCTTGAATGCATCGGTGCCGGTGTGGCTAAAGCAGATGAGAGTGAGCAAACAGACTTTGTCCAGGTGTTTTCCTCCAGCGAAGAAAAAGAGCATTTGGAACAACAATTGAGGGAAGAAGGCTTTGGAATTCCATCCAGTCAATACGCTCCACCGGCTTTCACAAACAAGCGTGCAAGCGATCCTTATACGCAATTCTCCTATGTCGTCAGTCGGTTCATGACGCTTTATTGGCGTACACCATCGTACAATCTTACCCGATTTTACGTCGCCATTACCCAAGGGCTCATCTTTGGATTCGTCTACCTCCAAATTGGAAAGCAGTCGTACCAGGAAATCAACTCGGTTATGGGGCTTCTATTTTTGACGACACTTTTCTTGGGAGTTGTGTGCTTTAACAGCGTACTTCCAATTATCTTTGAAGAGCGCGCTTCTTTTTATCGAGAGCGCTCTAGTCAAACATACAATGCAGTTTGGTACTTTCTCGGCTCAACTGTGGCAGAAATTCCGTACGTGTTTTGCAGCACAATCTTATTTACCATCTTATTGTATCCGATGGTGGGATTCCAAGGGTTTCGGGAAGGAGTCATATATTGGCTCGCGACATCACTCAACGTGCTTTTATCCGCTTATCTTGGTCAGTTCTTGGGTTACTGCTTCCCAAATGTGCAGGTTGCTGCATTGGCCGGTGTGCTAGTGAACACAATCTGCTTCTTATTCATGGGGTTTGCTCCTCCAGCATCTGGAATTCCTGCAGGATACAACTGGCTTTATCAAATCAATCCTTTCCGATATCCTCTTTCGATCGTGGCTGCCGTGACGCTAGCGAAATGCGAAGATGCATCAGACTTTGGCTGTCAGCTTCTAACAAACCATCCTCCGGATGTTGGTGATATTACGGTGAAGGAATACGTGGAGGGCACATTCAACATGAAATACGATGACATCACTCGGAATTTCCTGGTGACCATTGCATTTATCGTATTCTTTCGCATTTTGGCGCTTTTGGCATTGCGATTTGTGAACCACCAAAAACGTTAGTTTTCTTCGGATTTGAATTTGGATCGAGTGGTGTCTGTCATACATTTGTACTTTCCATTGATTTCGTAGCTTTCATATAGATATTTCATTACAATAGGTATTTTTCATTAACGCCCACTTCCTATCTTTTCTTGAAGCAATGTTTGCATCAATTCCTCAGATTCTTCTAGCGATTTTATACTGCGAAGTTCGCTACATCCTGACAAAAGCTTCAGCTGGTTGATTATGGGGCCAGCACATGTCGAAAAAAGTAGCAGGGACCAGTTTAAGGATAACGCAGTCATCCATTTGGAGTCTAAACCCTTGTCTGGCTTACGATATGCGGATTTCGACTGATGAGTATCACCGCAAGCTCGAGATGCCCGTGGAGATCGAGAAGTCCTCAGTTGTGAGGTACTGTTGTTGCAGTCGGATCGCACCAACGGGATGTACAAAAGGCGTGAGAAATAGCGAATTGGTTCTTTTTTACGATGACAAAGCATTAAAGGGATTCACATAGAATAGCTCCATGGGAGCCCTTGGCAATACTTTTAATGCTTCCTGCGAACAGCCGTCTATGCCCACTTCAGTATATTTATATGCAACCCTTTTGCTTCCAGGCGTAAGAAATTTAGACATTTTATCCCTAAAGCGTAGTGGAGCACAAAAATCCTGTCCACAGCTTGCTATCTCGAATTTGTATCTGCTTGACGCTGATACTAAAGTATGCTCAAAGTCTGATTATAGACGCCAAGATAATCAAGTCTACCTCGGGTCTAGTATGGAGCGGGAAGTTGGCTACGATCCATTCGAACGAGCGCACCATGAGCTACAAGGTGGGAGTGCAAATTCCGCTCTGCAGCGACTAGCAAATTCTTTAGTTAGTACGGAACTACATCGGAGTGACAGTGGGCGTAGTCTCCGTCTTCGACCTTCAAATAACTCTGCCGAACAGACTATAACAGCTCACTGCTTGACGCCAAGGGCTCCTCGGGGAGTTAGACCAGGCGGAAGAAGGCCACAGGGGGCGACTGTAATGGTACCGCACCAAACATGCATGGCCTTTAAATTAGACAACAATAGCAATAATACCCAAGTAACAAAAGATGATATATCATCTGATGATGAGGAACCCGAGTCTATCTCAGCGACGAAAACATCAAATAGCTCAAACTCTGGAAACCAGAAAGCTCAAGAAGGTGCACTCGAGAAAAGAAGAAGTAGCTTTTCGATTGCAACGCATATTCTTGCACAGCTACAGGAAGATAAACTGAGCAAAGCTGAGTATCCTACTGAGGCTCTCAGGTATAGTGGCACAATCTCTGAGAATGGGTTGGCTGAATGCGATGATGGCGCCTCGCGTATATGTGACATCAAATGTGAAACTCCAAAAACACCCCCAATGTCATGTGTGAGCTCTGAGCCAGAAAAGAACACGCCCAATTCTCTGTACACTTTTTCATTGTGGAGCAACGCTATTAAACGCCCGATCCTGCCTGAAGCCGTCGGCGCAAGAAACGATGTTGAGCCAGATATGATAGATCAAATTATAACACAAAGGCCTCGACCTCGCTGTTACTCGAGTGAAGCAATCCCGACTGCCTCCACCGCGGAAGTTGTTTTGCCGTTGGAAGAAAAAGGCTTGAAAGATGCACGTGACATGATTGCTCGTTTGAGAACCGATGACAATAAATCCACAGCCTCTTTCATGGCAGGAACTCCCCAGAATTCTAGCCCTACGAGTCGTGAAATGAGTTTAACTCGATCCATGTCTCCAAAAATCAGCAAATCGTCAATGTTTGTACGAACTTCATCCTCTCTACCAACATCAGCGCCAGTGCTTCCCCCACGCTCGACTTCTTTGGATTCCACGATTGGAAAAACTACAGAAGCTTTTCCCAAACTACAATCCTCAGAGCCATTAGATCCAGTGTATGGCAACCAGAAAACTTCTCATCACTCTCAACGCCATTCATTAGGAACTGGATCCATTACAGAGTGGAAGCGTGGAACACTTATTGGCGAAGGAACGTTTGGAAAGGTACGAGAATGCCATCAGCATTGACGCGATTCTCAATTCCACCTATCTAGGTCTATATGGGACTTAATATCGCCACCGGAGAACTATTTGCTATGAAAGAAGTCGAAGTCCGTGCTAGCTCGTTGAATGAGCATTCGGATCCGATCAAACAGCTGTACAAATTGGGAGAAGAGATTTCACTGATGGAGAATCTTGATCACAGTCACATTGTCCGGTTCGTATCCAGACTTAGACAATCCAGTCACCGATACTCATAATGCTGATAGATACAAAGGTAGCCACCGCAACGACAATATTTTCTATATATTCATGGAATACGTTCCAGGAGGAACAATTGCAAGGTTAGAGCCTATATCGCATTTGTATCGATGCATTCTCATCTTCGTTTAGTATGCTGAAGCAATTCGACGCCTTCAGTGAGCCTTTGATTCGAATATTTGTCCGACAAATCGTCGCAGGCGTAGCTTATCTCCATCGCATGGGCATTGTGCATCGTGACATCAAAGGGGCCAACGTACTTGTAAATGAGCAAGGAGTAGCCAAACTGGCAGACTTTGGCTGCTCAAAACAGCTCACCGACATCCAGAGCACGAGCTTGGAAGAAAGCTTACGCTCCATTCGAGGAAGTGTTCCGTGGATGGCACCAGAGGTCGTAAAACAAACTGGACACGACTATAAAGCAGATATATGGAGCATCGGTGCTACAATGATCGAGATGGCGACTGCAAAGTACCCATGGCCAGATAGCAACAATTCTTGGTCGACCATGCTGGCCATAGCAAATGCAACAGAGCCCCCTCCATTTCCACCCAACCTCTCTCAACAAGGCACGCAGTTTTTGAAGCAATGCATGCGTATTGATCCCGCAGGTACAACGCTTTTTCAAGACTTTGTCAGATACTCATTTTTGTCTGTCAGAGCGTGCAACGGCGGAGATGCTATTACTTCATCCATTTTTGGCGGCTGAGCAAAAGTAGATCCAGACACTGCATAAACGGAGCTGGAACGCGACATCTTCCTCATTTTTAACTGTATTACGAGTCGCGATCTAATACTACTTGCTCAGTCTGCTGCGAGAATGATCGATTCCAAGTTATTACAGGTAGTCTACCAGCTATATTTTTAGAGCAAAAGAACCCACTGAGTGAATCGTCTCGTGACAGCATGTCGTTCCTTTCTTACCCCACTGGTGTTCGGATGACAGCACAGAATGTCGAGAAGCTACAGGCAAGACGTCGTTGTCAAGAGCAGGATGCTCTATCACTTCGCAATTTTACAAACTCGAACCAAATTCAGGTGACTGAGCATCAGGCGGAGGCTAGTGTGGCTTACAAACGACGCTCGAACCAAACGGCTCAGTTCACTGCCGAGCGCATATTGGAGCAAACGGAGGAACAGGCAGCCGAGGAAAAAGCTCGGCGTTTGCGTGAGACGCAACAGAACGAGCTCGTAGCTCAGACCTTGGAAGCCCAAAAGCGAGCAAAGGAGCAAAAAGAACGAGAAATACAAAGAATATGCGAGTCGAGTGAAGACATACACGAATTGCAAGCTATTTTAAAGACGGCGTACATGAACAAGGAACGAGCAACGCAACAGCTCGAGAAGGAGACACTGCATACCATTGAAAAGCAGCGGCAAGTGGCCATGGAGCAACAAATGGAATATGATCGGCAAAAGGCTCTAGTTGAGAGAGAAAATGAAGAAATACTGAGGAAGGTACAAGCTCAAAAAGCCAGCCAGGTGCTTCAGCAGCAAATGCTCGATCGACGGGAGCTCGAGAAGGAGAGCCGAGAAGTAGCCGAATTGGAGCGCCAACGTATTGAAGAGCTCGTGCGTCAGATTGAGCTCGAGGACCTCGCAGAAATCGAGAAACGCAACCATCAACGCATTCAGACACGTCAGATGATCATGCAGACGCAGCAGGAACGAGCTGCGGTCCTCCGATCTCAAGCCGAGAAGGATCGACAACAAGAAGAGCGGATTCTCGAGTATCAGCAACAAGTTGCTGCACGTGAAGCCGCTGCAAAAGCGTCCACAGAACATCGCAAAGCTGCTCAAGATGCAACCTTCAAGGCGATTGAGACCGAGATCAAGGCAAAAATGCGCCAAGATGAAGAAATGGAACAGCTTCGTGACGAGTTGTGGGAGGAGGAGATGTATCAAAAGAAAAAAGAACAAGACGGAGCCAAACAAGCAGCCAAACGCCAAGCCAAAGAGGTGATGATGACCAGTAATGCGGAGCAAGTGAGGTACAAACAGGAGATTCAGGCTCGACAAAAAGCTGAAGAAGAAGCGTTCAACCAAAGTCTCAAGCAAAAATTCAAGTCGGAAGCCAGAAGGGATATGGAATTGGCCATTTTCCGCAGAAAACAAAAGGAGGAGTTCCAGAGAGAGATCGCCGACCAAAAAGCCTACAAACAGCGGATGATCTTGCAGCAGGTTGAGATAGAACGTCGTGAGCGTGAGGCAGAAGAAAATGAAGAAGCGTATCGACGCCAAGTGATCGAGGAAGCAAAGCGCAGACTCTTGGAACAACATGCAGAAGCCTTGGAAGGATACCTACCCAAGCATCTTCTGCGTCCCGGTTCCGGGCGAATGGAGACTTCCCGCTTTGGATCGTAGCTATAGTGTTTGTGATGTGGACAAAGCCTGAGCAATTGCATAAAAGTTGAATCGTGTATTTCTGCATGTTGTTAGATCGACGGTACTATGGCTGTTTGAATATCTTCACGGATCGATCCATCGAAGCTGACGCTAAGAAACTCGAGTCAGAAGCGAATTCTGCTGCCATTACATTCGCTTTGTGATCGTCAAAGCTTTTGACCACACTCCATTCGCTTTTATTCAATTCCTTGGCAATCAGCACTTGTGCACCGCTGGCAAGCGCAACAAAAGTGCCACTAGGATCAAAAGAGAGCGCTTGAATATTGCCAGGTGACTTGGCGTTTTCAGTCGACTTGATATCGATCGAGTAAATGGTTTTCAGCTTGCGTAGATCCCACAAGTGGACGATCCCGTTTGAGCTGCCAGACATGAGATGGTAGCCATTCTCAGAAAAGCTGATGGCTGTAACTGGAGCTGCATGGTCTTCAAATGTGACCACATTACTACATGACTTCACATCCCACATTTGTAGCCCTGAGCTGGAAGATCCAATGCCAAATATGCCACCATCGGGGTGAAATTCGATGCACAGAGCTTTTTCAGAACGCTCATTGGAATTGTCGAGAGGTTGTTGTACCAGTCTCTGACCTCGATGCAGATCGTAGAATGCCCAATTTCCATCCAAAGAACTTGAGAGTAGATAATCTCCAGTAGCGTGCAAAGACGTCATAGTTACTGCATCTTGATGCCCTCGAAGCGTCTGCAGACTGTCCGTTTGAACCTTGTTGTTGTCCAATGACCAAGTTTTGATGTCTTTATCGTAGCTTGAACTGATCAGTAGCGACGCTGTTGGATGAAAGAGAATATGACTGATCTTTTTCTGATGACCTTGCAGCGTGCCAACGACTTGCTGAGTGGTCATATCAAAAATTTGCACCCTCTTATCGACACCACCGCTCGCAATTTTCGTACAGCTTGCATTGATTGCAAGAGACAGGACGCCTGGCTTCTCAGATTCGTGCCAGGTGTGACTAGAAGTTACTTTCCAATCTGTAGCGAGATTCTGAAGCTTTTCGGCTCGTTCAGGGGCAATTTTCTTCTTGAACTCTTTCCTCTCCTTTGCGAGTGTTTTTTGTGTGCCGTCCACTTTGTTTAGGAGCACTTCACTCAATGAAGCTACTTGAGGGTCGCCAACGGATTCCATTGGTACGTCTTTGGTCGATTCGGTGGTTCCGTTTACACTGCTTCGAGATAAAGTTTCCATGGTGCTACGAAGCTCTGCATTTTCCGCATTCAATCGAGCAATTACACGGCAGGCAGCATCGTGCTGGTAGAGTGCATGTGATAGCTCTTGTCGCGTTTTCTCCAAATGTTGTCGCAGGGTGAAAGTTTCGAGCATCACTGCGTCCCATTCGTTCTGGAAAGTTTGCAGTAATGTCGGAATGCTTGTAGGATTCAAAATATCATTTGATACTGCGGGTGTCGGATTTAGTGTGGAGGATTTTAAATTGGTACAAGTCTGAATGGATACGATATCATGCGCAATATCCAATTCTTCATTAGTGACGGGGCATCGATTCTGATTCAGTTCCAAATGCTTAAACAGCAGTCGCTTCTCAAACACATGACCAGATTTGACAGAGACGACGGGCTCTGTGGGAAGTAGACCGCTTATCGCACACAGCATAACCTCTTTCTACACAATATCTCTGGATGTCGGCAGTCTCCTTATCGGTGAATATAACAAAGTAAAAAGGGAGCAACATGTATCGATATATCGTTATATCAGTTAAATGCTGTAAAATGCTTTCGAGCATCATGCAACGCTAAAGCATCTGCCGCTGCAGTCAACAACGTCTTTGAGAAGCTGATCCAACAACTTTTATCATCAAAAACAGCACCACTATGATCTTCACGTCGCATTTTATCGTGGTCGACAGCCACTGCTACATAACCGTCATTCTTGCACCAAATGATGCGATGCAAAATCTTGGCGATACTATCAAATCCCAAAACAGTCGAAGGATAATGTGACGATCACACGTCAGCTACAATAATCCTCATAGTTGCATCCACCAATTCTACTGTATTTTTTTGAGCAGTCACTCACGATAGTCGATCATAATGATGATCATCTTTTTATGGAGGTGATCAAACACTTTGATTGTTCCACTTTGCACAAATTTTTTCAGCTTTTCCAGGTCAAAGTTTGTTGGTGCTTTCACAAAGACAAGTTTGGCATGCCATCGGAGTTGGTCGCATATGACACACAATGGAATATCAACGAGATATAAATCCAGCTTCTCAATTTCCCGATACTGTTGACCACCCCAAGGCGGATCGATAAATACGACATCTTGGTGGAGTGACCACATCAATTCGAGATAGTTCTCATTCCAGCAAGTGACATTGTGATCACTGCGGAGGATGGTCAGATTGTGACAAAGCATTCCGTATCGAGTAGTATCACATTCCACAGCGTGCACATGAGCAAATTTGTCCGAGAAAGACCAGACGTTTCCACCGACACAAGCTGTAGCGTCAGTAATTGTTGCCATCAATCGCCCATTGGAGTCGATAGGAACATTGGAACACAATTCCTCAGTTATTAGACGAGTGATCTCAGTGGCCACAGTGTCTTTTGTGACGCTGTACATCGCGACTTCGTCCAACTGCAAGCACTGCCGCTGTTGGAACGGAATGCTACCAAAAAAGTAATCGCGCTTGTCAAAGCATCTTTCTAATTGTAATTCCTGCAGTGATTCAGTCAAGCTTTGCTCAGACGAGTTGACGAGCACTCCTTCGCCGCCTTTATCTTCCATTTCGAAATGCGTGTTTCCGAGCGCCCGGGAGATCACCTGCAGTTGCGATGAAGAGGAGGATGATGATAGAGCACACGAAAGTTCTTTCATAACTTTTCTGCGCGTCCTTGACACATTTTTTCGCTTCTCCTTCTTCTCATTTTTCTTCGCATACTGACGGAAATTTGCGCCATTAATCAAATTCGCTGGGCTGAGACTCAGCGCTGTGCTTTTCCTAACATTATAAACTCGATCCTTACCATTTAACGCAGCTTTAAGCGATGAGATATCGGCAGAAAAGCGAGTTTTATTGTCGTCTTGATCTTCTGTCTTCATAGAGAAAATGGTAACGTTCGACAATATGATTTGTTGAAATATCTCAGCTGGGATGATTGATGCTTTTTGATTGGAGGATTGATCCTCCAAGAGTTTTCATGCGAATTTCACGTCATTTAATGACGCACATAACCGCTAAATCGATGGTTTCGAGACATTTTTCTTCAGAAACAATGCGCTCACAACAGAAGGAGCTTCCCGTAACTCTAAATAGCCAAATCAGTGCCCAGAATGCGGAGGAAAAGGTACAAGCTGCAATGCAAGAGCTACTGAAAGTGAGCGCAAAGTACAAGGATTCGGTCGGGTCGTCTTCGAGCATTCCTACTCGTGATGACTCTATCGCACTGATGGAACATTATCTGGATCGATTGCAGCTATCTGTTAAAGTTCAGAAGAATCTTTCTGTGATCCATGTGGCGGGTACTAAAGGCAAAGGGTCCACATGCGCTATGACAGAACGCATCCTCCGAGAACAAGGCTTCAAGACCGGGTTGTTTACATCACCCCACTTGATCTCACCTTGCGAACGAATCCGAATTAACGGAGCTCCTATTGCGTCTGAATCATTTTTGCATCATTTTGGGAGCATTTGGAATCGGTTGCAAGATACAGCGGATCAAAGTGAAGGACATCCACCCACAGCCTGGTTCTTCAGATTTCTCACTTTGTTGGCGCTTCAAGTCTTTGTCGATGAAAAAGTAGATGTAGCGATCTTGGAAGTCGGTCTGGGCGGGCGTCTGGATGCCACAAATGTGATTCAAAAACCAGTTGTCTGCGGGATTACAACATTGGATTTCGACCACACACAAATACTGGGAAGCACAATGAATTCGATTGCATATGCCGTACGTGATTTTCACTCCCTCTGTTTATGATTTTTAGAGCATGTTGTCGATTCCTTAGAAAGCTGGAATTTTCAAGCCAAATGTACCCGCGTTTACAGTTGGGCAACAAGATCAGCTAGCGATGGACACACTGTACACGTGCGCTAAAGATTCGCAGACACCTTTGTATACAGTGCCATCATTCGATGATTTTGATCCTACAAGCGCCAAAGCTGTTTTGGGATTAAAAGGCTCGTATCAAAGAGTAAATGCGGCCTTGGCAGTCACACTCGCCAGTACCTGGTTGAAGCATCACAACGGCACAAAAGTAGATTGGAATTCAGAGGAGAGCATCGATTACTCGTGCATGTTGACAAGTAGTGTGAAAACGGGCTTGGCTGCGGCTTTCTGGCCAGCCAGATCACACACTATACGAAAACCCGAAGAGCCAAATACCACGTACCACATTGATGGTGGACACACGCTCCAAAGCTTGGTCTGCTGTGCGGAATGGTACGAGGATTCCAGCAAAAAGGGATCAAGTAAGTCTCTCAGACGCATTCTAGTGTTCTCCTGTCATCATGAGCGAAATGTTGCGCTTTTAATGGCTCCATTGGTAGCTCTGCAATTCGACTCGGTCTACTTTTGCCCAACTTGCGCTTCTCGACCAAGCGATGTGGAGGTACCGACATTCTCGCAGGTTATGAAGGCCAGTGGTTTAGAAAGTAGTGTTCAGAATTACAAGGATGAAGAAGTACACGTCCGAGATCAAGTGATTGGACCTCTTCGATGGCAGCACACAACTGCAGCGATTTGGAAAGAATTAGAGCGACAGCAAGGTCAGAAAGCGAGCCAGAGTCATATAATGGGTTCAACAAGAGAATGCATGGATTTTATACGCCTCGGGCAAAACCATGACGTGCATCAACACGTTTTATTTACAGGCTCTTTGTACCTTGCCGGAGAAGTGCTTCAATGTTTGGGCTGGAAAGAGGGCCATAATTGATAATAAAAATAAGCTTCCACGTATAATCGTGAATTCCGATATTTAGAAAGACTCAATACGTAATTAAGTATAATTGATTGGTGGGAATCATGCCGCGAATTCGACGGAGACATAAGGTCAAAGTGAAGCGGCGATTAAAGCCTCAGCGTAAATACCGAAACAAGTTTGTTGGCGATCAAAACGTTCAGAAGCAGTGGGACCACAAGAAAACCGTTCGCCAAAATTACGAGAAGATTGGCCTTCTTGTGGATTCAAACGCCTGCAAAGACCTCCGGGAAGCTTATGCTGGTGTGGAAGGAGACGCAAATATTGCAGATACATTATATGAAGTCCCCGATAGTGATTTTCTCAACGAAAGGAATCCAAAGCGTCCTGAAAATCACATGTCGGAAGAAGAAATTAAATATCTGAGACCGCTGATAGCGAAGCACAAGGAAAACTACAAGGTATCCGAGCAATTCTCTGAGCTGTTCTCATGCTAAATAGCTTATTTGTATAGGCTATGGAGCTGGATATAAAAGTAAACTGCTTCCAGTGGACCGAAAACAAACTACGACGTCGATGCGCTCGCCTTGCATTACTTGATGCAAATATCATTCAATAGACTTTTTATTTTATTCGTGTATTCTTATGCTCTAGCGCAAATCCCAAAGATGCCGACATTTTGATCGATACATCGCCTATTCTCAGCATTAATTGGGCGCAGTTACGCATACATTAAGCTGAATAGTAAGGCGTCTAAGCTGAAATGTGAAAGTAGCGAAAGTATGACTATAAACGCAGCAGGCAATAAGAAGTCATTGAGCAAGTGGAGCGGAAGGCTTCTTATCATTGAGACATGCACGCGGTTTTTACATGAATTTCGCGCCAAAGTTTAAATTCGAATTTTAGCGTGGTAGCTTCTATGGGGATCACAGGCCTTCTACCTTTGCTGAAAGGCGTATCACAAGAAAAAACACTTGCAGATTATCGAGGAGAAACTCTCGCTGTTGATGGCTACTGCTGGTACTTGAGCATTTCACAAATTCGGGCAAAGCTTGGCATTGACTAGTGTTTTCGAGACAGGCTCCATCAAGTCATGCACCGATGCAGCGAAGACACCTTTCTTGATCCTAAATCGGAGAGGTATGCATCGCAGTTAACTGCAGTTAATGCTCACTGATCTTATGGCTTATGCTTTGGTAGGTACATTGACTATTTTATGGCCCGAGTGGACAATCTCGTTCGGCATGGAGTTTCTCCTTACATAGTATTCGATGGAGGCTCACTTCCATCGAAAGCTCACACAGAAGAAGCGAGGAGATTGTGAGCGTTGAAATCTTTATATGAGCTGTTGGGTCTTAACATTTACTGCGTAGAGCCCGGCAGAATGATAGAGCGAAAGCAATGCAGTTTCTGAGCCAAAATAACAAGGAGCAAGCACGAAAACACTTTAGTCGTGCGATTGATATCTCTCCATACATGGCACATCGCGTGATTTTGGTACCCTCATTTGAGCTTGATTTGGTTCAGTGTCTTCACATTTGTACTGGACGTCAGAGATTGAGGCAGAAGAATATCAAGTACGTTGTGGCACCTTACGAGGCAGATGCACAATTAGCCTATTTAGTCAAGTGTGGTCTTGTCAATGGAGTCATAACGGAAGATTCGGACTGTCTCGTTTTTGACTGTAACAAGGTACGAGATCCCTACGAATTGTGCTTTCGGACCACATGTTCAAGCCTTTTCGTAGGTGGTATTCAAGATGGATTGGAACGGTAAAGGACAGGAGATAAAGGTGCAGAGCATTCTGAGAAATAGCGAGCCAAACATGCAGGGTTTCACGCACGATATGGTACGGGATTGAATGCTAAGGTAGCTGTTGTTTGATGCTTTGCTCGGTCAGTTCATGGAGATGTGCATCTTCTCGGGGTGTGACTACTTGGCCAACATTCCTCGATTGGGTCTCAAGACGTCTTACAATCTTTTCAGAAAATACGGCTCAGTAAGAAAAGTGCTTCGAAATCTGCGACTCGAAGGAAAAGTGAAGGTACCGGCTTCCTACGAAGAAGATTTTGCGAAAGCGAAATTGACTTTCAAGCATCAACGAGTCTACGATCCTTTGAACAAAGTAAGGTTGCTTGTTTAAATACCACATTCGTCCTTACACTGAGTCACTCGTCAAGAAACTCGTCTTTTTGTCATCGCCGCCGGACGACTTGAAGGAACAAATCATGGACTGGTGCTTTCTTGGGCCGGAAATATCTGACGCGAATGCAACAGCCATTGCGATCGGAGACATGGACCCCATCACAATGACTTACTTTGGAAAATATCAGTGTGCTGTCCCCATAGATAAGCATTCATTTCCAAGCATACGCGACAAAAGCGTCGCCTCAAATCTGGGAAGCAATGACGATCGTTACCTAGTTCCATCAAGCTCCCTCTCGTGTGCGACTGATCGAGAGGAGATTGACAGTAGCACAATGTCGTCACAGTCTCAAGAAGCGAGCAACGACACAAAGATAGCCGATAAAGTGATGGAACAAGTCAGACAAAAAGTGCAAGAAGAAACTGCTTTCGATCGAATGATGCGTGCAGGGTCACAGCTACAAAAGCAAAGCCTCAAGCGTAAACGAAAGAAGACGACAAACTCAATTCCAGCTATAGCCCTCAAATCAAAGTCCCGATTTTTCGGTCTACAACCCCAACACTCAACGCGAGGTGATCGGCTTAGTACAAAAGCTAGTACAGAGCGATGCAAAGCAATCCCTCAAAAAATTGCAAAAGCAGGTCTGAAAAGTTGCAGGATAGAAGCAGTGATTGAAAGAAGGGAGCCCTATCAGCGACCGAATTTGTCTTTCGCGAATTTTCGGTATATGAGTTCAAATAAAACAAAGCTGTGACCGTATAGTAATCTGAGCACACATTTAGATAGCCTCACTCAATAGAATTACTTTTAAAGCTCGCTGCTATAGTCCGCATTGTCTGGAGTGTATTGTTTTGCACATTAATCTTGGTACTCGAGAGAGAACTTGTACCTTTTCGTCGCTGGCACGGAATGCGCGTTCTGAACTTCAGTCTGAATGCATTTTGTTTTACGTTTTGACGATGTATACTATGTGACAATTTCGAGGGAGCGTTTTCATTTGCTTAAAGTCTGATCGTGAATTCTTCCCAGCACGATCAACGACCAGTTATTTTCCAAAAGTTTTGTCATCTTGTCACGAAATATGACCGAAATACGTGGCTGTGCACCTTCAACGGTTCTAACCAATCTTCTATAGGTCAGATAATTTTGAATCTCAAGCATTCATTTCCAGATTTGGTTGATAGAGCAATGATCCTTCTTACTGTCTCTCGAATGTTTCTAATTCAGCAGTATGTGATTTGGGCTGCTAACATGCAACATGTTAATATCGAAAGCTATATCAAGAAAGTACCAATTTCCTATGAGACAACAAATGTCCCTGTACCCAACATGGTTGAACAAGATTACGAGCCCTGGATGGATCCTCGTTCTACGTGCATTTTGCCAGACAGAGATCAGTGGTATCTGAACGGAAGATGTCATCTTTCTATGCTATGGAAACCTTATCAGTCTCCAAAAGATCGAGTGGAATTCCCGAGGTTACAGTACGAATGTGGGGGAGAAAAGATTGCATTTGTTGCAATTGGGAACGCAGGTATTCCTGATTTCAGAGAGTCTGATGCAGAATCCAAACGACCCGGAAATGATAAGGAAGCTTTCAATGCAATACATGAGCAGATTCCAGGGGATGTGGTCGAAGCAGTGAAAGCGCATGATGTGTTATACGATATTTATCTTGGTAATAACTTTAATGACGGCATAAAATAGCAAAACTGACTCTCAATGGGACGAGGAATGGGCGAAACGTTTTGACGTTGCTAAGTTGAATATTCCATTTTTTGCAATTAATGGAGATCGTGAGAGGAGAAAAAACTATACCGCTACAGGATGCTACACGGTTAAGGGTACTCACAAAAATTACTGGGTCTTGCCAGACTTGGCGTATTCTCTTGACGTAATAAGTATCAAAAGTGAAGTGGTGGGGTACATGAGGATGTTATTCATTGACACTGAGCTTGAAATCGAAGAATTGTATGCTGATAAAGCTTAACCGAAAGTATACAACGATGAGTGGCCTCACTATGAGTCTATACAGGGCTCCGGCTTCAAGGATATCTACAGCTTACTGACGGACCCTAAGAAGGCGCCATCCGTGCCAAATCTCAAACCGTATATGCCTAAGGATTTAGCTTGGATGATGCTAGATACAGAAAGGTATCCAGAAACTATGCCGTTGTTTTTGGTAGGACATCGCCCATTATATTCAGCATTGGAAGGCGATAGTAGAGTTGAAGTCACGGATTATGTCAGACCCGGCAATAAGATACATCGATACATCGAAATCGCAAACTTTTCCGCCACACATCATCGTTCGGCTATACTGCCTACATCAGTGGGCACGAAGCCGTTATGGAACATATCGAGAGCGAGTTTCATGATTACTATGGTATCGCTGGTGGTGGTGGCGTACCCGTACGGAAGGCTACAAAGCCCAAGGATGCGGAAGACGGAGCATCGAAAGGACCGGCTTCAACAGCAGGGTCAAAGAAGGGGGTAAGAAGGGTAAAAAAACGCTACTGAACACAGAGGCACGCAAAGAAGCGGAAGTGAAAAAGGAGAAAAATCCAAGTAAACGCAAAACACGCTATTCGGAAAGCGTTTATGGCTTTGCAGTATTCAAGTACGATTTCGAAGCTATAACGGAGAAGGTTTTATATTACTATTACGAAGAGGTCGATGGCAAATATACGCTCGCAAAGGACCAAAAGTAATCAAAGATGGTCCACTCGTAACTTGCCCTCAAAAATATAAGCGAGCTCACAGCAAATTTCCACCGAAGTGCACAAAGAAGACACCATGGCCATGATGATAGAGTCATCCCCTCGAGTTCCTTCGGACTGATCGATAGTTTTTTTTAATAAAATCTCTGCATCCTTATCTCTGCGGTTTGTGCTTATCAGGTAAGGAAGCTGATAAATACCTGAGCCTGTACAGCGATGGTGAACGCTCTCGTAGTGCCGAGCATCAGCTAAGCCTTCGAAGTGATGGATTTGAAGACACATATCCATTCCGCGAGAAAGACATTTCGCTGGTCGATACAGAACGTCGCACGGGGCTTGTTTTTACGTTGTATCAGTTGGTATATGAAAAGTCGAACACAGCTCATGACCGACATTGGAAGTATTCATCGACCCCAGCAAGTGAAAGGCTAGAAGCGGCTTCAGGTATGCATCATTGACCAATTCAATGGTAGAAGGATCCGAATCTTTGTACTAGTTTTGGGAAATCATCTTATCCCATCGAGTCGACCTGTCACATCAAAAGTAACGTCACCAATCCCTCGCCCCGTGAACGATCTATCTGTATGATATCATGCGCAACCAAGCTGTACAATGCGCGTGTGATCTCTTCTGGGTTGCACGGTCGATTCCTCGAGTTCATGGCTTTTCTGGTGTTTTCCTTTAGTTTGTCCATACTAATCTGACCAGAATGGAGGTACAAAGAGTTCAGTATACACGATTTGATAGATGACTCATCGAGCATATCCCAGTGTGACTCAATGATCGATCGTAAGCGACATTTAAGATTCTCCAATATCTTCGTTTTCTTCTCAAGACCGGTTCGAACGACTGTTAATTCTGAACATGAATCAGAAATTTTGGTGCTAGCAGTATTTCCCACTGGTTTTCTCGAGACCTCCTCAC
The DNA here is from genome assembly GCA_902706625.1 of Albugo laibachii. Classification (NCBI taxonomy): domain Eukaryota; phylum Oomycota; class Peronosporomycetes; order Albuginales; family Albuginaceae; genus Albugo; species Albugo laibachii. The sequence continues at coordinate 152,112 of CACSLJ010000023.1, read as the reverse complement.
TTCTCTCGATTCTCCTTTCGTGGTGCTTCTTCCTCGTGAGCATTGTTTTCAACTCAACACAGAGCTTTCTCACATCCTCATGTGCTTGCATACTTGGTGAAGATGCAAGTAAAGCTTCCAGGTTCTCTCGTTTCCGTTTACATTGTCGGTCTGTTTTGACGGATTTGATCGTAGCTTCTAAATCCCACAGCTCACTCTGACGGCGAAGATTCGCTTCCTGTAGCGCTTTGATCTCTTCATCAAGCTGGTTTTCATCCAAACTGGCGGAAGGAGACACACACGGGCTTTCAGCCAAAATGGCTTTTAGTCTTTCAATCTGCTCTCCTTTCATTTTCATCTTCTTTTCCCAATCCGACTCCTGTTCCTCCAACTTTTTCTCGACATCGTCATTGATACTCGCCGCCTCCGCTGCAAGCTTTCTCCACTTTTCTCTCAATTTGGCAATGATAGACCGAAGCGATTGATAACGTCGTAATATCCTGTCGGATACTTCCCGTTCCTCGTTATTCTGTGAGTGTGTCTTTTGACTTAGTGTACGAATCCATGGCACATCCTCTTTGGAAGCTTGCTGCACGATATCGCATTCCAACGGATTCGAAGTGTCCAGGTGAGATGTCGACACAGGGGTAGTTCGTAGGTTGCACCCGTAGTCCTTTTTCGGCTTTTTGAAAACAGAATCTTGCAGGTGTTTCGCTACATGAATGAGGTCTGCTACTGCATCGCTAACTGATTCATTCGGCATTGTCCAATCAGTCAGATAAAGTATGCTGCAGCTGTCGGATTTAATATTCACACTAAGGTACGATTGTCGCCCTTGAGACTTGGCACCTAGCCTTTCTGACCAATTAGATTTGTGTCTCCCTGCTTGCTACTTGCTGCTCAGCCAAGTATAACGCCTCATTATGAACCTCTCAGGAAGCCTTGGTCGTTGGATTCTGGGAGACGCGGATCGTCAATGACATACCGATGGAGATTAGAACAGCAAAGGAGCCTACTTGATCCCGTGGAGAACGATTACAGAGGCCGGGATGGATCCCGCTGTCAGTCTAGAAGAAAGGATGAATGTTTCGGCAAAGAGTGCCATCTGATCATGAGTTCTCGAGCATATAATGGTATCCAGATCAACCCCGCTATCCTCAATTATGTCTACTATCATGAAGACAGGATATCATCCGTTGCAATTGGTAATGCAGGGTCTCTGGCTGTCCCAAGGATGGTAAGATCAACAACTCTAAGAACAGATTGAAGTGGGTGGTGTCGCTAAAGCCGAAGAGCAAAAGACGAAATTCACTTCATATTATGGCAATAACATCAACGTTGGGGTCGAAGACACGGATGACCCTCAATGGAAAGCAACATGGACCGACCGTTTTCAATTCGAAGCGTTAGATATTCCTTTCTTTGTAGCTATTGAAATTCATAAAGATACAAAGAACTGTATAGCTTTATCAAACACAGATTCTCTGCGATTACATATTTCTCTCTGACTGCATCAAAGCTCACACACAAAACTATCTCCTTCCATCGAACGGTCATATTCCTTTCTCTATCAGCCTTCTTGTACGAGTAGAAAACAATCTCAATCGCAGATTTAGCAATCGTCTCATTCGTGCGCCGACTGAGCTACTATTCGGGAGACACAGCGTCAATGATTACTGGACAGAAGCGGAGCTTTAATTTCGGCTCCAATGTGATTGCGTGGCATTCCAATTTCAAAGCCAAATCATCCCGTCATGAAAGCATCGCCAAAAACCATTTTCTCAATCAGCAGATCGAAATTGTGCTTCCAAGGGAAAAAGGAATCGAAGTCGCCAAAACTTTACAATGGGAAGGAGCTTTTTATTATGAGATTATAGCGAATCCCTCTCTGTTTTTGCAGAAAGAGTTTAGAGAAAAGTATGTGCTGAAAGGATCCGTCTCCATGCTCACAAAAAACGTACCAATTGATGCAAGTAACACAGCCTGTCTCCTTCCAACAGGTCATTTATTGAGAGGCCTGAACTCCGAGGTGCTTTGCTGACTGCCGATTCTTTAGGTGAGCTCATTCTTGTGGTCAACAATGAGACATACGAAAGAATTGGTATCGCTGGGAAGAAATATGGAGGATTTGGCAAAAACAAACGTCGACTACGACAGAAATTGAGGAAGAATCAGACTCGGAACAGAAAGCTGGGCCAGCGGTACACAATCGCACTCGATCTCAAGTCTACTTCTCTCACAGATGAAGAAATAGCGCGAATAACTGCGTCCTTAAACACTCATTTTCCAAACGTTTGTATGCTGATCACTGCGATAAATGAGAGTGGAAAGCCTCAGACGATTTTGTTTGATGAAAGGATTGTCCAAGCGCGACAACGCGTCGAAAGTAGCTGCCAATCTACGACGTATACTGACATTTATGTGCCGCAAGTGAGCTTACTGGCGACGGAAGGCACTCAATCGTCCACAAATGTCTCGGACAAGTGTGAAAAATTGAATGATATGAGGCAATGGCTGGGTTTTGTATCGTGTCGTCTTGAATCCTTGCTCAGGCAGGAAGAGCCCGATGGGTACACTTCGACGTTTTCTGGGGATATCGTTATGCCATCTGAAAGGGAGACGATAGCAGTACTCCGATGGAGAGGGATGTTATCCACAAACATGTGCACCAGTTTACTTGATAAAATGCGTTCATATCTCCAAGAGGGAGCGATTGAATGGGCTAGTTTTACATCATGGGGCTTCCAAGACGCTCCAGTATCATGGGTACCCGAAAAGACAAAGGCTTGCGACAACGAGCATGGAGTTATGTTTTACGGCAGCAATTATTATACCTTCATCATGCTTCCGCGCGAGGAATACTACTCGATACAATCCGCAGGTCCACACGATACAACCGCTTGATGAGAAGCCCAAATGCCCGCGAGGCTCAGTACACAAAAGTCTCAAGACTCGGATGGCTCCAGTGTATCCTGACACTATCCAGCGCTATGAAGAATTGCGGCAGACGATCCACATCTTGCAAGAGCACTTTCAGAACCAAGCATGGTGAAAGTATTCTCTCAGTTGGATGCATAGGTATGGTGTGTCCTGGGCAGGTACCAACGACCTCGTTTGATGAAGACTCAGTGCCTAGGATATGTCATATATTACCAAGGCATTAGATCCTAAATTTCTTTGCATCGCATTTCTTGGATGTTGAATCCCGGCATTTCGAATGAAGTGGCGAGAGCATTGACATCTTTGCGAAGTTGTGAGACACCTTCATGCTTTTCGGCGGCTTTGAGAAAGTCAACGAGCTTTTTACCACTCGTTTCCTGAATCTCAATGCAGAGTTTGACTGCACGATCCAGAAATTCAGCTACTTGAACGAAATCCTTCTCGACGAAACCTCGACTCGTCAATGCTGGTGTGCCGACTCGAACTCCCCCGGGTGAGAGAGCGCTTCGGTCGCCCAATACTGCGTTCTTATTCAGCGTGATGCAGACCAAATCACAGAGCTTTTCGAGCTTGGAGCCGGTGATACCAACGGGTCGAAGATCCCACAGAACCAAGTGATTTTCGGTCCCGCCAGTGCACATTGAGTATCCTTGGGAGGTGAGAGTCTCAGCAACAACTTTGGCATTCTTGATCACCTGTTGAGCGTATTTCTTGAATTCGGGTGTCATTACTTCTTTGAGCTGGGTGGCCACTCCTGCGATTTGATGTTCGTGAGGACCTCCTTGGAGTGCAGGAAACACTGCATTGTTGATCCGGGACTCGAATTCTCGCTCGTCTTTCCGGTAAAAAATCATTCCAGCTCGTGGCCCACGCAAGCTTTTGTGGGTTGTTGTTGTCACCACGTCACAAAACTCAAAGGGTGATCGATGTTCACCAGCAGCAACCAGTCCACTGTAATGGGCCATATCACACATCAATAGCGATCCGTTCTCATCGGCAATGCTGCGAAATCGGTCATAATCCCAGTCTCTTGGATAAGCGCTTCCACCGCAGATAATCATCGCCGGTTTGAAGAGAGCTGCTTGTTCTGCCAGCGCTGCGAAATCAATCAAACCGGTCTCTGAGCTGACTCGATACGGAAGACTCTCAAAGTACACGGAGGTTGCAGACACTGCTTTCCTCGTCTTCTCAGCTTTCGAGTATGTGTAAAACCCATGCGTCAAGTGACCTCCGCTCGGCAGATCTAGGCCCATAATTCGGTCATGCGGCCTTAGGAGCGCAGTGTAGACAGCAAAATTGGCCGGGCTGCCTGAATACGGTTGCACGTTCACGCCCCATTTCTGTGGATCCAATCCATAAGCTTTTAGAGCTCGTTCCTGACACAAAATCTCAATCTTGTCAATCACTTCATTGCCACCATAATAACGTTGATGAGGAACGCCTTCAGCGTATTTGTTGGTCAAACACGATCCCAGACATTCCATCACAGCTTGTGATGTGAAATTCTACAGAGATGTTATAAGTACGCGCTCGAAATCTCTCCAGGAATGGTAAGTCTCACCTCAGAAGCAATGAGCTCCAGGCATTTCCACTGCCGATTCTTCTCTTCTTCAATCAGTTTGAAGAGCTCGTTATCATGTTGCTCTAGTGGCACATTTCCCGGCTATAAACAGCATGCGTTCACTCATCATACAGAAGCAACAGTGTGATACTTACAAGCGGCATTTTATCAATTAAACGGCTGGCTCGTAAGTACTTGGTGGAGCCAGTGGTTTATAGGCTTGTAAACAAGTATACACGGTAATCTATCGGAACATCTTAGCGTGCCACACGCTACATCGCAACAAAATGTCGCGTTGTGTCAATTTGTCAATGTCGCGACATGTCTTGTCGTACTAAATACCCCGTTGTGTTTATTCACGGTAAGTTGGCAGCTTCTCGTAAGCATCCGCTGATGTGTACACAGGTGTCTTTGGCTATGGGAAAACGCATCCGCTTTGGAATTTGTGGGTGCCGTATTGGCCCGAAAGAGTGTTGGAACAGCTCAATCCGAATCATGTGATCACAGAAGTCGGTATTTTATCGTCGGATCATGATCGAGCGTGTGAGGTCTTCTTCCAGGTCTATGGAGGAACAGTGGATTATGGAGAAGAGCACGCTTCTCGCGTTGGACACGAGCGATTTGGCAGAGTGTATGCTCCGGGAGCTTTTCCTCAATGGAGTCAGGAAAATCCAGTGCATTTAGTTGGTCATAGTTTTGGAGCGACGACTGCTATTGAACTGTACCAATTACTCTGTAGAGATGCCTTTCAAGTCGGAAGTAATTCCAAGTGGGTCCGGAGCATCACTTCCATTGCGGGTCCATTGAGTGGCACCACACTTACACACGCACTTGGAGTTCGTGAGAATTCTGTGATTCGTTACGGGATCGCACATGTCCTTTCCATTGCGATTATTATCTGGTTCAAATTAGCACATGACTATCCATTTTTGACGAGAATTTGGGATATTCGAATGGATCAATGGAAAATTCAGCTGGATAGTTATTCTTGCGCTTTTTCTCATGCAAATCCGGTCCTCCAGTCTCTTGACCTGGCTGTTTTCTCTGCGGTCCCAGCGATCAGAGTGAGATTGAATGGGTCGTTGGAACATATGGACAAGCTGCATCTGTTGAGCATAGCAACTTCGGCTAGTAATATGTCTGTCCCCTTCACAGAAATGACCATGGTGGCCGCATTACTCTTTTTACTCATGTCATCTCGGGCAAACAAGAGTCCAAATTGGCTACATCGCGTTCTCTCGTGGGTTAGGCAATATCCACGTGGACGCACATTTACCACTGGGCTGCTTGTATTGTTATTGAGTAGTCGACTTTCTGGATTCAATTATGCGAAATCGCCAACAATGTATTGGTTAGCATGGATGATACGTCGAGCTTCACGAAAGCTGCATCAGCTCTCTTCCAAAGGTACCACATATGCAATTGTGAGTATGATTCTCACGTGACCTTTAGGGCTTGATTTCGATACCTGGAATCACAACGATGGAGCTGTCAACATCCACTCTATGATATATCCACGATTGGCAAAGGCAGCAGCTGCTTTGGATGAACGTCTCTTGTCTCCTCAGACAACTGAGAGCACTCAAGAATCATCAAGTGAAAGTATCGACGCATGCACGGATGACACAGAAATGGTCGATGGGACCGAGAGAGGTCTTGATGCTTCAGCTCTTATGAGTCGATGCGCATCCCATCTCTCTTTGGACTCTCTCACATGCCATTCCGAGATTTCTCCAGCGCGAGAAAACACTTCTCTGGCACAGATAATCTCCGAAACCTCCAGAGCTCGACTCCAAAAGGGTCACTGGTACGTCTACCGCGTGGAGAGCAATCATTTGACGGGAATGTTTTGGGATGGTGAAGCTGTCAGCTTGTACCAGAATCTATTCCGGCTAATTGCGCGCCAGTATGAAGCTTCCGACTGACTATTTATTCAATGCGTGTGGTATCATAACTTAAATGTTCAAGTTCCAATTGACGTTTTTCATCGTTTGTGTTACTGAAAAAAGCGAGAAAAGCAGAAATTTTCAGCCGTCAATCTCAAAATTGCTTTGTATTCGTCGAGGAATTGTGTTTTTCTCAAAATGCATTCGGCGTCCGTTGTGCTTCAGGATCCAAAGACTTGGTCATTTTCGGATATTTCCTTGAATATGTAGTCTCCATGACCATCAAACTAGACGCAAGAAAAGTTAGTGAATCATTTCAGTGAGAGTGTATGAGCAATTGCAGAACCTGCAGGACGTATTGGTGATATTTCCACAGAGATTTACGATGCGATACAGTGAATAGCGTGATATTCTGCGAGCAACAATGAGTATACATGCCACCTTCAACGTCGACGCTAACTGCAGAAGTACACTCGTCGAGAATCGCAAACTGGGGCTTATGGTAAAACAGCCTGGCCATAGCTATACGCTGTTTCTCACCACCAGATAGTACATCTGTCCATTCTTGTTCGCTATCTAGACCGGCTTCACGCTCTGCGATGTACTCTAGCTGAACCTGACGCAAAAACTCGAGCAGTTGCTCATCCGTTCGACCGTTCTCTCGCATTTCATTCACGGAATGTGGGTAGATGATTTGATCTCGCAGTGTGCCGATGCTCAAATACGGACGTTGAGGAATGTAAAATAGATCGCTGCGCTTTGGTTTCGTGATTTTGCCACCAAAAATGGGCCACAGCTCACCCAATACGCGAAACAAAGAGCTCTTCCCACATCCATTTGGCCCAGCCACAATCACATTCATGCCGGATTCTACCTTTAGATTCAAGGAGCGTACCAAAACATTGCCAATCGGAGTAACAAGTGGTACATCTTCAAATTTAATGATCTGGTCCTGATACTCGATTTGACCGTTGTCAGGATGCAGTCCAAGTGCCGTAGCCGACTGATCTTTTGGCTCAGGGACGCTAATTGAGTCGTGAATCATCGATTGAAAGCGTGAGTCACTTAGATCCGATAACACATGAATCATGTCGGAAACGCGTGAGGTGAAAGCAGCTAATCGAGTCACTTCACGCCCTGATAACACCAAGCAGCCCATGGACTTGGACAGTTTGATAAGCATTTTCCCAGAGCGAAAATATGATTCCATACGCTGAGCGAACGAAGCCTTACCATGCTGCGGATGAGAGGGATCCAGAAATGGTTTCGAGACGACCCAGAAACCCACTATTGTTGCAAAATACTTTGCCACTATATTGTCAAGCATTCCAACAATGAATCGGAATTGCTGGGACTTTTGTATGACACCTCGTAATTTTTCAAAAGCTTGTTCCAAAATCATCTGCTCCCTACCTTGGCCATTATAAAAAGCAATTTCTTCCGCGTACGCTAGAATCCGAGAATGGATAGAGCGATATCTTCCTTCCAATTGCTGTTCGGCAATTGTAAATGTCCCAGTTGGCTGTCGTGTCCAGGTCAAGAAAAGACCCGAGGAGATCAAGTACAAAAGCATGTAGCTTGGTCCCTGCACCCCGATACTTGTGGATAGCTTGATAGTATAAATACAAATATCCAGTATTGGCTTGCAGATGTTCCCATACAAATGAACGACACTTGAAGCGAATCGTTCCACATCCACTGTCATGACCTGATCCACATTCTTCAGTCGTATATCCAGATTAGTGACTTTGTAAAAGGAGTACTGATTCAAATACTTTGCATACAAAAATCTTGTCAGGCGATTCCGAAAGCGTAAAACCAAATCGGTGTGTCCATACTTGAGTAGACAATTCACGCACGAAACAGGCAGCATCATTGTGGCGAAACGATGCAGATGATGTCGAAAGTCTTTTCTTGAGCCTGAAATGCTGCATCAACAAGACTGCATCAGAACAACAAATAGAGTCAATCTCAGCCCACGTACATGGCGTGCTCTGTAGCTGTCATTATTTGCAGCATCACTATGTCAAAGGATGTTCTCAATACCAGAAGAATGGCGACAAGTATCGTCATGAAACATTCCGAGCTGGTGATTGATGGAATTAATATCGGAAGAATCGCTCGAAATTGCTGCAAGAAACTTGTCCTTGTGAGAGTTTTTGAGGAATTTGTTTTGGATTGATCGGATTTCGAATTTTCGGACGGAATTCGACGTTTCGGTTGCGATTTATCCAATGCACGGGACGCGTGGTATTGACCACATTTCCTGACGACAAAAGCGATGGCAATCTATACATAAGAGCACTCAGTTCAAAGGATAAGTGCTGGGCATGATATTCGTACAATGGACGCTCCAGGGACTGCGCGGATGAGCGTGCGTTTGGAGAAAACTTGTGATTGGAGGTTCCTCATTAATGCGGGTACTGTATCTATGGAAGCTCTTCAAAAAAGCACCTTTTTTGTAGCTCTTTTGCAAGTAACTTGATTTTTTTCAATTCTAGCCACATCGATGTGCATCTTTTCAGAGCTGCATTAGACTCGAGAGTAAATAACTGTAATCTCATATGTCTGCTCATTTGGCGGCGATCTACTTGTCCCAGAGATGTTGTGGGGTGTTGATGAGTTTTGAAGGAGTGAATGAGACAGATAAGACAGTTGTAGCAATTGCCCAAAGCTTGCCTGAGGCTGTGGGCAATACGTCAGGGAATTGAGGACATATTGGTATATCATTGTACTCGAGGAGAAGCTTTAGCCTTTTGAAGGCTTCCAATAGCGTAAGACTGCGAATTCCCTCCTTCGATTTCTGACCATTACCATCACATATTTTGAGGCTTGTTTGAAAGCGTACCGATGGAGAGAGAAAGACCTATGATTCTTCATGGATCAACACGGAGAAAACCGTGCTTTTCGTGCCCACAAGAAGAGTGATTCGCTGGAAAATGAAGAGCTAGTGCCACCCTCATTCCGAGACGGTGAAAAAATACATTAATGAAGCCGTCTTCCAATATTCTCTAGCAACTCGGTATGGGGATCGTAAGCTTTCCGTCACTACTCAACAATCCTGCTAATATAATAAGTATTTCTTGACTTTCTGCGAATTCAGAGTCCCCCCTTGCGTTATCCCATTGCATCGTTGACCCATAATTGCTACTTTTTCGGTAGCGGTACAATTTCAGCATCCTACTACGATCCTTCTCCTTGTGTTAGTGCTTGAACATTTAGCTTCAGGGGTTGAGTTCTGTCGATAGCCGTCAGATTGCGATGATTTGTATGGATAGGCCTTGCGATCTTGATCGGGTCCGTGTAAGGCAAGTGTTTCAGCTGTCGCTTCGGCCCCGCAGCCCTTCAAATCAAAAAGAAGTTCGGATCTGTCATCTGCAGCACTTCGTCAAAAGTGCCACTTTCGACTCAAATCCTAGCTGTCCTATGATTGGGTAAAAATAATATTTATACAATAAAACGAGTGGGCAAAACTTCTCAAGGCGAAAGAATCGCAAAAGCGCCCCTCCTTTCGACATGTATAATGGCATCGGTTTACGCACAGTACGTGGCTCTGGAACAAACGGATACGTACAAAGAAACCTGAGTTATGTGAATCCCAATCGCTCGCGCCAAAAACCGCTCCAAAATCTATCAAACATGCAGGAATATAACACAATTCATAAGGAGTCTTCCCGACCAATAAATGCTGAGATTTTGTATCATGAGCAGAAGCGCGCAGTTGAGGTAAAAGCGTTGGAGCTGACAGTGCGATTACAGGAAGAGGGGATTGAAAGCGATGCGATTACGGCGCAAGTCGATGAAAAGCGTAAAGAATGGATGAAAGATCTCGAGGTTTCTCGGAAGGAAGGAATCGATGGCCGAAGAAGTACCAACAGTCATCAGAAAGCAAAAATTAAGGAGAAGGAGAACGCTCGCCTTAAGGAATTATTTCGCATTCCCGAGGATTACATGGCAGGCGAGAGCTTTGACTCTGAACGGAAGGAGAAAAGGCGACAGGAAAGGTTGGAGAAGCAAGAGAAAAGGAGGGAAGAAATACGAGGAGCTCAAGAACGTAATATGAGAAGTAAAGAGCTGGAAAGAAGTAAAGTTCGGGAGAACAGAAAGAGGGAAAGTACCCGATCCAAGAGTGAAGACCGAGATCGGTCCAGGACAAAGTCGAATATCAGGAAAATGGCTCGACGAAGCAGAGATCGTGGCGAGAGCAGACGCTCAGTGGCAAAGAAGCCTCCTCGTGATACAAGGCGTTCACCGTCAAGGTCTGTGTCTTCAAGCTTTGATAAAGTTTCGTCTCCAGTACGAACTACCGAAGCTCAATCGGCTCAAAAGTCGCGTCACAAACGTGAATCAAGCTCTGATTCCGCATCAGAAAACTCATCGGAGAGCTCTGGATCGGCTTCAAAGCCTTCTTCTTTCAAAAAAAGGAACACCAAGCGGTCAACGTCCCAACCTTCTATATTGAAAGCTCGTTCTCCAAGCCCGAGCAAGAAGTATACAAAGGTATACAGGAGATTTGGATCACCACGTAAAAAAGTATCAGGTCGAGTTTCTGAATCGCCAAAGACGACAGAAAGAACGCGAGACGCTCGAAAAGAAGATAGCGCTCAAGCTGCTGAAACCAAAACAACTCGAAGACAGCGCTCACGCTCGTTCCAAAGTTCAAAAAATCGGACCAGTGAAAAGCGCGAAACGAACTCAAATCACTCCAAACGACGAGTTTCCTCTTCATCCTCTGAGTCTGACGCGCGATCAGCTGTTTCGAAGGAATCAGACTCTTCAGCAGTTTCATCCCACTCGTCGTCGAGCTCGAGTGTACGAGATGAAAGACGGTCACATTCTCGAAGTAGCTGTTCAAGTACTTCCGCGTCACGTTCCCGGTCTCGAGGTCGCTATCAAAGCCGTCGTGACCGTAGACCAAGCACACGAACTTCTCGACGGTACGTTCGTAGTATCTCGCGCTCATCGAGTCGCAGTAGAAGCACCGGCAGAAGACCGAGACGATATTCGCGTCGATCAAGCTGAGGATTTGTAGTAGCGTACTTAAGCTTTAAATATGACAAATTCGTATTTTGCAACATGAACTTGATGTCCACTTTCACCGTAGAGATAAAGCAAAACTGGTGATTGACTTGAATCTGTGGACCGCTATTGAGGAGTCACTGTCTATCGGATTGACTGGATGGTTTCTGCATTGTTGAAGCATCATTCAGGCTGAGTGTATCTGCTCTATGCGGCATGGCAGATGGATTGCATTGTTTTTGAGACGAGCTATTCAACTCATAATATTCCCTTGTGCTCGGTCACAGGATAGATGAGGAAAAAAGCTCAATCCATAAGAAGAGGCAATCAGCAGAAGTATAATGACAGCTTGGCATCCTACAGCTTGCATCTGCAACGATCGAATCACCGCATTGACAATAGATAAGATCGTGCGTCTTTGTAAAAATTGTTTGTTAGAAAAGCATAGTACTTTGCATGTTGCTTGCGAAATCCGATAGAATCTCGTCATTCGACTATACTTGTATAGTAGACTGATTACTACATTAAGCCTCGATACTGCGCCAAGGCATCACAATTCGATTCAGCTGCACTCGCTCTTCCTGACTCGAGTATACGTCTGAGTATGCACCAAGTATACTTTTCTTGGGAATCAATCTAGCAGCAGAATAGCGAGATTGCAATCCCGTCACAAGCTGTATTGCAATGTGAAACGGGACACAAAACCGCTATGGGTTTCTCGGAGGAATGTCCAGCTACGGACGCAAATTGGGTCAAAGGTGGATGGACAGGAACAAAGCAGTCTGAAAGCATGCGAATCTGATTGGTTCTTTCTTACGTATGCTGATCTAGTGTATACTTGACATCTAAATGTGTACCACAAATTCGGCACGCTGTACCATTAAAGGGCTCATCTGGTCGATAGCGGGATGCACGAAACGTTCTCACTTTTGAGACGTACGACTGCTAAAGCATGACACACTCCGACCAAAATGACCACACACACTCATCCGAAATACTCTCATCCATTGGTACACAAGGCGACGTCTCTGAAAACGCAAAACTGCGGCAGAAATCCACGTTTTTAATGCAGGAAAATGAGCTCTTATCACTTGAAATAGCTAAATTAGACACGCTTACAAAGCAGAATATCGCATTGCGGAAGAAACTGAAACACAAAGAAGACGAATGTGACTCACTGACGGCGCTTATAGGCACAATAAAGTCAGCGAATAGCTCCAAACGGACAAATGAGCCACGACATCCAGAGAGAACTGTGGATCAAATTCATGCTTTGCGAGCGGAAAACGATGTCTGGGAGCGGAAATGCATACAACTAGAGATAGAAAACGACGAGAAAGAGAATTTGATACAGGATTTGCAAGAAAAGGTCGAATTGGGTCGAGAAACGCTTCGCGAGCACCGAAAGATGGAGAAGGACATCATGATGAAAGACCACACATTGAATGAATATAAACGTAAATTGGCAATCACAGAAGCAAAGAACCAGAATCTATTGCATACGATTGAAAGTATGAAACAGCAGAGAGAGATTGACGAAGAGGAAGAAGTCGCTAGTCCAGATGAAGAATGGAAGGACTTTGAAAAGGAGGAATCAGACGACCCGGAAGATGACCAAGCGCCCACGAAATATATCAAACAGGGACACTTGGGTTACAATCATTTGTTTCTAGGCCCATCCTTGACTGGTTCTGACAAATTCGTGCCACACACAACGCGCATGTTGTGTCCTAAAGGCGGAGTTAGTTACATTTCCCGTCCGATGGATTCGGAAAAAGAGAATCTAGAAAACTGGGAGGCGGAAAGAGAGTCTAATAGCGATTCGAGTCGGACGGATGGGCCATCAGCATCCCGCAAGTTTGCTGTAGGTGTTCCTCGCACCCTTAGAAAACATTTGGTTCGTACCTCTTCTTTTCGTCCCAAGCTCTCAGTCCCTTCAGTGATTCGAAACAAACGATCAGCACAACGTCACAAAGCATCGAGTAATAGCACCAAATACGCTCACAAAGACTCCACTTGCCGCTTTTGCAAAATAACTCCGGTTGTTGGCGATCGATACGCTTGTTCGACCTGTGAGGATGTGGAAATGTGTGCCAATTGTTACGGGCTCGGATGTCATGGGATGGAGGACTCGGACGAGCTTTTCAAGCGTGTGGAGACGCTCGTGTTCCTACGATGCAGCACACTTGCAACCGACCAAGATGCTTTTCTCGCAGTGCTTCGATTTGATATTTGCAACAATAACCTTCGAAAATATAATTTTTGTCTGAATTGGGTCGCCGATTTACTGGTTGGAAAAAGCACCCGAGAGCTACAAGCTCGAGCTCTGGAGATTCCCAATATCTCCCATCAGGTCCGGAAAGAGTTTGTGAGCAGTTTGATGGAATTGGTACAATCCCGACGGAACGATTTGGTGATCAAAACGGAATGGGAAGCTGTTTTGGATCAACATACTTTGGAAACCGGGAAGAAGAACGTTCGTTTCGAAGACCAGGCTCCCGACCACGGAATTGAGACTCTTCGCATTTGGACAATTGACAAATTTCGAACCACTTCGCCTTTTGTGGAGAAGAGCATCCTCAAGTATCAACGTGACGATCAAATAGCAATTGCGTCATTAAGCTTCGAAATGGAAGGAGTTTTAGAGAAAGAGATTTCCGAGGAATCCTTCAGCGACCAAGAGATGGATGAAGACAGTGAAGAGGGGGATGCTGAGTCTAAAGAGATGGAGGAAGACAGCGAAGAAGGCGACGCTGAGTCTCAAGAGCGGGATGAAGAGGCCCAAGAGTGGGATGGCGAGGATCGAGAGTGGGACGAAGAAGATGAAGGAGATTGCACCCCAGAAGAGATGGAGGACACAAAGGAGACCCCAGCTACCCCAAAAAAGGGTCGAGGTGCTTTTCGCGGATTCGCATGGCGACGCAAGTCGAAAAAAGGTCGATGAGGCTTCCAGGCCGATTCAAAGTCTTTCGATGTGCTAGAATCATCACGCTTATAAGAGTTTCTACCAATCATAGATGATATAGATGGATTTGAACCAATTGTAGCGAAGAGCTCATTTGATCATGGGCAAGGTTCGACTTGTATCAGGTCCGCCCCGAAGTTTTGCGATCCCCACGGGCGCAAGCAGCGATCCTCGTGTCTCATACAGTCAGAAGGGGGATGTGGTATTGGCGCTTCATCCAACCTCACAGCTTCTTGCGGTCGTATCGTCCACAAACGTAACGTTATGGATGCATTCTTATACTCGCACTACAGGCGCTTCTACTGAGCCAGTAGACAGCATTTTAGACACACTCAGTGATGAAAAGGGTCAGGATGCGCACTATCTGTTTTCCTTTCCTCGAAACGCATCTGAAAAGGCTCACAGAGCCACAGAAAAAGGCGCTGTAACTGTGTGGGCGTATTGGATCGCTTCGTTGCAGCTTCTTGTCGCCGAAAGTGGGGCTACTAATTGGGAAATGTACGAATTCTCAGTGGACCACGCTAGATCCGACCCGAGGCCATTTTCAGCGCGTTTGACGACGTATTCCACCGCCAAAATTATCGGGAAAGACGACATCTCATCATTCTACCTTTTATCCACTCCTCAAGATGAAGACGAAGCCTCTGCATTCCTTACACTCGTCACCAACGACTCCATCCCCATCAATTCGAATCAAGGTCAAGATCAGACACAATCAGGAAATCGCGAGTATATCTCGAGTATGGCTGTTGTTGACTCCTCCTGTGTCTTTCTCGGGCTTTCAAGCGGCTTCCTCATTGCCATCCACCTCCCTGACCTCTCAGCACCTCAAATTGCGGCCTCAGCCTCCTGGAAAATCGATCTGAGACCTCATTTTGCCTCAGGAATCGCTTCATCTCCTCCAGCCTGCTGCATCGCACTCAGCTGCGGCTCCATCTCCGATACCGTCTTCGTCGTCGCATGCTCTCCGTCTCAGTGTGTCCTCCTCGAGCTCAACATTCCTCTCCGACAATTCAAAAGCTCTGTCTCATTACCAGAGCCTCTGACTGCCACAAGACTTGTTTCTTGCGCTTTGTACACGCAACAAACTTGTCTTCTTGCTATTGGGTTATCTACCAGCCAAACGCATGTATTTCAGGTCGAGAATGCGACTTCTTCAGCGTCGAATTCACTGCATCCAATCGCAACATTGAGCCTGGAATCCGAGGGGTACTGTGCTTTAGAGCTCGGGTCAGTTGTTTCGATTGCTTGGGCAGGCTGTGGAGATGCAATAGCAGTGGGTTATGAGAAACGAGGCTTCAGCCTCTTCTCCATCGACGGGAGACGAATCATGTCGAGCTTCCCCTCTGAGTATCAACCTGTTTCTCAGGACAAAGAGGCGTGTTATCATGGAGCTTTCCAGGTCGCCTGGGCGCTTCAAGACAGCCTCTTGCTCGTGACACCTCTTGCTCACCGCACGTTACGTGACTATGAGCCTGAGGAGCTCTACACAGAGCTTGAGACCCAATTATACAAAGATGAAGACGGATTTTGCATGTCATTATCCGGGGCTTTGGGTCGTTATGGAGCTTGGGTTCGTAGTTATTCTCCTCGACCCAGCAATCAAGAGACAGGCTCAGCCTCAAGGAATGGGCAGATCGAGCCTGGCGACCTTATTCTGAGTCTGGAAGACGCCAATATGTCCATGGAGCTGGTGAATGTCCCATTTCACGAGGTGGTCGCTCGCTTCAAAGCGATTCCCTCACACACATACGTCTCAGTTCGACTTCTTCGATTGGAATGGGAAGCGATTTACACACTTTTGACCGCTGCAGTTGACGACAATTGCTTTTGCAATCAAAATCTCATCCAAATCCTCCGAGAAGACTCGGATCTTCACGCTCGTTTGGTGGCTTTGCGGATGCAAAATCGACGTGGAGACTATGCGGACCGTTGGGATTCCGAGCTCGGACATCACTCTTCCTCACCCGACGAGCTCCCTCGATACATTGGAGCGTGGAAAGTACTTCACGGGACGTCGTGTACAATCTCTCGTCAAAAATTTGTCAAATTCATTTTTTCGGTCTTTCCGACTTGGAATCCCATTCAAATTCTCACAAAATTGGCCGATTTCTCCAAGAGGATGAAGCGTCCACGCTCACCGACGCTCTTGGAGTATTCCGTGATGCATCAGGTTCCCATCTCGGGTATCTCCTCATGCCTTCTCTTCCTCCAGGCTTCCAGCGTATATGTAGCGGCATCTCGAGCGTTGGAGTCGCCTTGGAAGCTTTCCACAGGCGATCGGTATAATGTTCCTCCGACGTATGCACACGCGCTACCACTTCGTCTGGCTGCATTCAGCAAAGATTCACATCAGCTTGCGGTCGCTGGGCAGCGTGGATTTTGTGTATTGAATCTTCTCACTGGAAAATGGCGCGGCTTTGGCAATGTAGCGCAAGAATTGGATCGATTTGTGACCGCTCTTTCATGGCTCACCGAAGATGTGATTGTAGTCGCACTCACCAAACTGTCTGAGAATCATGAGCGGGTGCATCTTGAGGCGTATCCCCGCGATCATCTCGACGTAGACGCTCGAGTCGCCTGGATTTCTCTGTCGAGTCATCCTCCAGCCTTTGCCAATAGCGCCAACAAGGACGCATGTGTTCTCGCGATGGAAGCTTATGGGCCATTTCTGTACTGTTTTGGGTCACGAACGCTTTGGCGAGTCCGTGTGGCGATGGATGCCAACGTCGATCCATTTTCAGTGTGTGAGTCGCGATATTTTCCATGCGCTTTGGCTGGAAAAATGGCTCAAGAAGCGGAAGTTTTCGGGTCAATTTCGACGTTTTCATTGGTTCCACGCCTCGTGGATCTCGTGCATTCGGATAAGCGTAATGAGAGCAATGAAAGCAGCTGGATTAGCTCCATGTTTCAGTCGCTCATCCACGGTCAAGCGCCCGAGCAATACGAAAACCAAGATGTTTTTCCTCGCTTTATCTTCCACGATTCCATGCGGCAGGAACTTGTGTTATGGGACCCAGAGGCACGATGGATGTACGTTGTTGCCCGAAATGTGATCCGCGCGGTATTCTTCCATCTTCCGGTTGAGGAATGTCCGAAATGGCCGTTGATGCTTCAATATTTCGTAGGGATTCACAGTACGTTTGGGCTTCAAATTTGGTTTCCGCTTTTGGACGGCGTGTATGGGTCTCCTTCTGCGTCCTTCACGAAAGATGTGCACTCCTTACGTCTATTTCTTCTTTGTCAAGACCCATTGCGTTCGGTAACACACGAATTGGAATTCGGGTCCGCGTGGCCAACATGGGAGTTATATCAGCAGGTTTTGTGTGAGTACGGCCTCCATCTCGATGGAAAGAAGAATGTATCGAGTCAGAGTGTCTCCATCGCGTCACCAAAAGCCATTCATAATGACGCTTTCGTCGCTTTACAAATGACAATTTTGGATGGAAATGTGACGATCGAAGAGGACAGCAATGTGCTTGGAATTGAGTCTCATTTCGGAGTTATGGTGAATATCTCGCAAGATACCTCCTCTATGGTCGCCAGTGATGCATGTAGTTCAGCTGTGTATGACGCGTTTGTGCGTGTGCATCCGATTCTTCACGTGGCGATGGAAGTGGCGGTGTGCTGGAATCAATGGAAATGGGTCGAAGGAATGCTTCAAACGCTTTGGGAGACCTTCCCATTCGCATCGGCAACGACGGAAATGCTCTTATGGGTTGTTGTGGAGGGCTTTCATGCTGGGAAATACAGCGAGGAACAATGGAAGCAAGTGCTCTCACTCCTTCAGCCTCGTGATTGGGATGGAGAAGAGGCTATACAGCGGGATTTCGCGTTAGGAGTCGATGAATATTGCGAGATTATCGCTCAACTCGCGCGGAAATGCGAACGTTCTCGACAGAAATTAATTTTCCCCCTCGCTGGCGATCCGCAAAAGCTCATTTCCATTTGTCAGCGTCGGAAACAATTGTCTACCGCCGCGAATTTCCTCATCCTTTTGGAAGTCAGCAACGACTCCGATGAGGCAGACGACGAGACAATGGGAATCTTAGCCTTCCGGAACGATACGGCGATCGATTTGGTGGAAATGTGTTTGAACGAGAAGGAATGGAAATTGGCGGAAGAGCTCGTGCGTGTGGTCCGAAGATGGCAAATTGTACTTTTGGAAGGGAAAAGCGGGCAAGGAAGAAAATCGCTCGATGAGATGCTTGCGGGAATCGCTTTTGGCGACTTGGAAGGTCGGAATTTCGAGCGGCTCGCGTGGATATGCGATCATTTACAGGCGAAATTGCCGCCAAATGGAAGAGACACAGCGGAAAGCGATTTGCAGGAGGAAGAGATGGAGCGGATTTCCATGGAATTGCATGAGCGATTCATTGCGACGCATCGAGCGATTGAGTTGCGGTACGTTTTCGTTTTTTGAGTTGAGATTGCAAGCTGAGACATGTTTATTGAATGTATCCAGGTACCTGTCTCAGGCATTTCAAGAGGCAGCTTATAATAGGTGGAGTGCGGTAGTGCGAAATGCGTTTGGTCGGAATCAGACCGATTTATAGCCAATCAAAATATATGTGAATATTGACCAATTACAGAAAAGATGTTTGGAATGCGACACAAATTGAACGCTGGTCGCTGCTTGCGCTTTGGACGATTTTGTAGCTCACAAACCGCCAGTGAGGCTGAGACGCATATGAGAACAAAGCTGATGGACAGTTTGAAAGCAACGGATGTTCAAGTTACCGACGTATCCGGTGGGTGCGGCAGTATGTACAACGTAAAAGTCGTGTCGTCGCAATTTGAAGGTAAATCGCGCGTTATTCAGCACCGAATGGTCAACGAGGTACGCACCGCGATCCCACATGAATCTCCACCTCTCCAAACACTCTGTAGGTCCTCAAAGACGAAATCAAAGGCATGCATGGACTGACGATTAAAACCTCAACACCTTCATAAACCGGTTTTCGTCATGTGCGACTCGTACATTCGCGTCACATGTAATGCCTCGTTCAACATGACTGCCAAATTAGACGAGAATGATGGTTGCACTCGAATTGCTCGAAGAATGTTACGAGAATTTGAACGTTAAACCGCCTACACTCTTTCTCTTTCTGTCGGCTCTTCCGTCATGACTGATTCTGCTCTCCTTGCGTCAATGTACGAGAAGAATCGTCGTCGAATCCATTTCGATGTTGTGCAACTGCAAAAGTATTACCATCTTCCGCTTCGATCGGTAGGCATTCGTACTGCATGTGAAAAAGTGTGAAGCGATCAATTTTCAATGTTACAGGCAGCTGAGCGACTTGGTGTTTGTGAGGCAGCATTGAAGCGTATTTGTCGACGCAATTCCATTCGACGTTGGCCTTATCGTCAGATATCTTCCATTCTGAGACGAATGACGCAGCTTGAGACTATCAAAGCTACAAAGAAACAATTGGAAGAGTCAAAAGACTTTCTATTGCCGCATGAGCTTGGATATTTACGAGCTCAAGCTCGAGAAGAGCATCGGGAAGATTCTTCAGAACAAGAGGCAATGTCTTCCATTTCGCGAATTCAGCAAGAATTGGACGCATTAGAGACGGAGAAGAATCGAGTCATTGCATCGGCTCATCTCTCCAAGAATCTGTCGAAGCACACGATGCGATTACAACGACTTTTACCCGAACACGATCACAATTCTTCGCACAACGTGTCTGTGGGACATACTTACACGGGCAAACTGCACGTTTTAGCCACTGCGTGTAGTGGAAAAGTCACTCCATCCAGTCATACCCACGTATCCTGTCAGGTGCCTCCATATCAAGCGCATGAAGCTTTTGCAGCGCATGTGATTATGTCGTTCCGAAGTAGGTCAGCATTGTAATTTGCGGATACGTTGAGACTATATTTGTGACCCTTCAATTTTGCTTCCAATACAAGCTCGCTATTGCACCGTATCTCGCAAAATGGTTCACAGGCTCAGTATCGCTCCAACGGGAACATGATCGCTTCCTTTCACGCCTTCTCGAACAAATGAAGCTTTCTACAAGCAAGCGTCAACATGATGACATGAAAAGACAGCCACGTAGCAATGTATCGTATCCGTACCACTTGCGCCATTAGCCTCTCCGAAACGACAAAGTAATCGAGTCGCCATCCTTTATTCCGTGTCCGCGCATTGAACCGATACGACCAGTACGTAAACTGCTGCTTCTCAGGATGAAAATGGCGGAAGGTATCCACAAAACCGGTTTTTAGTGTTTCTCCAAAGTTATTGCGCTCCGCGTCGGTGAATCCTGGACTTTTATTTCTCTGAATATAAAATCTCGTGAGTAATCGGAATACAAAATGTAAGGTACAGTACATTATTTTTGGGATCGTGGATGTCGATATCCTGATGTGCTACATTAAGGTCTCCACACCAAATAACACCTTTTTCCGATTCTTTCTCAAGCGATTGAAGCGTTTGCAGCAAAACTGCATCCCATTGTGTGGTACGGTCTCCTAAACGCTCCAGCTTCATACCAGCATTCGGAACATACGTGTGAACGAGCCAGAACTTTTCAAACTCCAATGCGAGAAATCGACCCTCTGTCGAACCTAAAGTACTATCGTCTAAGTGCGATCGAACTTGCAGCGGCTCCAATTTGGAGCATACGGCTGTCCCCGCATAACCTTTCTTGTGCGCACAAGACCAATATTGAAATGGATATTTCGGTAAAAGATCTTCCATTTTCTCCACTTGTGGGCTATCAATCTTGGTCTCACTCAGACAGATGATGTCAGCGTCCTCCTCTCGCACATATGCGTGGAAATATCGACTCTCATCGTACTTTAAAAGCGCACGAAGTCCATTTACATTCCACGCAATGATTTTAAGCGATTCCGCGGGTAAAGTCTCCGCATCGAGACCGAAAGATGGACGAATTTGCTCACAATACGCTTTCATGTCGCTGGAAATTGGTTGCTGCGTCTTTTTCAAAGGGCGAACGACACTGAGAGCTGTTTTGGAATCGCTTTTGGAGAATAATGCATTCCACGCTTCTTTCTGCGGAATTGCATCCTCAACGATGGAAACGGAGGGATTCTCACTGGTATCAGACTTGTCAGTGATTTCTAATTTCGTTTTTGACGTTAAAGTGCTCGATGGACACGCCGTTCGCAATCGTTTTGTAGTCGTTTCGACCGCTGTCTTTCGTTTCATTTCTGACGGCATCGACTTTAACCATTGCCGCGGTTTGTCATTATTATCCAATTGTCGCGAAGAAGAGCGGTTTTCAGTCAATGAGACAACGTAAAAGCTTCGCTTCGAAGTCTAAATTCTAGCCAATCCAAGCTAGTACATTGTGCCTGAGGCAACGCTTCTACCCTGATGTTGCCAGGTGTACTCCAACTGGGTGAAAATAAAAAAAGAGAGGGTTGACTTAAGTGAGAGCACCATCAGGTGAGGTAGTATACCTGCACTCTATTCAAAGTTACGTCCTGCTGTCGCAATAGCATACGGTAGAAAGCTGTGCCTATGCTTTACAAAACATGTGCTTTGATCTGGAATAATTCTTTTGAGAGTACGGATACTTGTAACGTTTCCTGTCCTCTATCCTCTTTTTTACCGACTTCTTGCTCGTCTGTTGCCAACCCTCAAAGTATAAAGTTATACAATCAAGAGTCAGTTCTTAGAAGTTATATAAGTGTTTCCAAACTCTGCTTTTGCGAGTTATTGTGTCAAGTGTTTAGTGTTTTACGAGCGATCGAAAATACACGTCAGCTATTCACACTGCGACGATACATCAGCGCTCGCGCAGGACGCACCTGTCTCGTACCAGCGCTTCCTTCCGTCGATATCGGCGTTTAAACGCAAAGCACTTTACGCACGTAACCCAGTTACGGTTACGTTATGTCTCCGATTACAATTGCATGTTTGGTGTTCCTCGCGTTTGGTACGTCCTTCCGTCTATGTCTATATATGTAATATTGAAATGTTGTAGTAGTGTACGCGGATGACAACATCAATCACTCACTCTGTAAAACGTTGCCAACGTGTAACAGAGGCGGATCCACGCTCACATGCAACATCACCAAATTTCAGTGTCCGCCGTGCGTGGCCTTTGATAATAATGGCTGCTTTGAGACGCTGAATGGCGTTTGTCCGTTTGGTTATAATTGCGCAGATGCGTGGAACGAGATGAAAGGATTGGTCGATATGCCGGATACTCAGAATCAGAATCAGAATAATTCTCGAACAGCTCCAATTCCATCTGATTCCAATTCCAGCTCGTCCGTACCGGATGATCAGAGCAAAAATGCGAAAGCGCCGACACCTTCATCGACTCCAGGGCCTCAAGCGGACAAGCCAGCATCTTCTGGATCCAATATGAGCGTTATATTTGCAATTATTGGAGCGGCAATTGGCGTCATTGCTGTTGCAGTTATCTTTCTCACATTGGTCCGTCGATCTCGAGCTGCTGATGACGACGATGAGGAGGAGGGTATCACCTCACCAGAATACAAAACCGGATCACGTCAAAGTGAGATGAAGCCTCCAGTCAATTTCTCGCAATTTAATACAGCCAACGACTATGATGTTCGATCCGGGTCGTCTTTTTCGTCAACACCATCGCAGGCTCCCGTGGACTCAGCGTATTCTTCTACGGTGGCGAACTATTACAATCAGTCTAGACCAATCAGCAGTCCTGGATATAGACGTTCCACGATAGGTGTGGCACGACCCGCGATTCCGTCAGGTCCTAATCGACATTCTGGGTACTCCACATCATGGAATTCTATGGTACCAGTCCCAATAGAGGTCCCTTCCTCGCTACCGGGTCCTACTGCACCGTCATCTGACACATACAACGCCGAGTACCGAGCAGGGACGTATCATCAGAACATCATGGTATCGCCGCGCTCAAGGAGAGAATCCTACGAATTTTAGTATGTACCATAAATGTGGTACATGTGCTATTTCGTTATTCTGGTGAAAAATACTGGATAATTATGAAACATCTTTGACATCGGATTGCATGAAATGGACCAATTCCGATGGAATGATTGGAATACGAGCAGCAATACGTTCAGATATAGTACCATACTAACTCCCAATATGATAGTAAAAGTGAGTGAATGACGCAAAGTGACGCAACCTCTCAAGATCGCGAGATCCACTTTCCAAATCGCCCGCAGTCGGTTTCTTGAGTCTTAGAGTTTGTCCAGTTTTCCGAATTGACCTCCGCCGGGGTTACGTCGTTTGAGCTCCGCGCGATCCGCTTCTTTAAAATCAAATGTGCAAGAGTGTTGATCCTGGTATCGATGCTGCTTACAGAAAACGTAACCGCATCGACATTCGACCGCGGTAATACCGATTTTCTTTTTACATTGCCAACACTTTATTTTGTTGCGTTGTGTAGGCTTTGATTCGCTAAAATCAGTTGTTTCTTCTCGTGCTTTACCATCACTCTGCACTAGAACGTTTTGATGTGTTTCGCTTGGAGGGAACGCGTTTGGCGGAATATTTGACTTGACCTTTGTCCAGCAGACTGAACACATGCCACTATTGGCAGCCGATCCGAAAAAACCGCACTTGTTTACGCATAAACAGGAGTCGTCTTGCTGTTGCTGCATTTCGGCTCAAATTCGTAAAAAGAACAAAACTACTTTTTCTCGAGTATACATCAAGAATGTCTAGTATACGTAAAATAGACATGGTTTACAAAATCAAAATCAAAATGTCGACGGAAAGGATCGCAGCGTCCTCCGTGCGACATGCGCCTCCAACTGGATCGTACAATCGCACGTGAGGTGACACTTTGCAAAAGAATCGAGACTTGACCTATGGCTATCACATTTGGAGACGTCCCGCGCCTTATTTGTGCCATTCTTTTGCCGCCTTTGGGTGTGTTTTTTCAAGTGGGATGCACAAGAGATTTGGCCATCAATATCCTATTGACTATATTGGGGTATGTATCCTGCTAGCTTGGTGCTATATCTTGCTAACGTCGTTTTGTAGCTATATTCCAGGGATCATTCATGCGGTATACATTCTTATTAGAGAATGATCAATCCACTACAATAAAGCCATTCGTTTGTTTTTTTATATTACAATAATCCTCGTTCTTTTCTAGTCAAATTAGGTAATCCTGTCGTTCATTCCTTTCTAAATTACAATCGACCCGCTTTCTATCTCCTAAGATAACGATAAGCGCTACAAATATCTCGTCTAATTACAATGAATAGCAAAAGTACCTTTTAACTTACAATAGACGTCATAATGATCTCCTCAAATTACAGTACAGTGAACACCCTCCCTTTATCATAAAATCACATGAAACGCCACCCCTTTATCCTCCAATTACGATAAACGTGATCATTTTATCTTAAATCACAATAAACACCATCCTTTTCTCCTTAAAAATTACAATAGACGTCGTTCTTCGTGACATGAGAGCACTTTTCTCGTACGTTTACTGCTTTCAAAACGGGCTATCGACACTCGAAGAATGGCCGAATCGGAGGTGTATGCAAAGAGGGTCGAAAACGTTGCCATCCCCGTGGCCGTATGGCATGAGGAGAGTCCTCAAGCGCACAGAACGACAGCAACTCCAGTGACTCCATTACATTATCACGAACATTCCGACACAAAAAACAGAGATGATACAAAAAGTGATGCCGAGCTATGCTGCTACAAAGCCGCATTGATATTCTGTGCGTTTCTCCTCCCACCCTTGGGCGTATTCCTGCAGACCGGTTGCGATAAAAACCTGGTCATCAATATCCTGCTTACAATCATTGGGTTCGTGCCACTATCGCCTCCTCCACCTGCCTAACACTCTTATTAGATGGATCCCTGGTGTCATACACGCTCTATTCGTCATCCTCACCACCAAACGCCCATTTATCGACTCCAATCGCCCGACACAATCGAACGCGTAAATAAGAATTGTTTTTTCTGAACTTATAAATAAACAAATCTAACTGGCTATTCTCCCATCATTTCAACCAATCGCATCCACTCATACTATTCCACTTCTGACTCGAAAAATAGCGCAAGAAAATTCGAACTTTCGACACCATGGCACTCGTCCTGCGTGATTGGGTGAGCCCATTGTTCTGTGCGCGCTCGATCCATCATACTGGTGCATATGGTACCCCTCTACCACCAAAATTCATTCATTTCGGCTTTTCCTTTGTCGAAAAACTTAATGGAAAGCACACCTCGGAGCAATTTTGTGGCCTTTGAAGACCTTGAGAACGCTCCAAAACGCTCTCAATCGCGGCAAGTACGCCATACCAATTCATGCCGACCAAGCGATTCGACCAACACACGAGCCAGTATCGAGCCTCTCACATCCGCAGACGCCAAATCAGTCATTTTGAGAGCCAATGCGCCTCCAAAGTACAGCGGAAGCTTTGAAGATATAATGAATCAAATTCGAGCCAAAAACTACACAAACCAGCAATTCCAGCGTATCCAGGAGCAGACAGCAATGAATCGTAACACTCTCTCCTTCTCCAACGTATCGCCTTTCTTCTACGAAGCTTCCTACCTTCAGGTCGCGCAGGAGACCTCTTTGAATCGTGTTCGCATTTGCTTTGGCGTCGGGTTTATCGCTCTTCTTCTCTATTACTCGTTCGAGTTTTCGCGGGGAGCGTGGAGCCCGTACTCCATGGAAGGCGTCTCTGTAGGTCGCAATCCTTCTGATCAAACGCTGATCCTCATCGGCACTTTTGGACTCATACTTCCTTCATTTTTGGTCGGAATTCTTCTCACTTTTGTTCCATTTGGTCGTCGAAATTTGGAAAATATCACTGCGATCGTCTTCTTCATCGTTGGCGTGCTGATGATCGTGAAGAAACCCATTGAAAAGTCCAAAGGTCCGGTCATTCCTCTTCTAATTCTCCTCATTCCGGTCTTTGGCATCACGCGCATGCGCTTCGTCCGGAGCTGTTTGGTAGGATGGAGCTTTATCGTGCTGTACCTGTGCATCATGTGCGTCTCGAGGAACCTTGTGCCCGCCAGGAGAACCTTTGACACCTACACAGACATTCTTTATCAGACCATCAATTACGGGATCTCAGTCATCGGCGGAATGGTCTCTCAATATCGCCAGGAACTTCTCCGTCGACGCAACTTCTGTCTCCAGCTTCCCTTCTCGGGGACGCTCGACTCGGACGTCATTGAAGCGATCAAAACGGACAAATTCTCTCGTCATAGTTTGATGAAGACATGGAACTTGGAATTCCGCGATGTCGAGGTGGAGGAGAGTTTCTATCGCCATTGGTACCTCATCGATCCATTCCCTTATGAGAACCCAAACGCCGGAAGCCTTCATCAACGCGTCTTCACCACGATCCGCTTTGCGGTGCTCACGCTATCGCTCACACAAGCGGTGTTGCTCCTTCAGGATGTCAAGTTTCTCAAGATCATGCGTGATGAAGCGATTGATCCTTCCGACTTTACCTATGCGCTGCTGCTTCGTTTTGGAATCACTGTGCCTTTGTATCTGTGTTCAGCACTCTTCATGTACATCTTGGGGAAGAGCTTTTACCATAAATGGGTCACAGAAGCCGAGGAAGCCAAAAACGCGGCACTTGGTCGGGTATGCGCAGTCGACGTGGACGACTCGGCTGGGGAGAAGACCTACGGCTCTATCCGCATGAAGGTTGTGGTAAACACTGTTCAGATCCGAAACGCGACGCAGAATCGCATTCTCGATCTCTTGATTAATAAGGGCGGCTACGTTCGGTCTTCCCAGGTCTTTTGCTCGATGGTGATTGCGTGTCATGTGGCGTGTATGGGCAGCATTCTCTTGATCGTTTCCAGCACAAATCAGACGCTTCCTGCGGGCGTGTCGAAAGGGAAGCCCAAGCCGGTGTACTTTATGGGCTTTTTGAATGCGGTTCTCTTCGCCCATCGATCGGGTTTTCGCGTGAGGTTCATCTACGCGACGTACACGACGCTGTTGGTGGGTGTGGGTATCGTAATTGCGGCCATTATCGATGCGAATTCCGTGTGGATCGAGTACGCGGGCTTTATGGTTGTCATTCTGGTGCTGGGGATGATGATCTCATACGAGGAAGAGCATCTCCGACGGAGCTTTTTCATCCTGAAATCCATTCGTATCCTCGAGTTTGAAGAGTGGTTCACAGTCGTGCTTCGAATCCAAGGCTGGGTCAAGGAGAATATCCGTAAAAAGCTTCAAAATGTGCGCAGAAAAGCCCAAAAGGAGCATCCGGAAATGGAGGTCGAGGTCGTGAATACGTCCATGCAGATGACACAGGCCGCAAAGTTTGGAATGTACGCGCAATTGGTCAACCTTGCGGTTGGAATTATCGATTTGGTGACATCGTGAGCCACGTGGAGGACCCCCCACACGTGTCGTATCGCTCCATTGTGACAATTTGATGAGAAGAGCCCGAGCGGCTGGCGTTCATTGAGGAATGGGATCGTATTTGACCATACAAAATGACACGTCAGAGGACTATCGCTGCAAAGTGTCTGCGGATGAAATGGGGGTGGGTATCGCATCGGTGGTGACGGCTGTTGTGGCTGGTATGGCTGCCATGATTGGGGTCGTGGGCTTTGCGTCGTTCATTTCGACGCGATTTATCGGTGGAGCGGCTGTGAGTGTGTTTGGCGTAAGCGCTTCGACGCTGGCGGTTACACATCAGACAGCTTCTCTGCTTGCTACGATCATTGGCGGTGTTGGTGCGACGTCTACATTCACGCTGGTTGTGCTGAAAGCGTTCACGGACCAAGCTTCAGTCTCCAGTCACATTCTCATTCGATCCATGGAAAGGTATCGCTATAGGAAAATGACACTCTCACTATGGAGACAAGCCACTTGTGTACGCTCCGAGATTCTCAACACCACCACTGTTCACATCGTCACAGTCGTCATGAGACCTCTCTTCACCGGACCAACCATCAACTCCAATAATAACTATCGCATCAGGAAATGGATCGACAAAAAGAGCTACAAAGTCCAATACATCGTCGCAAAATCCGTCAACGCCACCGCACCCATCCCCATACCTCCTCCTGCGGCCCCGATAGCTCCTCCAGCGGCGGTTGTGGGGTCTTTGGGGTCGTTGGGTGCTCGGGGCATTTCCGGGCGGCTGTGAATGGAGGGCTTTACGTTTGGAAAAAGTAGTGAGCGATTGGAAAGATTAAAAATACAAATTTCAATTTGTATTGACCATTTACTCTGTTTTTTTCTGGTGAATCGTTTCGCCTTGATCTTCATCGAAATGTCGATTCTGGTCGACTGGGTAGATGTATCGCTGGTAGACGTACACAAAGAAGATGAGATCGTCTCGGAAACAGCTGAGTCGATGCATTGTTGGCATTTCGATGATGAATGCAAAGAGATCGTCGATAAACGTGTTGAGTGCACGGTACACGAGGAACCTCCAGGACAAGTGTGCGACGCTTTTCAGCTTGTAATTGATCACCAATTGCGGAGTCATCATGATGAATCCAAAGGCGTAGACGGCTCCAGTGAGTGATCCGATCGACCACGAGTACCAATTCCGATGTCGTTTGTACAGGAGCGAGTACAAAGCATACCCGAGGATCAATGGGAGCAACGCAAACATCATGTGGTTGGTGGCCATCGCATCGGCTTTACTGGTCTCCAGCTCCTCGTTTCTGATCGTTCGAGTGACTTTGGAGGATGTCCATACTTTGATCACTTTCCACAGATCGATACATACGGTGATGACAGCTGGAGCTAGCACCAATATCGTGGATCTCTCATCAAAGAGGTACAGGACGATCTACGAGCACGCAATCAGACGGGAATGGAGGTGAGGAACACGTACGATGAATTGTGAGACGAGCGAAATCAGCAGAGACCGAAGTGATACGCCAATTAGATCGCGTTTTTCTCGCCAGAAATTGATGTCATTTTTGAATGCGAGCCAGTCGAAAAGGATGTGGAATAACGAGACGGTCATTGTGATGGCCAAAAGGTATGGATTTGTATCAGAGACCATACTTCGAAGCATTTCCGCGTCTTTCGATGTCCCGTGAGTTTCATCTCCCAAAAGCTTTTCCTGCGATTTGATTCCGTTTTCCAGTGTGAGAAGGATGTGCCATCGAGCAAACGACATGGGCTCCAGTGAGATTTTCAGAGGGAGAGAGCGAATCGATCGATTCAGTGGGATCAGAGTATCGGCTTTCACCATACTTTCGTCCACATACATTGCCGGATGATACGAGAAGCCCGGCTTTACTTGGACAATATGCAAGTGATTGTATACTGTCGCTGGAATCTCTTGATACGGGTACTTCTTGTGGTCGATGACGAGGCGTATGGCCATGTGCTAGAGGCTGGGTCAGTGGGTGAGTTTGGGTGAGGAGGAGAGGCATACCGGCTTCCAGTAGGAGATGATACCGGCGTCGAGCGCTGGGTCTCTTCCTTCGAGGAGCTCTTCCTCAAGGTCCTCAGAATTGTCTGAGAAAATTTTTCCCTCTGAGGAAAAACCCCATTTTTTGAGGTGAGGGTTCATGAGGTAGGACTCATTTTTGGCCAACTCATGAGGAGCGTAACGTACCACTGGATTTAAGTGATGAAGAGTTTTGAGGCGATTATAAGCATCGTGTTGAGGGTTGGAGGAGAAGCCTTCTTGAGTCACATGGACGTGGAGATACACTGTACCGTTGTGGCGTAGTTTGTACCATAACGCATCGTCTTCTTCTGTACGCATAGTTTTCATCTGTTCGCGCAAAAATGTCCTCGAGATGGAGAGTTGAGTGTTTTGCTGAGTTTGTTCCCAATCAAAACTTAAATTTGTAAAGTTTTCGAGTAAAATAACACTCGACGAGGAGAAATCGTCAAGAGTCCATTCCTCACGGAGAGAGAGATAACACTCAGAGTAAAAGTGTTGTCCTTCCTGAGGGATCGAATGAGTGAGGGAAATGGGACGCTGGTACTACGTACCAGCCAAAGCGGGTTAACCGTCGGTCCGTCCACATTTACGAATTGCGGATCGATGATATTGTAGACCTAGGTGGTGTGTGATCCCTCATACCCCTCAAACAATCAAATGAGTGGTTATACGAACATTCTGCGCTACGAAGCCAAAGTAAATCAACTGATTGGATAGTAGTATATTAGTAGAGATATTCACTGATGGATGAGAGCGTCTACATACGAAAATGACCGTGGAAATCGACGCAAAGGAGCACCATCCCCAAATTGCTCGCAACATGTCCAAATTAGAAGACCGGTTCTAGAGAGGGAAAAACGGGCCGTAATAAAAAGTGTCATAAAAGTTAACGAAAAGCGTGAGTGCCTATGGACCGTGTCTGCAACATAGGGCGCGGAGTGTAAAATATCTTATATTGATTAATACACTGGAATCAATGTTGTTTTGCGCAAGATAAAGACCGTGAATAAATTACAATATAAAATAGATTCCCAGTATACTTTTAACGAAACCGTTAATTACACGTAATCAGAGAATCAAACAACCTCCGCCTGACTGTGCACTTTGTTGCCACGGGTTTGCTCCGTCATTTTCACCCAAAAACGGATCCGCGACGGATTGACAGTACTCATAAATTCTATCAATTAAACGCGGTTTAGAAGCGGTCTATAAGTAGGGAACACTCACTTTTTAGCCGCTTCGGATGTGGTGCATGCCGCCTCGATCGTCTTCAGATCCAATTGGTAGCTTTCGATTTCTTCCGCGAGCTTCTTAGCCTGAGTATCGCTCATTTCTAGGAGTGTTTTGATGTGAGTGAGTGAGTGAAAGGGCGCTCCGACCCGACAGCGATCCGAAAATACTCAAAATCCTCAGCAATCATCCTTTAAGATAGCAATGCTCGACAATCATTGGACAATTAGAGATCCACATATCCTTGGGTTACTCTAACTACTCATACAAAGTATTACGCGGAGAAAAAGATAACCACGACTCGCTATATTCGAGTACACGCATTTGAAGAAATAATGCGTATATTTATATTAAATTGCCTTTCCTTCACCGCGTTGTCCAAGACCAAGAGCCAACTCGAACGTGCAACACGCGAAATTGTGTCAAGTATGCAATACTGATAGTATACTATACACCGCCCGCACGTTCATCAAATTCAAACTGAAGCTGTCGTATTCTTAACTTGCATGTTGACAGGCGAAGTTGAGGGTGCAACAACTCCCGTCGTACTAAGTGCGACCGGCTTCGCCACTGTTCCAATCCCTTGAACACTTTGTAACTGCGGTGTCGCTGACACATTACCAGGCGCAGAGTTCAAAACAGATCCTTGCGGTAAACCCGCTGCAACTTGACCTTGTTTCAGTAAAATACCGTCCAAACTAGGTATAGTAACATCGTCATTCTGCACTTTGCTACGAGTAAGCCACCAAGCAATACGATGCTCTCTGTTTTTCTTCGCAAAGCCGCCACTGAATAGCGGCCGCATTACAATAGACTGCATTCTTGCAATTGTTGCGTTCACCATGTACGATCGGACACAGGCGCATTCGTGCCATGAGTATGGAGCCAAATGTCCCCAAACGCGACTCATTGATGGATGGATAAGTTGGTATCCCGCTTTATCGAGCTTCTGGTGAACCATATTAAATAGGGCCACACCGACCCAACCAATGGTCGATAAGTCGGCTACTAGTGCGCCGAGGTTATGAGCGGCAAGAGCACTTGCTCCCATTTCCGCACGTAAACATCCAAACACTGTGTAGGGTGAAGGGAAAGCTTGCTCAATCCCTAGAAGTTTTGGACCAAAGGCAGCAGAGAGTACGGTCAATTCACCGACTATCGAAGCGATACCAAGTGCGGTACCGGCCATCTTAAGTGCGGCGTGATCGTACGATAATTTGCACCGCCACTCATCAGGTGTGTCGTTTGCAATAGTAAGAGTCGTTCCCATGGTGCCGATAGGGGAGCGGTTTTTGAGTGGAGGCTGAATAAATTGTGTTCATGGAGGAAAATGAGAGATTTTCAGTGTACCGTTTTCAACTTTGAGGTTGTTAGATCGTGTGTGTAACTCGGAAAGTGGCTACTTTTGAAGTTGTACTTGGTGGCTTGACGTGAAGACAACTTGATATTCTTGCCAAGTTGTTACATCGGAACTTTCGAATTTTACTTGAATTATTGAGACGTACCTAGTATCATGCGGCTTAAGTACAATTACGACACACGGAAGCTGTGATCGCTAAGTGGAGGGCCTGTTATTTCCGAGCTGTATAATTACAAATGTAGACCGTTTCATAAATAACTGCATATACCGGCCATTTGACCCATCCATTAAAGTATAATATAATTTCTCATATTTATTTATTATAAATATATACAGCACTTCCTATTATGTGTCCACTGGTATTCCAACCTATTCCATTCAGAGTGATATATCTTACTTCCCAGGATTATTTATTATAATAAAATACAGCACTTCCACCTATCTATCCATTCGTATCGCCGTTAACCGTGAAATTTGTCTGGTTATTCTTTTTCAATTCTGCCAATATAGCCTCAATCTGTGCGGCAGTGATTGTGACATTACCATGTACCTTCTTGTTGTCTTCCGCATGTGGATGATCTGCTACCACTATTACCACATCCTGTGTCTTTGTTCCTTTTTTCTCCATCCAGTGTCCAATACTTTCGTTCTTACTCCATCGACCCGGCCTTCGGCTGAAAATTGGCCGCATACGAACAGTTTCCGTGCGAACAACCGTTCCGTTGAGCTCAAATGTGCGTACGCAAATCGCTTGTCGCCAGAATAAAGGAGGCATTTTTCCCCAGGAATGATGGCTTCCAGGCACCAAGGTTACATAACCTTGACTTGCGTATTCTTCCTCTAGGGTACGAACGACCAACATTCCCAAACTCGATCCGGTTCCGAATACACTGAGTGTATTTCCACCAATCTCTGTCAGCTTTCCCAACACCAAAAGTTTTGGTTGGTTCATCCCAGCAACGACCAGATTCTCACTAAGAATGAATGGCCACGTTTTCGCAAACACAGAAATGATCGCTCCCAACAAGCTTGTAGCGGCCGCTACGATAACTCCAACCTTGATAGAGACATCGTCTGAGGTTACTTTACATTTCCATGTATCCGGTGTGTCATTCTCTATGCTGATGTATGCTCCCATCCGATTGTAGCTGACAGTGCAAAAAGTCTCAGCGTAGCGCCCTTGAAATTAAACTTTTTCTGGACGCAACGACAAGGTTACATCAGCTCTCCTGGACGTGGAGTTCCAAAACTGATGCTAGTTTTGTTATGATGATGTGAGGAGGAAGAAATCATTGGTGCGAGGAATGTACCAACAAACCTAGAAAGCCAATTCCTTCCCGGCTGAGGATGTTCACCTTTATGCAAGATTCGTTTCCGGGTATATGGAATCTCTGGTATTCTATTTCTGACAAAAGGCGATCGATGCAACTATATCAGTTAACTTTTAAGCTTGTTATGACGCACCGAGATCCAATAAAAGGGATTTCAGGTGTATTTCTCGTGACTATTCAGCAGAGAGGAACGTATCGCATTCTCACGCAGCATTGCTATGCTGCTAGAAGTCGCTTAGTCTCTCTGCGACAACTGCATTTTCGTGCGGGAGAGAAAGCACATAATGTGATTGGAGAAGATACTTTGACGTACACATCGAATCTGTACACACACAATACGATGCATTCATTTGCCAATTTTCCCAGTACACATCACAGTTACGTATAGCAAGTAAACCGCGATAGCACATGTTATGTTATACTGTATTCACAGTTAAGCTGTCGAACCTTTGACTTAACATATCGTCAGCTGCGCTGGGATGCGGACTCATTAAAGTATACATGTGCGGTACCGAGACCATTTGCAGCCAAGAGCACGCTTTCCTCGTCCGTCTTGTTTGGAGGCACAATTGGGTCTACAGCCACAACGTCCTCTATCTTCACTTTTCCTTTTCTGATCCAGGTCATGATACTGTAGGTATGTCCGCTAAATAGAGGTCGCATCACGATGGTTTCGGCCCGCACATCCGTCGCATTAACTTCGTATACTCGAGCACAGGTGCTTTGACGCCAAACCAGGGGGGTTACTTTTGTCCATGTGTGCAACTCATTGGATGATATGTTGATATATTGATGTTTTAGAAGCTCATCTTCCAACGCTCTAACAACCATATCCGAGAAACCTCCAACAGTGCTAATACCCGATAGTATGAATCCAGAAGCTTCTACAGTGAAGACTGTTCGTAGAAAGTTGGGAGCTGACATGCCCCACACTAACGCGGTTTGATCAGCCGTGATGCCCATCCAATACGGTAAATAACACCCCACGACACCAATAATACCAGCAAGAACCGCCGCACCTGCAGCGACACCATAACCGAGATTGATGGCGTTATCATCGCCTGATAACTTGCACTTCCACGTATAAGGTGTGTTATTTACGACTGTTAGATAATTACCCATTATGGAGTTTTTTCGCCAGAAACGCTGCAGACCAATAACCGAAGGAGGGTGGTGAGAAAATAAAAGTATGAAAGTGGGTTTGTTTTGCTGAGATGATTGTGTACCACATCGGGAAGCAGCTCAATGAATTCTGTTCTTATAGGTCCTACATTTCACTCCCTAGCAGTTATCACTGCATTTCGTAAATTACGCCTGACTCGATCTATCGCAGTTATCGTTTAGGTAGTGTCGGTTATCGTTAGAAAAATATGATTGTACGATGAGTTATTTGCAGTTAACGCCTCTTATTGTTAGAAAATGTATGCTATCGAATAAGAAGCGAAGTAGTAGGGCCGACAGAGACGTTTTGAGCGGGTGCAGGATACTCATATGAGGTTTGAGAGCGAAAGGAACCCACACTGGAGCTTGGTGAAGTATCATTTCCAAGCTTGTGACTCTGCGGACCTTTGACAACTTCCACAAGCGCTACCACATCTTCCGTCTTTACGCCTCGTTTCTTGATCCATGTTTCAATATCGTAATCCTTATTCCGATTAATCAATCCACCAGTGAATATCGGTCGCATATACAAAGTCTCACTTCGGACCGCAGTCGCATTGTAATAATAACTCCGAACGCACGTCGCTTGTTGCCACATATGCGGCATTCTCTTCATCCATTGATGCGATTGGTTGGACGAAATTTGGATGAATCCACGTTTTGCTAATTCAAGTTGCATTGTCATATGAATGTACAGTCCAAGAGATACGGACCCGAGAATCGGACCACTTATCATTCCAGTCATCTCAATAATTCGTAACCTTGTCGCTAACCCGATAAGTTCGGGTGCGGTAGTCGTTTTGCTAAATCCGAGAATTCCAGGAGTGTACGAAGCACTCGTTCCCATCAACCCCAATAGTGCGCCGAGTCCCGCAACAACCAGATAACCGATACGTAATGACAGCACATCGTTTGTCAGGTTACATTGCCATTCATTCACCGTGTTGTTGGTGATGGTCAGATACGATCCCATTCTGTTCACGCGAGTTTGGAAAGTTTTCTACTGCGAAGCGCGTTGTATAGAATAAAACCACCAATTACAGGCGCGCTTGCTAGCTTCCCAATAAAGATGGTACGGTAACTCTCCATCAATGGCGCAAACATTCTCCACGCTGTATTCTATAAGTAATGGGAAAAAATCCACTAAGTATCACACTTTCTAATAAAGTACGATTAATCGTGTTCTCAAGTCCCACCTCACTGGGTGGTAATACGGCGCGTCATACATCTTTCATCCAATCCGAACGCCCCAATAGAATCGAATGCCTGCGGAAACGCAGCCTGTGTCATGCGTCCCACACGTCCCAAAAATGCAAAATCGAAAATGCGGAAAGTGACCAAACCGCACCTCTGATCCCCACGTAATTTTCCCATTCCCGCGGATTCCATTCTTTTTCTATCACCTCCCCATTCCCCAGTCTAAAGGCGTTATGGGCGCGAGTCTTGTTCTTGAGAATGACACGCCGAATCAATGGCACTGCAATGTCGGAGCCGATACGAAAGCGCTTCAAATCTCTTATTTCGTCGCAGCTGGAATCGCTACCTTTTCCGCAATATTTGGACTTTTTGGGTTTTATGCGCCCGTTGTCATTCGAATGGCAAACAGTAATATAGAGCCGTTAGCAGTCTCCGGTATTGCTTTTGATACAATCGTTCGAACATCATTCTTTATCGAAATGGGTGGGTTTCTTGCTTCTACTTTTGCCGCGGCCACGACTTTTGGGTTATTCGTTGTGCGGACCGCAGAAGCCTCATTTGTGAAGCATCAATTTGAGTTAATTCCTCCTGGTCATTCGCATATTTACAAAATGCGACCACTTCGATGGCGCGAGGGGACGTGCTCACGAGTGTTTGAGTTTAATGCGTCTACTGTACGGACCGAAACTCTTTCGTTGAAACCGATTTTTAGTGGATTACCTCATCACAATCGTACTCACAAAATCTCACACTGGATCGAAAAACGCCCTCCCACTCATGAGGACATTATAGCAATCACAGGCTTTACGAGTGACTCCAACAAGAGCGTATCCATCAAAGTGATGTTTGCTGGTAATACGCCTCCCCACGTATCGACGATCCACATTCAAACAGATAACGGCAACACGACCGCAGCAGCCCCCCTCACAAACTCAGCCTCTGACCCTCAACTTAACTCGACCTCAGTCCCAACAATTTCGACCTCATAGATGCATTTGTATCTCTTTTGTTCCCATTGAGCTGTCGTAGATACCATAACGAGAAAATACACAAATTTCGCTCTAGTTCCTCAGGTCAATTAGCTGAGCCCTCAAAAATCTATTTCGGGCTCAGGGCGCTTTACACCTTTGTATGCGGAGCTCCAGGAAGTTCTGAGGCGCTAGTGGGAGAGTATGAGCAATTACTCACACTGAATTCACCTCTCCCGACTTTGAGGCTCTTTGCTCATTCGGATAAACGCAATAACGCTTCAGCGTACAAATGGACTCACAGACAAAAACTGTGCGACAACATGTCCCTCGAGTCGCATTTCGCCGCTCGAGTGTTTCTGTGTGTCAATCACGAGACATCGACACGATCCAGCGTGGAATCGATGCATTCTTTGGCGCTGTAGGCTCTCCAATCGCTATTTCCTACAGCCAAAAGCCTCATCGAAGCATATCCACCGACTCGGTCGATAATTTGCAACTGGATGGAGCGATTCACGCGAAAATCCCACACTTTCTATCGTCCTGGTTCCAGAGCGGCACAAGTCCTCAAGCTGGTCGCCTCAGCAGCGCTAACGCTGTGCTTCAGCCTCCAAAAAACAGCCAGGCCATTCGATACGAAGAGCTCCAAGTCGGTCGGAAGATTGGTGAAGGCGCATTCGGTAAAGTGTTTCGAGGAAAATGGAGCGGTCGAGCTGTCGCGATCAAAGTGCTGGTGTGTCAGGATCTCCGAAGTGACATTATGGCGGAATTTCAGTCGGAAGTCGAAATTATGAGCATCTTACGCCATCCCAACATTTGTCGGCTTTTGGGCGCTTGCATGGAACCTCCGAATCGCGCGATTGTGGTCGAGTTGTGTCAAGGCGGCTCTCTTTGGAACGTCCTGAGGCTAAAGAGACATTCCCTTACGCCCAAGATGCGCACCAAGTTCCTTCTGGATACCGCTAAAGGCATGAGCTACCTCCACCACTTCAAGCAGCCCATCCTCCATCGCGATCTCAAGTCTCCAAACCTCTTGGTAGATAGTGACTATACCATCAAAATATCGGATTTTGGGCTTGCGCGTGTGAAAGCTCATGTCCAAACCATGACTGGAAATTGCGGAACGGTTCAGTGGATGGCGCCCGAGGTGCTAGGAAACCTCAAATACACCGAGAAAGCCGATGTGTTCTCCTTCGGGATCGTCGTATGGGAAGTCATGACAGGCGAGTGTCCATACGAAGGCTTATCGCAGGTGCAAGCCGCGTTGGGTGTACTCAGTCGGAATCTCCGCCCGGGGATCCCCAAGAATTGTCCTCCATTTTTCCAACGACTCATGCGTTCTTGCTGGGATCGTCAAGCGGATCTCCGCCCATCGTTCTCTCAGATCATAGTTGCATTGAGTGAGGCTATGGATAGCTAGTGCGTCAGTAACGAGAAATCGAAATGTTGTCTACTTTTCGATTGTTTTTCTCCTGTATTCATTACCGATTTTTCCTGTAGCTTCCATCTGTCCAAAACAGCTTCTCTGTATTATCATCTGCGCACGTAAGAGTTGTTAGCGTAATTCGACTCCAATCGAAATAGGCCGCGCCTCGGGCGTGTTCGCTTAAAGATGGTGTGCTGATCACATGTAATGACTCGGGTGGCAGTCACCTGAAGCTGCTTGGACATTCACGCAGGCTCCTCGTACTCTGTCAGTCGGTGGGGTCAACACACTGCGTGTACCGAGCTCTTGGTCTTGCACGGTACCATTCAGACTTGCCACTTGTTTTCACGCCTGAACGAACTTCAGCTGACCTTGGCGATCTATTTCCACTGCACCTACAGCAACTGATGTTTCCCCTGCACCGGCCAGGAACGATATGAATAGAATAGTAAAACAAAATGATCATAAGTGGTTTAGAAGAACAGTCATGTCTGTATGCGCCATAAGTGATACAGAGAAGCTTTTAGACATTCAACACTAAGGCCCCTATCGTCACTACTTATTTCAGCAACTATGAAAATGGGTATATTGTTTGCTTGATGGCGTTTCTTGAATATCGAAATAAATCATCATTTTGCGCCACAATTGTCAGGGATTATAATTTGATTGCATAAAGAATGCTCTTTATACAAAGGAAAGACCCCGTATTATCGAGAAGTGTCGCTTCTTACAGAGAGTGGTTACAAGATCAATAAAGGTTTTATCCCGCTGGTCGCACAGCCTGGACATCCAGTCCATTTATGACACTCACTTGGCCATCTTTCCGTCCGTCGCAACGAACACGTCATCTGCCATTTATTGCGCGCTATTGCATCCCTCGCTTCCTAGCTAAGTCCATTTCCAGGCGACGGATTCCTTGGATCGTGTTAAGTCTCACAAAAAGCACTTCTCGGAATGTACAAGATCTTACCCGTGTCACAGCTACACGGGATCTTCAAGTAATCGCTGCTTTTCCCACTAAGAATGCATCTTCGTTTGAAAACATCTAATCCCTCGCATGGGAGTAGAGAAAGTTTGATTTTATAACTAATGTTCAATGAAAATCTTCAACTTTGTTGAGAGTCCGCACAGCTAATCAGCTCAGTACGGATGCGATAAACTATCACGGATAAGATCCTTCGCACCTAGTTTGGCTTACTTTACTACCCAATGGCGATAAATCACCCTTGAACTTAGCATCCGCATTGTCAATCCCATAATAGCACGTTGTTTAAGACACTCCTCTGGCAACACCGAATAATGTTGTCCGAAGAACTAAGCGGTTTTGCGCTTGTAATATTCTGCGGTCACTTCATTCAATGTTGATGAGCTCCTGAGAATAAGCTCTTGCTGCTATACTTACCTCCATACGTTATCGTAGCAGCTTTTGCCTTGATTGACTCACATCAGCTTTATTCCCAATACATCGCATCAGTTCACACCAACCTCTATCCACATTACAATCGTCCGCATCCACTCGATATCAGCGCATTTCCTGGCACTCCGCAACGACCAGGAAGCCTTAAGAGAACGCCCCATTGCTGCATACTTTGGATAAGATTATTCACTAGAACGAGTTTTGTTGCATTGCTTTCTGCCCACTTTGTACCGCCTTCATGTCAAACTGACAATGAATTTTATCAATAGCCCTGATAAAGCAATGGGTATTTCAATCAATCGTCATTAAAATTCATCGCTCTGAAAACTTAGTATACAAAGTTTCTGCTGCGATCTCCATCCTTTCGGCAGCGTCAAACACGCTTGATGCGCATTCCATGTCTCGTGACTTTCACGACACAACCATCAATACTGTTAAAGGTAAAGGAGAATGAATCTTTCATTTGTAAGAGCGACATTTTTTGCAGTGTGGAATACAGGAGCAAAACGAAACAATAAAGAAGGATGCTCTATGTAGCCTCTGTTTAAGGAACAATAAAATTCAAGGACAGCAATGCTGCTCACACTGAAACGTTCTGTTAAGACGCAAAGTTTGAAGAAATCGTGTACAAAGATCGTCGTAAAGCTGCAAAGTAATAAACTTGACTGTATTTCGGACAGCGGTATACGTCATGCTCTTTGCGGATTCCTCGATATCAAAAAAATCCTAATTTTAAATCTCGCCAGGTTTCTACAGCATGGGAAGTCTCTCCTCTGACGTTGAAGCTGTAAATATTGTAAATCAAATGACATCACGAGCGACGATTCGTGTTTGAAGCTTGAAGGCCTAAGTATGCCACCATACAACAGCTTTTCACTCTAACTCCCTCTCAATCCAGATTTTCTAAGGAAAAATATTTGCCGAGTAGATAGATACCTACTAGATATGAAAAGGTAAGGGCTACGAACACGAAGAGGGAGTTTATGTTAATAGTGAGATTAAGCTTATTCTACACTCGCAAGCCCAATCAGTTAATAGGTTGATACATGAAAATCATTGGCGAAAATTATCTAATAGGCATGTGGTTTAAAATCGCGCTTGAGCATTCAGAGGTTTGATGAATCACCACGCTTACCAAGAATACCCTTTCAAGAGATTTGGCTAACGAAACTTGAAACTGAATGGCTTTATCCCACCGGGGAAAGCTGTATCCCGTGCTGCGTATTGTCTTTTTCGATCAATTATTTTATTTCAGGGGGTGCGAAAACTCATAAGTCTATCCTTAAAGCATCTTATCTAGCATCGCTAAGCACGTATTTCTTGATCCTTTAAACTTTCCGAATATCTTGCTGGTAACTCGTTCCTGTAGTCACATGGTCCCGGATGTAGATCTTACAAGCTGCAGCAGATGTCTTCACCAGATCTAACGCGGAGAAGCGATATCAGATGATCGACAACAGTCAACGAGGGAAAGGACCGAGCTCGCATACGATTTTTTGAAAGTCGTCCTGGCTTATCTACGAGTAACCGACAGGTTTGCCACGTTAGCTGGTCTATCTGTTTGACAATCTCACCCATCCAACAGAAAAGGTGCCTCTCCTTTTCATTTCCCGTTCCGTATATTGCCGACTAAACCTCATCTTATTCAAGAATCTTGCGGATGGCACACAGATCAGAGAAGCGCTTTTCTTAAGGTTGAATTGATTGGTTGCGAGGAAGCGAAATTCGAAGATGTATACGTTTCCTCTTTGTATACGGTGACTTCACATGAACTTTGTATCCGATGTCTGGCGATCATGGATCAGCTCATTTCACTTTCTTATCGCTTGCCATGTTCTATATCAGGTACCTTGTTAATTTCTAACAATTGATTACGTTGACACATTGGCCACGTCCGGATCTTCCTGAAAACGAAACGCGTGAATTCTTCCAAAGGAACATAAGAGACTCATACTCAAATCCCTAACAAAACACGTCGGACGATTTCGTCACTCGGTGCCTTAGGTTTTTGGGCATTTGACCGAAATATGAACAGCTTTACCAACGTTACGTCGTTTGAATCCAATAATATGATGTCATGAATTTCGACACATTCATTTGAAAAGCACGAGATTGTTCTAAGCCAAGCAGAGATATTCATAAATTGGAATTGAGCAATTTTTTGAATGGTTAATATACTTGCATTGGAAGAAAATTACTGGAGAATACCCATCGAGAGTTTACAACCAAAGAATCATGCTTAGGGCGAATCGCATCCTATCGTCCCGATGATAAGCCGCGTCGTTGGGTCGGCTATCAGCACATTCACGCGCTATTTTCCGCCAAAATTATCAACGTTAGAAAGTTGCCACAATTGTCTACTAGATGGAGCTGGAGCGACACGCTTGATGTTAAAGGACATCCACAAACGTGGAAGTGGAACGACATACACTTTCGCCGCAGCAGGAACAGATTTTTTCTTATCGCATCTGGAAAGCTCTGCATCGGGTTCAAAAGATGTGGTCGCATATCTGTTAAAAAAATTGTTGATCCCGCTGCACAACAAATCGACAGCTCAAAAACGTTTTATACGGAGAATGATGCGCAGTATCTCTGCATCATAAAACAAACGCGTTCTCAGAGGGCTCAATGTAAGAATTGCCTGAAAGAACGAAGCAAGTCTAAAATGATTGGTGAATTTAACTTGCACAATTCTACTGATTGTGAATCTCTTCACATGTACGTAGTCAACACAATGGAAGAACCAGAGACCATCATCAGTTCTGCAAGTCGTCAATATTCTGCACTGGCGTTACTTTTTTACTTTCAACTGCGGCATGTGACTCATTTATTGAAAATCTTCCATTGTCGAACTCCAATCGTGTACCCAGGCAGTCAGCATCACATAGACCAGGCCTACCAGAAATGATATTCCACTCGGGTCATAAAAATGACGAAAAAAAAGGCATTATTAATAGTTATAAACTATTCCAGCAAAGCTTGCAAATGCGGAAACACTGTTTCAATACGATGAAGTCAGCCGATTCCAAAGCACGGTGCCTGACATGTGTTGCAAAACAGCAAGGTGCTGTGACATTGAGCATGGGAGTATCTCTCGACTATTATAAGCAACAATAAAAATCCCAGAAATCATTAGCGCCGGGATACATTCATTATATCTTTACTAATACAGAAGTCGAGTGGAAGAAGGTGACCGACAAATGTAAAGCTCCTTGTGGGAAAGGCATTAAGGTCACTGGGGAGAGAAACTGTCTTACTCCATTCAACAACCGCTTTAACCCATCCATGCAGTACCAAGCGATGGAAAAGCGATTGAGAGATAACAACCCAAAAATGGGTGTTATATTATCAGATCTATCCGGCATTTGTATGTGGGTGCTTCATAGGGAGCAACCCAAATGCCAGGCTTGCATCAATGCCAAACAGAGCCAGATCATAGTGAGCCTATCACGTGTGACCGCCTTGATGCTCAGTAGTCACTCTAGGGTATTGGAATGCATGGATGAAGCGTTTGGAGGCCTTATTTTCAAGGAACTACCGAACAACATTTGCAGCTATGCTAACTGGCAGCAAAGTCTCTTGAAGCTCCACTAACTCGACGTCCAGCTTTCAATTTTGACCTCATCAAGACACCTCCTGAGGAGACAGGATCCGAAGGTAGTCCAATTCAGCACACTGGCCAGGTGAAGAGAGCGTTTCGTCACCAACTCTAACCAACAACGTCATTCTCATTCACCTGAAAAGTAGGGATGAGATCAACCTCTTTAAGTGCCTCACTTGCCTTTGCCTGTATGAAGAAGTGCTGGTGATCTCGGTCGACCAGACCTATTTATGGCTTACAAAAGAAGATAAAGGTAGCGTGAGTGGTTTAGCGAAATGCAGCGAAGAATGTTCAATCGACAGAAAGTATCCTACTACTCAGGATCGATTTGACAACTTTCATTCACTAAAACCTCTATCCACTGATGACGTTATTTCAGTTTACTGTGGAGTACACGCAAAAAAGGTTCATGGGCAAGATTAGTCGCGCAACACGCAACGACAACGGTGCAAGTTATACGAAGTATAACATCTGCTTAAGGAAATTGGAAAGTTACTCGCTTAGTCAGCCA
Organism: Albugo laibachii; assembly: GCA_902706625.1. NCBI lineage: Eukaryota > Oomycota > Peronosporomycetes > Albuginales > Albuginaceae > Albugo > Albugo laibachii. The sequence goes on along the minus strand of CACSLJ010000023.1, from coordinate 108,197 downwards.
ACATCACTTGGTGCGCCCCTACAAACCGACCATCAAGTGACGAATCAACCGATCGCTGTGGAAGACCGAAAAAGGAAACCACAAGTATCCCAACCCCGACGCAGAAATGTAATAGCAAAGAAATTGATGGACGTGTAACCTTCTGGAAGAAAGAAGTGAGCTAAAGAAAGACAGATTGCGGATGACGTTAACTATGATAATGCTCGAATTGAAAAGCGGGGAATGATAGCTTAATCTCGAGTTTTTGCGACAGCTTGGATTCACTTTTAGTAGCAGTAGAGCTCAGAGCTCAGATCTTACCTTTCCCTGCAGCCCGATTACAGTGATAGATATGAAACAAGATTAGCAAACGCCATAATCCATCAGCTTCAATTTGTGTATTAGCAACAAACAAAAAGTTTATGTATGAGAACTAAGGAAGAGTTAACGGAAACTTTCAGTTTAATGCACACGACCAGCTCAGTGGACTCAAATGTTTTGTTCAATGCTATAAGCCAGAGAAACATTATGTGTTTTGATTGGATAAAATATCTGTTGTCCATGATAACGCTCATCCTCCAATAATTTATCACCCTTTACGAATGGATGTAGACCGTCCAAAACGCAGTTGACTTTCACTGCCACTGGATTGTGTACATCGCACAAACAAGATGACGCACCGCCGACAATACACCGATAAAGCTATCGAAGACGCCGTTCGGCGCGTGTGCAACGGCATGTCTGCCATCATCGTATCCTCTCATACGCATGTTCCGTTGTGCACTCCCTAAAAATATGTCAACATTCAGCGAAAAAATGTGCTGGTCGCCCCTAGGCGACGTGGCCCTACTCTAGTCCTTATTGACAATGGCGAGAATCATCTCGTCGAATAGGTAACATCGGGATGCAGCTCATCGGCACGCCAGCTACGCGTAGCAAAATCCTCTCTGGAGATAGCGATATTTTCTCTCGTCTCCACGGCGTTGTCCACGCCCTGTCTGACGGGTGGCCCCACCGCTTTAAGCAACGCCACCCTGAGCCGACTTACAGGTAGTCGTAGAGAATCTCCCGAGCAAGGAACGCGTGCACTGAAGACAATCTCCGCGTGCACTTCTACACGATGCCGAAGCACGTGATTGATTATCATCTAGTCGCAAGCCGCATCTTCAGCATGGATAAAACAAGCTTTCTTACGCTTCGACAAAGCACCAAGGTGGTCGCCCTTCGTGATTCGCTAAATGTGTGGTACCGGTCCATTTCCACCAACTCCATCTCACTGTCGTTGCGTGCGCCAGTGCTTCTGGTTGCGTCTCGCCTCCACACTTCATCCTCCCCGAAGGGCTTGTGAGCCGCAACCTGATAACGACTTCTCAGTCAGCTGCACTCGGGTTCCCTGTACATCCAGTGGTTTCATCAACCGCTTAGTTTTCTTCCGCTGGATAGCGATTTTCTCCAACCCTGTACCGAAAACAATGACTCGTCCCCTTTTGCTCTTACTTGATGGATATTTGTCCCATTTGTCTGTCGAATTGGCTGCCCTAGGAGAGAGACTCGGATTCTCTTTGTGTGTCTACCTGCAAACTCAATAGACTTGATACAGCCACTGGAAATTGCCGTGCTCTCCGTCGACAAGAAGAAAATCCGCACGCTGGTTTGCCACTGCATGATGAGAGCAGGGAAGTCTCATTTTAGCAATATTGACATCAGATTTGAATTTACATATGTTATTGTCTATTTTTAGGCTCCCATTCGATTGCCAAGCGGACTACAATTCATATTGGAAGCGACGCATGAAATTAAGCGATATGGGGGCGAAATTCAACTCCGGGGTTCAAGACAGCTGGTCTCTTCCCTTTATCGTACCCGCAAATGGTGCGGAGAGTTGAATTTTTCAACAGTGTTGGGGAAGGAAGAGAAGCCAGAGAGCAAATTGGCTTATCCACCGTCAGATAGTGGTATCAGAAGTGCTAACACTTCCCGTGAAGGAGCAGACAGAGAAAGGAAAGAGGAGGAATACTATTTATCAGAACGACACGCTTTGTGTTTGAGTGCTGATATGTGAAACTGCTATTTTTATATGTATTTCCTAGGCTATACTGTCCACTACTTTACTACAAAAGTCGCTTCAGTGTACCCACAGCGCGGTCGTTAAGTGACTCACAGTAGCAGACCATTGCACGTGGCCGAACACGTGCAATGTCACGTGGACCACTTTCCATCACCTTCCAACACTCCTTCTCGGCCGTGTTGTGGTAACTGCAGACTCACGAGTGTGCGCAGACTGTCGAGCCTGTGGGGATCGAGCGCCTTTGCCAGTATAACGGCGATCACCTTGTTCGATGGTACGCAATTAGGTATAATGGCTCCACGTCTCGCTTGGACACATACGAACTTTACCCTTATGTCGATGTGCTTTGCTCTAGCAGATGATGACTCACCTTCCAGTTTCTTGATCGCAGCCTGATTGTCCACCATCATTGACATCAGGGTAACGATTGGCAGGCCCAGCTCCTGAAGCAGCTCGCGTACACCAAGAAGCTCGCGTGCCGCGTCGGAGGCAACAACGAGCTCAGCTTCCATGGTGGACAGCGAAACACCACCCTTCTTCTTGCATATCCAGCTGACAAGCATACCGTTGAGCTCCACGACGGCCTCGGTCAATGAGTTGCGATCCGCCTTGTCCGATGCAAAATCTGCATCGCTAAAGGTTGCAAGATTCAGCGGGGTGCGAGTATTTGGCTCAGCGACCATGTGCAGTTCAAGCGTCTTTTTTCCTTTCAGGTAGCGTACAATGCGCTTTGCGAGATTCCAATCGCGGAAACTGGAACGATGTGTTTGTCTCGATGCTTTATGAACAGAGAATGCGATAACGGGACGAGTGGAACGTTCCACCTACAGCAAACTGCCTACACGAGACTGAAAAGATTTGACTGTTGGCGGACGTTCAGTCCCGTGATCCGGTAATAGATCCTCGTTGTCCAAGGTTTCTTCGTAGCAATCGTCACCAATTGGCGTGCGCACGGTTTTCACCAAATTCATCCTGGCATCGCGAAGGGTCTCATCGATCGCCGCTTCCTGATCCAGAACGTATACATCACTCTCGATGCTGTTGACGCGCATTTCAAGAAATTTTCCGACTGCTCCAAGCTACTTGATCGACAAGGACGAAAGGCTGCGAAAAATTCTTGGATCAAGTCAGCGCGTGTCGATGTGACGAGAAATTCATCGACATAGACACCAACCACTATAATGATCTCATCAATAATTTTGTAATAAAGATACATATCCGTAATGCACCGTTCAAATCCAGTTTCAGAACGTTTTTCATGCAGCAATTGGCTCCACAGTCGACCGGCCTTCTTGAAGCCGTATAACGTCTTCTTCAGTCTCAAAACAAGCTCACTAGCGCTCTTAGCTCCAAATTTTTGGATCTCGTGAATGATAAACGCCATCTTGGATGGTACATGTAGAAATGTTTCCAGCCCGCTTTTCATGTCTGCCTGGGCGTAGGCGTTGGGTATGTCGCCATGTTGAGCTGGAACACCTCAAATAACCGCGAATGCCAGTACAACTTTTACTGTGGACATATCCATGACCGCCGCAAAAGTTAGTGAATATCGACACCAAACTTCTGCTCATTTTCACAAGCAACAAGGCGAGCCTTGAATCACTCCACTCGACCTTCGGCGTCAGCTTCGTCTTAAAAAACCGCTTACTGTGTAACGCCTTGCTATCCCGAGGTCGTTTGATGACATCAAAAACTCCGAGGCGGAGCAAAGTGGAAATTTCTTCTTCCATAGCTTTACTCCATTCCAGTGCCTTGGAGCTCTTCGTCGTTTACACATAGTTAAGTGGATCGCGCTCGACAATGTGACTCACCATTTCCTAAGCTATCTCTTTCTGCTGACCATCAGTCACCGGAGCTCTTGCTGTCGAACGTGCTACGTGCCTCGATCGCTGCCAACTCTTTTTCTTCTTGTTGTGAGCCGCTTGTCCTGCAGAAAATTCCGGCGTGGAAGTCATCGTGCCATTTCCTTCTGACGTCGCTGCACCATCCAACATCAAATTCCATTCCACGCTGCAAATGCGAGTTTTGTGCTTCGGTCAAACTCTCGATATTCTTGATATGCTGGGTGACAATTACCAATCTTTCTTCTACGAAAACACACGAAATCCCTCCTCTCTTCCCTCTTTCCGATGATAATTCCAACTTTCGCTCGCGGTTGGAGGGATTTCTTTCGAGGGTCCCTGTACACAGTACATAAAGAACCAAAAGCCACGATAGAGCTCAAATCTGGTACTTTACTGGTCAGAACTTCGAGAGGTGATGCCATGTTCGTGTTAGCGCGACTCGGAACTCGATTGAGTATGTACGCCGCGAACTCCACGGCGTCTCCCCAGAAGTATAGCGGCAGTCCGCACGTGAAGATCATGTATCGGGCCACATTCAAAATAGTCCTGTGCATGCGCTCGCCTTTCCATTTGATGCCTGATTTCTGGCTTCAGAGACCTGACGCGCAACCCCCGTTTTCTTGCAGAATAGATAGATATTGTGATACTCTCTACCGCCATCAGTCCGCAAAATATGAACTCGGCAGTCGAACATCTTCTCAAAGAAAACCAAAAAGTGCTCAAATTTCTTGGCAGTAGCGTCCTTGGTCTTGGCCAGAAAAATGCGCCAATAGTTTGACTTGTGGTCGAAGAAATTTATCAGGTATCGATTACCAAGTCGACCTTTCGGGGTCATCGATCCCTTTAAGTCACTGCATAACACGGCTCCAATTCTGTCGAAAGGTTAATGCTTGCCCGTGTCTTTCTTCGACTGTTCGTTCTTTTTCTGCTTACCCTGTGCGCAAGTTAAGCAGCTCTCACGTTTCTTGTCACTTAACTGGATCCCTGATCTTGGGTCCTTCACTATACGCTCAATCGTATCATATGACAAATGAGCCATACGTCGGTGAATTGCATCAGCGTTCCGACTTGCACTTCTATATCAGCATCGGCACTTGCTTCTTCATTGATAACCGCCATACTCACGTCATGTGACTCCTTTCTCCAGCGTTTCGATCCAGCTTGTAACACAAGCACATGATTGTCCATCTGAACATCGAACACCACCGCACCAGTCTTGGAATACACTAGTGACCGAAGACCATCCACATATACGAGTTTGAACCCCTTATGTTCCAGCTTTCCATACGATATGATGTTCCTCGTAATAAACGGTGTGAGGTGTACATCAGTTAATCGAACCGTGCGAGGTTTGCTGTCGACAATTACGTTGAGAAGCACTGGCGCGACCTTCATGACACGCAGAGAGCTACCATCTGGCAGCGTGCATCCGCTGTCACAATCACGAGGGTTTTCAAGCAATCGCTCATCATTCACGAGGTGTCGACTGGACCCGCTGTCTAGAAATCATTGATCCTGAACAACGTTCCTATCATCGACTACGGTGAGAGTCATATGAGCGCCATGCCCATGACCTTTTCCCTCACCCTTCTTCTTCTTCCCGCGACAATCCGCCGAAATGCGTCCAACTTTGTTGTTGTCGTAGCAAGTTCGGGTCTCAGCCCGTGGTTGAGTTTCCCATACATGTAGCACGTCGTCCTTTCCGGTAGCCTTTGCGCCACGCATATCGGTTTCAATCGCTTAAGCAAAATATTCCAGCTCCTCGGCATGTCACAAATAGTCCATACGGTTGTTATGGTACTTAGCCATGAGCACGTGGCGGAGATCAGTAGATGCGTATTGTACAATATTCTCAAGCACTATCTCCTCTGCGCCACCCGTCACGTCACTAACGGCCACGAGGTACAAAAAATGTTCGGGCCAAGACCGCTTCGTGTCCTTTATGGCAGTCAGGAGCTTGGTTTCCTGGGCTTGGGTCATAGTCGTTCGAAAACTCTGATGTAGTCGTTACATGGAGTGCTGCAGAGTCGGCTACTACTACCACCACGTCTCTAGTTGTTTATGGTAGTATCATTCCGCGGTACCACCCAGGTAGTGCCCCAAGAGGTAGGCCTTGACTTCTTCTGACCTATCTAAACTACAGGCCATCTGAGCCAGCACGAGCTGTCGAACGAAACGACGACCCCAGTCCAGGAATCCTGAACCTAGCCCCTCATAGAGCTCCTTTCCATCGAATGGACGAATTGACAGCTTTCTCTGTCACGCATCAGGAAATCCAGGTCCAACCATCTGATGTTGGCGGTATAGGCGCTCGCTGCGGCATCTGAGCTTGATCTTGTCTCATGGCTGCATATTCTTGATGCTGCCGTTACATGGAGCGCTGGAAGTGTGGTAATCTTGGTACCGGAGATCAAACAGGTGAAGGCGTGTGCAAGAGCGCATTCATCTCCATGCGTGACGACCCAAAACTTCGTTGAAACGCCGACCGGAAAAGGCACTTTCAGCAGCGCCCTTCAGGCGCTCGTCTTCTTCTCGCTTGAGCTGGTATAGCTCGAGGCGAGCCATGCGTACGTGCATGGCCGTCAATGCCTCTAGAATCTTGAGGCTCACATCACTGATGACATTTCCCACCTCACGCGCGGCTTCCTCTGCAGTCCCGGTAGGTGGAGATACGGCGACCTGGTGGCGGTCCCTAGGTGTGGTTTGCACGCCCTCGGTGCGCGGGGGAACTACAGGCGTTTTTGGGCTCATAACCTATTAGGATGACAGGCTTTGTGTTTGAGTGCTGATATGTGAAACTGCTATTTTTATATGTATTCCTAGGCTATACTGTCCACTGCTTTACTACAAAAGTCGCGTCAGTGTACCCACAGCGTGATCGTTAAGTGGCACCATAGTAGCGGACCATTGCACGTGGCCGAGCACGTCCAATGCCACGTCGACCACTTTTCATCTCCTTCCAACACTATTGACGTTGCTGGAAGGCTCCTGACATGCGATGACCTGCAAAATATCACCGTAACGCCATCAAAGCGCAAGAGTGTTGACTTTGTTGAGCAGCAAGTGTCGAGAGTGTGTTGTTCAACATCTCTGTAAAAATGATAACCTTTCTATATAAAACAGTTCTCATTGTGCCATAACTTCGTATTCCCATGGGGGTGTGGGTAGGGTATGAACTGCATGCGTGAAGAAATGCTCGTCCGACCCTCTGAGCATACAAATACTAAGACTAAATAGTGCACTAACTGAAAGGGAAAAAATCGTGTTTTTTGTCTTCTGGGAATGTCTGTGTACTGGTATTGGACTTAGAAAATTCGAATAAATCAATCGAGGAAACCCTACTTCTGCTGATTCGCGTCATACTCTTATCTTTTCGATCAGCCAAAATGATTAGCCGCAAGGATCGTTCTCCTTAAGCATTCTAAAAGCTGCACAAAACCGAAAGTTTACGGTTTATCGAATTTAACAAGTCTCAGCTTGGGTGGGCTATGTTAAACCCTACATACGAATCAGAAAAGAAGTCCTTTAAATGTAAAGTATTTTTTCGATGACGTAAGGATATTTACGATATCGGCAGAACGTTCAATGAGTGCATCAAACGGGTTTGTCTCCCTTCAAGAAGACACAACTGTCGATGCCGGCATGATAATAAGGCTGTCAATCCAGCAAGAACTGCCGCGAGCGCTCAAAAAAATCAATCTTATCGATGTATGTGCTGAAAATGTAAGTGATAAAATGGGAGGCAAATGTCGTGTATAATCAAAGATGGACGCTTCTGTGTAGTTAAAAAGCACAGAAATGGCAAAATTCAGTTTATCTTCAGACAAAAAGCCGAAGGCTCCACTCGAAAAATTTCTTCAATTCTATTTCTATAGCTAAACAATGTTTTCTCTCCGTGGTAAAGAACCTAAAAAATTAACAAAAAACTTCTATGTCGTTTGAAAAAAAACAAGGGTCTTTGTGTTCTTAATAGACCACAGCTTGCGATGAAAGCGCTCAGCTACGATTTAGTCCTCGCGCTCTTCTAGGACGATGACGAGGAATTTTCGTTTGTAGATTTCGTACTACGATCAGCAGTGTTCTCAGTCATGAGCAGAAGCAGGTGTTCGAAGAAGCCCGGTGGCTTATGTTCAGGAAGGCGCCCGATCCGAGAGAGAAACCACCGAGATGGTCACAGCCGCATCATGGCTGAATACTTCGTCTAGCGTCCTGTGCTCTCTGACAGCGGTGTTTTTTGCTTGAGCCGCTCGGTATTTTTGCATATGGGCAGCTGCATTTAGTCAAGCGACGCGTACTTTACCCAGAAGTCAGACACAGAGGATTATCATGGTATCTCATTTCTCTAGAAAGCAATAAACGTGATCCTTCAGCTCGCGTACGAAACAACAGAAGAATCTTTGAACGGGTACGTCCGAATGGCGGAAACAATCGCGCTCTAGCGTTTGAAGCGGTTCTTCGTTGCTGAGGTCGACTCGCCTCGTGACAAATATTTTCGCGCCAGCTACTAAAGACCTATCGCGTTTACTTCGAATTGGAGAATCAAGAGTCCTACTTGATTGCTGGGCAGCTTGGGCTGCATGCGCTAGCAGTGTGAAATTTTCCACAAGGCTTGGCGGTGTAGTTTACCGGAAAATACAAGGCACCAACGATCGTGCTCAAAGCTGTCGCAACTATGAGGAATGGATATTGCACCTCTTTTCGACATGCCAGGCAGTCAAAGTATATCAACGTACTTTATCGATCGCATCTGTTCACGGATCTCACGGATGAAAGGGCACCTTCGGTATCGTAACGAAATAACGGCGAGCAGTACTTGATGGGCTACTATTTGGCGAACGGTGTTTACCCACCTTGGGCAACGCTGGTCTTAGACAATCTCCAATGTTCAAGACAAGAAGAAAAAGAATGGACAAAATGCTGGGCTCTGTCGTATGATTCTCACTTGTGTGCCACTACGTTTTTGCCGAAGCGCATGAATCGGTGAGAAAAGATGGCGAGCGAGCATTCGGAATGCTGCAAGCCTAATACACGATACTGACAAGACCGTGCCGTCTTTGGAGTCAAGAAGACATGGCGTACATTTTAAGAGCATGCGTCATTCTGCACCACCTGGCGATTGAGGACGAAAAAGGAATCCTGACGGACTCATTGTCGATACGAGTGTGCAGGAAAACACCACGGCCCCCAGGATTGTCGTCACAGCTCTTGATCCAATCACAGAAAGCACATTTTCGAGCTTCATCAGGTGGTACAGGGCATTTCGAAGAAGTGAGCTGCACTATTGGCTGTGAAAAGTTTCAATTAAACATTTATGGGTAAAAGTGGTAATTAGAATGCACTTTAAAGTAATGACACAGCTCATAAATCGACCGCTTGGTCAGCATCGGTAGGAGTTCTCTTTCTTTGATGAAACTCGCTCTTCATCCTTAGAGATAACCAGCATTATGCAAGCCTTCAGTTACTGATGCCTTACACGGGATGCGTTCACACATCCTTTGGATTTCCTGCTCTTAATCATAAGGATATCAAATAATTTTTGCATCATACTACACTCATTCTCGCTCTGCTTTATTCCACCTCTGAAGAGCTCCTCCAGAGTGCTCAGAATTTTGCTCATTCTCCCAGGGTATCTATTTTCAAAAGGCCCACTACTGGAAATACTCGATTATGGTTGAAATGTGACAGAGGTGGCGTTCATAAGAACAGCATAGCCACACATGAGCGAAAATCATATAGTCGACGGTGTAAATGTCTTTTTGAAACTTACGCAAGGATGAAAACAGTTCTGGGGATCAGTGGATCTTGACTGTTAAAAAGCCCAATCATAATCATCAACCTGCAGAGAAAATAGCATCCCTTGCAACTGCACGGAGAAGCTAGGGATACTGCGTGACAACTCCTTACAGTAGGGACCGAAACAGTAGCAGTCTTATCTATAGTTCGGCAAAACCCTAATATCCTCTCAAATCGGGAACCATTTACAATGAAGTGGCTGCAATTCGACAAAGAAACCTTGGTGAACGTGCACCCATAGCTGAATTACGAGATGAAATCCGACAATCTGACTTCCAACATGCTTATTTTGTGATCATACACAGGCAATCACAACGTTCTTTTTTTCGCATTCTACATCCATCAAATTGAGCCACAATTATGCTGATGTCTTTCTTTTGGATTGCACCTACAAAACAAATCGATTTCGTATGCCTCTGTTGCATGTTGTGGGTACCACATTTTCAAACACCTCGTTTTCATCCTGCTTTGTGTTTTTGAAGGAGGAAAACGAAGCAGATAGTATATGGGCACTTCAGGAAAAAAATCACATGTTTTTTTCTAATGGGATTGCACCTGTATTAATGGTCACAGATAAGGAGTATGAGCCCATAACTGCAACTAGGCGAGTCTTTCCAGAATCAACAAATTTTCTCTGTGTGTGGCATGTCAAAAAACATCTAATTTCACATTGCAAACAAGGTTTCTCAGTAGATGAATGGTCAGGCTTCATGGGAGATTGGAATGAAGTTATTCGAATGGGAACCGTGACTAGTTTCGAGCAAAGATGGAAGGAACTTGCGCGAAAATACGTAAATTATCCTAATGTCATAAAGTATATGAAAAACACAAACACATAGAGCTGTTGAAGTGGCATTTTGTCACTGCCTGGACTTCAAAGTGCCTCCACCTAGGAAATATGGACACATCTAGGGTGAAAAGAAGTCATGCATCTTTAAAGCGATTGTTGAAGGCCTCAACAATGGACTTACAACAGGTTCACAACAAAACTAAAGAAATTGTTGAGCTCCAAGATTGGGAATCGCGAGTAAAAATTGGTAATGAAAAAATTAGGAAATGGCTTGACTTGGATGGGCAATTTTATGACCAATTCGAAAATAAGATATTGCGATTTGCATTGATGAAAGTATACCGTATGGTATGCGAAGGATCAAAAATTGTTAGTACAATATCTCGGGGCTAAAGCAAAGCAAGTCTTGGTCTTCCATGTCCTCACCAACTTCGTGCTCGTATAGCTGCAAATGGCCTTTGCACCTTATATGACTTTCATGCACAGTGGTATCTTGATTCACCTCCTCCAATACGTTCTCCCATCTTGCCCTCTACTCAAGATCAAGAAGAAAAACTCCATCTTCTGGTTTCTTCACTCTTTTGATCAGTGTTGCTGAACTTTCTCCAACATTAGGTTCAAACCTGCAAGCTGTAACGGAAAATGTATTGCAAAAACTAGCTCATCAAACGTTTCGAGCTCTCACAGAATGTGAAAATGATGCAGTCAAACTGGGCACAACATAAGAAATTGTATACATAGGAAGTAGGGTATCATGAAGATGTAAAAACTACAATTTGAAATGTTATTGTGGTGCTGGAAAACTTCCAGGCAGGAGACATTTGGGGTGATTTTGAGTCTTTTGGCGTGCCTGGAACGTGCAGCAGCTTACTAACACAAACAAACACCAATTAGTTGCGGCACTTTTTGAAACCAATCTTCAACAATTCACGAATTTGGTAGACAAATACACCAGACACGATCAGCGAAAAATCTCGACCACTATGTGAGCCATATTAAAAATTACTCGAATGTATCTCCCGACTTGAAGGTCATTCTTGTCCGATCGAAAGTATCACCAAATATATCACGCGGTATCGTGATATCGACACGTGGGAGGATATCGTGAGAGTCATGGATGAACTAGATTTCAAGGGTGATATCATGAGCTTTGGGTCGGACTTAGCTTAGAAATGTTCGATAAATCATAAGAGTCTAAATCATTACGCCAACCTTCTACTAAAGTCAGAAGAGTAAGACATTCTTGACTCGCTTGGGCACGACGGAGATAGCGAAAACGATCAAGCACATGCATTTCACTTCATATTTACGCGTGATGCAGATGAACAGCTGCATTTTAATCAGGTGAATGCTAAGCAATTTGAAAGTGTCAAAACATTGTTTTCGATGTTAACGAGCGGGAGCAGGCAACAACATACAGCTCTCAACTCTTCGGTGGTGCCCTTGTGCGAGGAAAGTCATTGCATCTTCAATTTCGTGAGTTTGCAGACATACTTTGGTATTTGTACACAGGCACAAAGACGCCGCTGATAATCAATGAAACATCATACTGTCGATCAAACACCAAAAAACGAGTCGACTCTCTTTCAGCATTACTCTTCTGATAACGACAGATAATCGGGGAACTTCTCTGTCAAAGTGGATACTGCTGCAGCTGCACTACTTTACACGGGTGATTCGACGCAGCTGTCGGTAATATCATCGATTTTGATACGGTCAAAGCTGGCAGCCATATTGCCATAGATCTGATTTAAAGGCTAAATTGAGGAGATCGTCCTTATTCTCGCCCAAACGGATCTTGCCATGTGCTTGGCAGAAACTTGTCTCAATGGACTGAATGTCACTCCAATACTTTGTATCGTCCCATCGCTACCCGACCTACCACGTAGATGAATTGGCGAGCCAGTAACGAGAGGTTTTGATGTCTAGCCTTGTATCACTTGGAGAGGCGGGTACGTGGCGCCCTTTGAGTCATTGATGCTCAAGCTCGAGCTATATCCTCTGTATTCCACGGACCAAAACTTGAGTGTTTGCGGGTTGGAAACGCGATCCATCATCCAGTGTGTCCTATTGTTTAAGCTGGTGTCAGGCGGGAAGCTGCACATCTCTCTCAATTCCTAATCCAGAAGTTGTCAATCTCCCTCAATTGCGAGTGATGACAGATCCTCAGTTGAAGTGCATTTTCGTTTCGGAAAATTTGAATCAGAATGCGGAATGACATTTGGTGGATCGGTGCAAAAGTGTACACGCTTCACTTTGGTACCAAGCTGGCACTTTCCAAAATGGCTTGTCATGGAATGCGATTGCGCCAGTGATAACGATCTTCGGGATTCGACAGATACATCAGCTTTACCATCGGATTCGGACAAAGTCCTGTGCGTTCCGTTCGTGTCACGAAAAGGGTCGACACCCATGTTAGACTTTTTGGTAGCAGCCATTGAGGTTGACTGACTGTGCCGAGAATCCTCGCTACCCGCGCGATCATTCGACCTGGCATCATCCCTAACCGGTGAGATTCCCAATCGATACGAAATAGCACGATTCAGCATGGTATTCTGTTGCACAATCATTTCGTCATTCTCCAGCCCCGTACTCTGCCGGACAATTTCCACAATCTGCTCTCTTGAGTCAAACGTCTGCAAGTAAAAAACATTATACACTCCAAGCAAATACACAAAGTCATTTTTGGGTCACCTTGTAGCAGTAATACCGTGAGGAAGCTCCAAATCTGCCACAAACGACATAAAAGCACATGTGAGCAAGAGAGACAGATTGCGATTCCAACAGTTACTTTAAAATAGAGCCATTGACAATCAGAGTCGGCTGGAGCTTTTGCAAAGGAACTTCATCCACAAACGTCCCATGACACGATCCGAGATCCACAAGATAGGTACATCCCTCACAGTGATGAATGATGGTCGCATGCAATCTATTCGAAAATACACAAAAACATTCTTAAATTGAGATTTCGAACAATATATCGTTTTATATCTGATAATACCTGGAAATGGAACAGTGATTGAGTGCAATGTCACAAATCAGTGTATTCCGACCAATAAGATACACTGCTTTTTGATTTACATTGTACTATATCACGTGTACCATCTCAAATGAACGCCAACGTAAATGTTACCGGTAAATACAACGACGTACCGTTCCAATCATTTCATTGTTTTTGAACACATCGAGTAATAAAATGGAGCGTGGTTTCTCTTGCAATGTCCTATTCGATAGAAACGGGAGATTTAATATAACCATAAATTTATAACCTTTCTATAATTACCATGCAGGTGAGTTGAATGGGTATTTAGGGGGATCTATAGAGTCTAGAAATTTGGGGTGGGATACGAATGTACCAAGTTTGAGCTTTGGAAGTTCGACACCGTGTTCCATAGTATCAGTCATTCGAGTAATTAACGCGTTCGTATTCACTAAAGCGTCACCGCTGAGATACGTGAGTAAACTCTAATTACAGATCCTAATTTGGAGTCAGATGGGTCGCACGGTCGCCGACTATTGTCGATAGTGGCTGTGTTTGCGATGCGCAATACTGATTTCGTCATCGACTATAATAGTGTGTATACAAAACACTGTACAAGGTACTTTTATCTCGTGTCATTTTTTGTAATTCCCTTCATGCTAAATACCATCACTGTGAAATACGATATCCTGATTTATATCATATCTCGAAGGTGTAGCATCACCTCTAATTTCAATAATTACAATAATACGCCATCCCTACTTCTGATTCCATCGAAAGCCTTTCATGCGCTACACAGAGCGATCCATTCCAAATCCTCCCAATATGTGTTTGCTCAATCATAGCAACGCTTCTGATGTACGTGGTTGGTCACTATTATCCGAATGCAAAGCCATTTTCCATTTGTCTCCATGGAACCGAAACACACTTCCTGATATGATACCACTCGACTGGCTCAAAATGTATGAGATCGCGTTGCAGATGAAATGATCCGACCCATGAGTATTCGGTATTGTGTCTTGCTCGGAATTAGTTTGGGTACTTGAATTGATTGAAAGTGTTGCCAAGCTGTCGGCTGATTCCAAAGCGATACAGTTCACTGTCACATTACAATGAAGCCATTCCTGAGCCAAAGATTTCGTGATTGCTTCGACGGCTGTCCGATGCAAGCGCTGACAACTACATCTCATTTAGATCGAGTATGTAGAGATAATTATTCTTACATATTGTTGGGATGAGGTATTAGATGAATGATCGCTCCTCGTCCACCTTGAAATAGCTTCTCATACACGAGCAGATTCAGCTTAATGGCAGCATTTCTACATCTCAACATGTGAAAAATGAACCAAATGTTTCATCCTTACCCAGAAAATAAAGCCGGTATTCCACTACATGAGAAATCGTACGCATTCCAATGAATAAAGCAATGGATAGTTGAGCTTTGAAGCACAATTTCTCGAATCCAATTGTCGACCTATTGGCTTTATGAGTGAAACTTCACAATATTGAGAGAAGGCACAAACCTCCTTCATGGACTGAAAAGGACACAGAATAGGGAGGAGTTGTGGACTGGATTTTGAATTTGACTTAAAATTCTTGAACCGTTTTTGGTTGGATTCTTGAAATTCTTTCAAATTTCCAATATTTCTATCAATTCGCAGTATAAGCATAAAGTGTCATAAATCTACACATATACACATACCGAAATGTCAACATTACATTCCACCCAAGCATCCATAAATTAATTGCAATCATGCTCATACACAGTTGATCGCCTTCCGTCAAAACGACCTGAAAATGAATCCATCAATAAGCGATACGAGGGCGTGGACCACCTACTGTTTGTGGTGACAAGTTGCTATCTGATATCATTGAGACATCCCGCATAGATTCTTGCAGGGATACGCATGTTCGAGCTTGTTTTCGTTTCATATCGCAATCCTCCTCGAGTGTACCCTCCGTATCCGGCGATAAGGTTACGTTTCTCGGTATTGTGTAACCACTTGTAGTATTCTCTTTTGCGCAATTTGACGCGAGTAACACAGATTCTGGAGCGTACCCATCCGTGTACCCGGCCTGAGGGAAGGTACTCGGCGTAGTCACATTGTTATATAACCGCAAACTGATCTCATTTCGATAGTTACACCGTCCCTCACGCATCGATTCCAAGAATATTTGCACCGCTAATTCCCCTTCCACTGCGCGTTTCTGCTTCAATAATAGCATAAATTCAGGATGTTTGCTTAGTAAATGCGTCTCAATGCGTCCACGACGACAATTCGATCGACTCCATAGCTTCAAATAGTTCTGATTCAGCGCAGGATCATCACACAACATACATACAACCACTTGACGACTTTCGACCATTTCTTGCGCATTTAAAGGAACATTCGTTCCACCATGACTTAAGTGAGTTGAATATTCATCTTCTGTGAGGGTTCTTTCTGCGATAGGTAACGAGTGTAACCATCGCTTCTGAAACGCAAAAACGCGTTTACGATTTGTGGTTACGCTCATTCCACTTGACGCATTTGCATCACATTCCGCTGCACGCACACAAGCGACGCCATTCCGATCCGAATAATGTGGTATCCCATGCGGATTCTGACCAGTCTGGGTGTCTGTCGTGGGAGATTCTCCACTGCTACCATTCTTCAGTGTGGACGCTGTCACCTGTGTCATATTGGTATCAACAGAGTACTATGATAAATAGTAAATTCTAATAATTAATACTTATATAATTGCTGTAATTCATTCACCTTCGAAAACTAATCCCATGTTAATTCGATTCCATTGAGTCCTCTGACGCTTTCTCCGGCATAGGATCCACACATCCACTTGGACTTTGATTTGTGTCTTCACAATCTTCCACAATCTTGCTTATTTCCTCCTCTTCTTTCTCTTTTAGGTCTGTTTCGACCTCTTCAAGCTCTTGGGCGGGTGTATCCTCATCCTCATCATCAATCACAAATCTCGGGATGAATCGATTCGGATGAGCAATTGTGAGTCCTCCCTCGTCCAAATCACTGGATGTCGATCCTGTACTCCTCGGTGTGACCCAGCTAGCATCCTCATCTCCAAAAAGCGTCACGCTTCCTTTCCGACACTGCCGAGAATGAGAGGCTGAAGCATCTGCTCGCTGAAGCATATAATCCCGATACGATGGCATGAAATTATGATACGCATCCGCAAAAAGGTCACTCAAACTGATCACTTCTTTCATATTCTTCAGCACTTCGGAATCCGGCATTCGATCCAAATTCTCTTTTCGAAATTGTGAAGCATTGAATGCAAACCAGTGCAAAATTGCGAAAATAAACATCTCCAAACATAATATAAATTCCTTCCATGCAAATCGCTCCGTTCTCGACATTTTCGGAAGCATTTCAAGCAGGGAACTTTGCCAAAATGTGAGGAAAATGACACTCTTCACCGCAAAGAACTTGAGCACTGGATTAAATGGCTTGAGAATATGCTTTGTTGCCAGAAAGAAAAGCCCCAATCCATACAGTGCAATTGTATACGACAAATTGTATACCACTGATAAGCTTAACTGATACGGTAACGTGTGATACTGACCAAAGGAGAGCATAAGTAGCGATAGAACTGCAAAAAATGGCTTCACCAGTACGAATTGGATGGTAGCACGCTTACACGAGCGCAATAAGCGTCCATCACGTGCAATAGGATGCAGATATCGATTGAGCGGCCACATGTGTGTGATTTCCGGCTCACTTTGCATTTTGAGCACACATACGGATTCTCCACCTGCAAAAGATAATACTAACACTAGAAAACTGTATACAACAAACGCTTCATAACAGTCGCGAATTGTATCGAAATATAACGCGTGTCGTACGAATTGGAAGGAAAGAAGTGCTCCTAACGCGTAAACTGGGACAATTGCAAGGATTCGGACGATGTAGCGTTGTAGTTGTGGACGAGAGTAATGCTCTAGATGTTGATATATGTTGTATACGCTCAGTATACACGCAAACGTACACGCTATAAACGCAAGCCAAAGGCTCTTTCCACGATGTCTTTCAATCCAGGAGTACCGTATACCCCAAAATGATGCATCGATCGAATCGTACTCGATGACTTGCAATGCAAGCTGGTTTCGTAGTGAGTCTACTGTTGCTTCTAGCGAGCTATTGACAGCCAGCAATGCACGCATATTGGAATGCACGTACACTTGAGGTGGTAGCATCCCTAATGAGTGATTGGGACGTTACTTTTTAAGGCGACCGGTGCGTAGTTTTGGAACGGTAAAAGTATGACTTTTCTTGTAATTGGGCTTGAGCGTTTGATTGTCAAGCTTTTCGTATTATACTATAGTATACGACTGTGCTATAATTAATACTGTATACTATACAATTTATTATGTTAGGTGTCACACTCTAATATAGGGTCGTTTCGTCTGCTGAGTCGATCTACTGGCTCTTGTGACACGTCATCTCTCCTGCTGTCGGTGGAAGGCGATGTGGACGAGTCGATGAGCAGTAGTGGAGGGAGTTTTCTCTCGGCTCCGTTCCATTTGCATCGCATTTCCTTGAAAGCTGCGATTTCCGCCTTGCATCCCGCGTTTGAACGTTGCGGAGACGATTTCATAGAGGCCTCACATGGATGCATCGCTCCAAATGGATCCTCTACGCTATTTCCACGTGATCTGTTCCACACATGTTGACTACTTTCGACTCGTACTTTATCCTTCCACCCACTATCCGGGATGGGCGACACCTTGCATCCATCCTGCAACGGGATGGGCGACGTGTTGTCGCTGATATCGATCACACAATGTGTTTCTGTACAAGTTGCATCCGCAAATGCCTCCAGTCTCCCGGAATGCACACAAACGCGAGCACTTCGTATGTCGCGCTCTAAAGCGTCTGCAATGAGTTGAATTCCATTTTTTCCGATTTGGTTCCGTCGTAAATCGATGTATCGCAATGCACAATGCGATTGATTCAGAATCGCTGCAATCGCTCGAGCCCCTTCATTGGTGATACAATTGGATTCGAGATGCAATTCTCTGATCTCATTCTCACTTTGTAAAAGTGACGCGATCGCATGTACCTCTTCATCCCCAATTCCGCCTTTTGTCAGTCGTAAAATACCGCTTTCGAGCCTTGAATCTTCCGCCTGACATCTGACTTGATGCACATATCGCAATAAGAGTCGTCGTTTGACATCTACCTCCATGTCGACCTTACTTTTCCACGTTGTGACTCGATGAATCGCATCATTCAATTCTTCCGATTTACTTGCCAAAAGCTTGGAACACTCTGAGTTTCTTTCTTCAGAGATCATAAGTCGTGTCAAAAGCTGTCCAATCTTTTCCGTGAGCATTTGATTCGGCTTGGAATGCTTTAGAGCATTTGTGATGAAGGAATGGATGGCATACCGAGTCAGGAACTCTTCAGCCGCATGGAAACTTGCAACGGATTCAGAACGTCGAGCCTTTAGTGTGAGACCATTTGGACCCATGGATGGACCTACTTCCACTATAAATCGACTCTGTATAGATTGCCCATACTCCGAACGTCTCGCGGATCGAGGAGCTTCCACTTCCACCTTCTTCAACGCAACATCCAAACGCGCTTTGAATTCATTTCGCTCGACTTCACATTGTTTCAAAGCTTGTGTCATAATCTGAGCATTCCTTGCCATGGTAAGTTGATTCTGACTCACTTCACTATGTCGTTGTTGATACGAAGCCAACTGAGATGACAATTTCTTGACGTCTTCCTTGAGCAATTGTCGAGCTTCTTCTTCAGTTTGCATTTTGCGAAGAAGATGCGCTACTCGTCCACTTAGAAAACTTGTCTTTTCCTCGAAATTCTTACTCTCTTCCAAAGCCCGAAGCTTGACTTTCTCTTGCTCGGTGAATCGGACGCTCATTTGTGTCAATGACTTTTTCATTTCTGGAAGTTGATCGCTCACAATTTGCTTCTCCGACTCGAGTTTACTTCGAATTTGATCCAATTTCACAATTTCTTTCTGGAGTCCGGCGTTTCGCTTCTCGGATGCCGCAATCTGAATTTGTTGATGCTTCTGTGCATCCATAGCTCGATTCTTGGCACTTTCAGAGGCTTTGAGTCGCTCTAGCAATTGGAAAACCTTGTCCGCCATTTCCCGTAGCTGTTCAGAAGCCTGACGGAATTCCGCTTCCAATCGACTTTTCTCTTGCTCATTCTTATCCATTCGGAGCTGCATTTCTTGCGTGTCTTGAATCATTTTAGAGCACTCTGCAGATAGCTGTTCATTCACTTGCAACTGATTTCGCTTTGCATGAAATTCAGCGCGCCATTGAGCTTCCATTTCCGATAATTTGGTCTCATTTTCTTCAAGTGTTTGCGACATTCGGACAACATTCGACTCTTTCTCACGTAATTGCTCCTCCAATTGTCGCGTTCTTGCGAGGAATTGATACTGTTTCTCTTTCCGAACACAAAGGTGATCTTGGAGTGTCTCCATTTCCACCTGTACAGTCAGCATTCTGTCCGAGAAATTCCTCCGCAATTGCTCTTTTTCCATTTCCACTGACTCTATTTTCGCCTGCAGCGATTGGTTCATCTTCGAACTGACTTGTTGCTCCATTTGCGTTTGCTTGAAAAGAGTTTCTTGCGATAAAAGCGCTTCCAATTCGGCACGAAGGGAGCGATTCTGCGTCTCCAATGCATCCGATGCACATTGCTGCTGGTTCAGCGTCCTCAACAACTCGGTATTATGATGTCGAACTGCAATTAATTCCTGCTCATTTTCTCTCCATTGCGTTTCAATCTCTTTTGTGTGATGCATCCGCTCCATTAAGCTTCGATTTTCAGTCTCAGAAACTGTAAACCGATGCTCTGATTCACGAAATTGGACCTTTTGAGACGCTACTACTTCGTCACAGGTGTGGAGAAGCGTAAGACAATGCAAAGTTTGCTCATAAGGAGCGCGTACTTGCTCGTCATTGACAGAAATCGCGTTCAACGAGCAAGTGTCCTGCTGCTCAAACACGAGCGATTCCGACATCGTACCAATTGGGGAATTGATGGGAGCGAGAGAGTGGCATGAGAGCGAGCAGCGAAGAAGAAGAAGAATATAAATAGCGCATTCTATTTATCCATTTCAAATTATTAACACTTACCGGTATATGTAATTGGGAGGCGTCTTATACGATTATGATAATATGACATGATTTGATACGATATAATCGGTTTGACGAGATGATTATATTATAGTTTAGTGGCTGTCTCTTCGTTGATACCATACGATAAAGCCAACGCATACGATTCCTATAGCTCCAGCCACAACCACGCCGACAAAAGGGGTGATGGCTTGGGGTTCACTTCCTTCGTTCAATCTTCGTTTTGGTAGACGTGCTGACGTGAGAGGAGCCTCGAGGATGATTGCCATAAACACATATAGATAATATAACCAAGATTTATATGTGAGTGCTTGTGAGGAAGACATCCTTATCTAGTGTGAGTGAGTTTGTCACTGGTGAATTGAAAAAGAGTTGTGTACGAATCCGGGCAAGTGTGGGTATGTGACTCAGATATAACGACGTCAGCTACCGGTTTATATATTACATTGCGCGGTATAAAAAAAAGGCACGTCGGATAGAGTTTGTAATATTTCCTCAATTTTAGTCAAAGGACGGTCTTCGGACGTGTCGACACCTCTCAAATTTTATAAGAGGAGGGTAGGACTGTAAAATGCTGCCGGACAATGATGTCATTCGCGTGGGTACTCTTGATTGGACAGCTAATAGCTGGTAGTGGTTCTGATGCAGATTAGGGTAACTGGATACAGGGTAGGGCTAAGACCACTCTGCGGAAAAGAGTCCGAAATGACTGCCCTCTACCAGCGCTCTCGACCTCTAGAGGTTCAAAACCGCACTGTTTAAGTTCACGTTTTTTCAAATAAATGATTCTTTGCACTATAACACTCGCGTGTCTGTTGGTCGTCTTTTCTTGTGTAAAGTGGACACCGTGCGGTTCAAGTGTGGTTGCACATAACGAGGATGAGTACATCGAATTTAGACGGAATCTACAAGAGAGTCCGGTAAAAGTGACGCCATTCTCATCATGGAGTGGTACCATCGACTCGTTCCAGTACATTGGCGCGTTTCTCCTCGTGCTCATTGCAGCACATCCGGTTGGATTGTTGATGCCACGGTATGTCAAACTCCCACTCATAACCGGTTATTTACTCGTTGGTATCCTTGCGGGTCCGTTTTCAACGGATTTAATCACAACCAAATGTGTGGCGAAATTATCCGATACAATCAGTGCACTCGCGCTTTCCTTCATTTCGTTTCAAGCTGGACAAGAAATATACTACCCGGAATTAAAACCTCAACTTCGTGGTATATTACTATTACTAGCGACCATGTATCTGGTCATAATGGTAATTATGACCAGCGTACTTATCATCGGGAGTGGACCCTTTTTCCACGGTGAGTTTCACAGTACTTGTCAGCTAGCAATCGCCCTTTTATTCGGGTCAATCGCTGTACTGGGATCCCCTGCAACTGCAATGGCCATCAAAATCGAACTTAATAGCGTGGGCCCCTTCACCAATCTCATGCTGGGTGCAACCATGCTTGCTGAATTCATTGTCCTCATCTCCTTCTCAGTCTCTCGAATCCTCTCTTCCACGAGCTGTCTCGAACTTTCGATCACATTTGTAAATATCTTATTCACAGGCGGTGTCATCCTGTCCAACATAATAATCGGATGCGGGGTTGCACTTATCATAACTGTAATTTTCTCAATTTCGAAAGTAAAACACACAAACACACACAACGAATTAGAAAATGGAAATAACGCGACACACACCCAAAGTGATACAATGTCCGCCTCTTCGCATCCTGCCATCACTGGCGCACTGTATCTCAAAGGATTTCTATGGCTTTTAATGGGACACACAATTTATATTTTAACATTTACAGTCAGTGAATTCACTATTTACAAATATGGCCATGCATGGGATATCAAATTGGAACCTTTACTGGTGCTTATGGTGGCGTCGTGTATCGCTGGTCACAACACATCCATCCGACACGAAATGCATGTGATCCTCGACAGCTGTGCGCCATTCGTTTTCCTCCCGTTTTTCGTTATGACAGGTGCTGGGCTCAAATTGGATCAAGTTATACAGGTTATCCCACTTATGAGTGTGTATGTGATTGTGCGGTTCATTGGGATCTTTATCGCTTCGTATCTCGCTGGAAGATTTCTACTGAAGCTGGAGCCTCGTCAGTATAACGCGTTATGGCTCACAATGACACCACAGGCTGGGGTCGCGTTGGGTCTCGCGAATGAGATTAATAATTTGAGCACGGATCCCTGGGCTTCGGAATTTGCAGCTACGATTGTCGCTGCAGTTGTTGTGAATCAGATCATTGGACCGGTTTTATGCTCGATGGGAATGGTGAAAGCGGGTGAGGCAAATGTATTGGGCAAGAATCTCTCCAATGAGAGCAATGATATCGACGATCGATTCAGTGAAATTCGACTGGAGCAGAAATCGTCTAGGACACATCGATCCAGCAGTTTGGTATCGAAACATAAAACAACGGAAGATTCTCCATTATTTCGAGCCCAAAATGCGATCGTTTTTGGATGCGATGAATTAGCGTTTGAAATCAGTTTGCAAATGTACATTTCGGGGGCTCAGGTGACACTACCGCTACTCGACGAACAACAAGCAGAGCGATGGCAACATCTTCAGCAAGGTTTAGAGAGCCTTCGGAGTGAAACACTTGCATTGAGAACAGCGGTCGAGTCCACGGGTAAGGTGGATGTGATGGTGTTTACAGGAGACCCAAAGCACATTATAGAACGCGTTCAGTGCACACAAGCAAATTCCCCAGCGAATTTACCGCGTATGATTGCGATTGTTCCCGATAGCAGCTTCACACAAAAACTTCGTGCGATGAATGTACTGACGATTCAGCCTTCCATTGCACTCGCCAATACTGCGACTCGAATGGCACTTTTGGGTGGGTCACAAGCACAAATATTGAGTGGAGAAGTGAGTACAACGAGTCAGTTTTCAACTGCGATGTATTTCATGCAGGAAAATCATCGGATGGAGGCAGGATACCTCACGGGAATGCATTTTCGAGACCGCCAATTACACTTTCAAAATGTATCGACGCGAGCTGTTCCTTACGATACAATTGGCCATATATTTGAGCGTAGAAGACCGGCTCCACAGACATCACGCTATTCCATGTTTGGAACTGTTGAAGCCTCACCATTCACGCGACCTCGTCAAGTATCGGCTTATGAGTATTACGTGGCGCCGGGGCATCCAGAGGCTCCAATATCGCCGCCGTTACCGAGTCCTTCGGAGGATTATCATGCTCATGAGGAAGGTGACATGGAATACACAGCACATATAGGTCATACAGGACGTGGAGCCTCCATTCCACGGCATTCCAGTCGCTCTTCTCATGTTTCTGACCATATAGTGCTATAATTGTAATTATTGCTTGATATTATATCCTTTGTCTACTAATATCCTGTTTCATTGCATATCCTTTACGAATGCATACATGTTGTGAATGACGCGTTTGTACATCGGTGCGTCATGGGAGAGCTGTGTCTACCCTTTAGCGCGCTTTTCTGCGTGCCACGATCTATGTTATGGCGTGTAAATTCTCGGGTAATGATTCGATATGCTCATTTATACGCTCGGCTCATTAAATCACTGGAAAGCCAATGCAAAAGCTCGTTTTGGTCGTCCTCTTCCTGAGCCATGTTTTCGCCGAAGACATTAAGAAGCCCAAGCCTGCGCCCAGCCCGTTCTCTCGATTGCTCAATTGGACCGCTACATCCCGATACATTGGCGCCTTCCTCCTTGTGCTTATGGCAGCGTACCCCTTGGGCTTTTTCTTCCCGAGATATTGCAAGCTTCCGCTGATCATCGGGTACCTGATCATTGGGGTGATGGCTGGACCTTACTTGACCGATCTCATCGTTGCTGAGAACGTTGCAAAACTGTCCAAAACAATGAGTTCTCTCGCGTTATCGTTCATTTCGTGTCAGGCCGGTCAGGAGATTTATCTTCCGGAACTAAAGCCCCAACTCCGTGGAATTATGCAATTACTTTTGATCCGATTCGCAATTGTGGTCATAATTATGACTGGGAGATTTCTGGTGGCTTCATCAATCTTCTTCTATGAAGAGAAAGAGTCCATGTGCCAGTTTTCTATCGCATTTTTGTTCGGGTCGATCGCGGTCTTGGTGTCTCCAGCGACCATAATGGCGATCAAAATTGAACTCAATAGCTCTGGGATTTCCACCAACCTCATGCTGGGTGCAGTGATGCTCTCGGAATTCATCGTTCTGGTCGCATTTTCCGTCGCTCGACTCATGACCTCGGTCTACTGCGCGAAACTGAGCGTCACATTTATCAATATTTTCTTCACAGGCTGCGTAATCGCTTCCAATATGCTGGTCGGAGCGATCGCTGGAGGCATTATAATCGCTATATTTAAGCTTCCAAGCTCGAATTCCAAGAAAGAAGAACACTCACATGCGATCGATTCGTCCTTGTACCTCAAAGGGTTTCTGTGGCTCTTATTCAGTCACGCATTTTACGTCATTACTGGAACCTTGAGCGAGCTGTCGATCATCCAGTACGGACACAGTTGGGATATCAAGCTTGAGCCGATCCTCGTGCTCATGATTGGGTCTTGTATCGCTGGGCATCATGCACACATTCGACACGATATGCATGTGATTCTGGATGCTGCGGCTCCATATATCTTCCTCCCATTCTTCGTCCTGACGGGAGCTGGACTCAAGCTCGATCAGGTGATTACTGTGATCCCACTCACAACATTTTACGTCGTCATTCGATATATCTCCAACTTTATTGCGTGTTATGCGAGCGGAAGATTCTTGCTCAAGCTTCCTCGGCATCAATACATGAACCTGTGGCTCACCATGTCGCCTCAGGCCGGCGTGACACTTGGTCTGGCTAGCGAAATTCAAGCTATGAGCAGTGATCCATGGACCAACGAATTTGCGACAACTTTGATCGCTGCAGTGATTGTGAATCAGATCATTGGACCGGTCCTTTGCTCGATGGGTCTCAGGAACTCGGGTGAATGCGATTCCGAGGAGCCCAACGTGGAAGATGGATTACAACCCAAGTCGGAAATCGGGCGTTTTTCCGAGTCCCACTACCGCCCTTCCCATCGAATCAGCATTTCAGCGGGAAAAGTAGGCCAAGAAGCACACAAAGTACGTCATGCGATTGTGGCTGGGAAGGATGAAATGGCGTGTGAAGTGGGTCTCCAGCTGTCATTATCCGGCGCTCAAGTCACTCTTCCGCTTTTGGACGAACATGAGGCGCAGAAATGGATGAAAAGTAACCAAACGATTTTGGCCTCGAAATACGTTCCCATGGAAAAAAGGATACAAGCCGTCCAAACTGAAGGCGATCACGCGATTCGAGGCTCCTTTTCCGGTGTAACAAATCAGACTGACGTCATCGTCTTCACAGGCGACCCAGAGCAAATGATGGAGCGCGTACAATTCACCAAAGCGACCCTCAAGACCTCCACCGCGCGCTTGATTGCGATCGTTCCAGATTGCGTCTACACCAAACGCCTGAGAAAAATGAACATTCTGACGATCCAGCCATCCATTGCGATCGCCAATATCGTGACGCGAATCGCGATCCTCAGTGGCCCACAAGCACAATCGTTTGCCAACGAATTGAGCACCAGCAATGATTTCTCCACAGCGACATACTTTATGCGGAAAGGAGCGTCCAGCGATTTGAATGCGGAAGAAATGCGCTTCGGGACCCGAGAGATTCGCCAGCAGGTCCTCCGACCTCAAGATGTCGCGTACGAGACAATCAGCCGCTTTATCCACGAGAATGCTCGACCTCATTTGGCTCCATCTCGATTCACAATGTTTGGCACTTCGGCAGTGGCTCCGGATCCCTTTGCGCATAGGAGGAGAGGCGAATCGGCATACGAATACTACGTTGAAGACGAGCGAAACAGCCTTCTCCCGAGGCCCGCACCGATGATCCCGGGCGGCCATCCGTACCACGAGCTGGAGACTCGGCCGTCTGCAAAGGTTGAAAAGCCTGAAACTTCAAACGGGCCACCCAGGACATCCTTCTCATCCGTGTCGAGCTACGCGACATTCCACGTACGTTTATGATGCTCCTCTTGGTAGGGGTCGAAATATGTAGAGGCGGAGATCTTACGTGGCAGAGGGTATCGCGTAATTGTAAATTTCATTGCGTTGTGCCTTGTCTCCTGTCTCCTGTTTTCATTGCTTGAAATGCTCCGGCTGGCGATGATTGTCCTGACACTCGGCCCAGTGGCCGGGCATACTCATGGAACACCATTTTCAAGCTGGTACAACGTGGCTCATTCGTTCCGGTCGATCGGGGCCTTCTTGATCGTCCTCATGGCAGCGTACCCGATCGCCTTTATCTTCCCACGATATTTGAAACTACCTCTGATCACGGGGTACCTGTTTATAGGGATTTTGGCTGGACCCTTCCTGACAGATCTCCTGACGACACAATCAGTTCATCTTTTATCTCATGCGACCAATTCGTTGGCATTGGCATTCATTTCGTGTCAGGCCGGCCAGGAGATCTACTTACCCGAGCTCCGACCTGATCTCAAGGGTATTCTCCAACTCCTCATGATACGATTCGCAGTGATCGTTGTGATCGTGACCAGTGTGCTTCTCCTCAGCAGCTCCTTGTTCTTCCACGGAGCAATGGAAGGCTCGTGTCAGTTTGCGATCGCCTTCTTGTTCGGGTCGATTGCGGTCCTGGTGTCCCCATCGACCATCATGGCCATCAAGGTGGAGCTCAATAGTACTGGGCGGTTCACGAATCTCATGATGGGAGCTGTTATGATGTCAGAATTCGTCGTTTTGATCGCCTTTTCCATCGCTCGACTCATGTCCTCAGTCTATTGCGCCAAGCTCAGCGTCACGTTCGTCAATGTCCTCTTCACGGCCGGAATCATCTTCTCCAATCTTATCGTGGGTGTCGGCATCGGTGCGATCTTCATCGGGCTCTTTCTTCTTCCCGGGAAACCAGCAAAGCACGGAAGCGTTCATCCTTCCTTGTACCTCAAAGGCTTCATCTGGCTCGTGTTCAGTCATGCGATATACGTCACCACCACTACCTTGAGCGAGTTTACGATCCTTCAGTATGGACACAACTGGGACGTCAAGTTTGAGCCGATCCTCGTGCTCATGATTGGATCTTGTATCGCTGGCCATTATGGGCACATTCGACACGAAATGCATGTGATTTTAGATGCTGCGGCTCCATACATCTTCCTCCCGTTCTTCGTCATGACTGGAGCTGCACTCAAGCTCGATCAGGTCGTCACCGTGGTCCCTCTCACGTCCTTTTACGTCGTCATTCGATACATTGCCAACTTTATCGCGTGCTATGTTTGCGGAAAGTTCATACTCAAGCTTCCTCGGCATCAATACATGAACCTGTGGCTCACGATGTCGCCTCAGGCCGGCGTGACACTTGGTCTAGCCAGCGAGATTCAAGCGATGAGCAGTGATCCATGGACCAACGAGTTTGCGACAACTCTGATTGCGACCGTCATTGTGAATCAGATTTTCGGTCCAGTCTTCTGCGCCATCGGTCTCCGGAATGCCGGAGAATGCGGACAAGTCAGCAAGCAGGATATTGTATCAGTTTACAGTCACACTATTGACACCTCACCGAGCCCAAAGGCTCAGACGACGCAGTTAGCGGTGGTATTCGGTGACGATGATTCCGCTTACCAGATTGCTTTCCACTTATTTTGCCAAGGAATTCACGTGTCGGTTCCTTTCCTGGATGCTGAGCGCGCTAACGAACTGAGCGGTCTGCAGAGGTCGTTCCGGAGGACATCGACGCATCCTGAATTGCCCGAGTACAAGAAGGAGAACATGGCGTTCCTAGAGTCCCTGCACACAGAAGCCGAGTTCCTGCAGAATGTCACCACGCGAGCCGATGTCGCCATCTTTACAGGCTGTCCCGAGACGAGTTTGACGAGCATCCGGAGCATTCGATCGTCGACTTCAGACTTTTCTTTCCGCATTGTGGCCATCCTCTACAACGACTCAGATAGTGAAGCCTTCCAACACCTTAACGTTCAAAGTGTCAGCCAAGCTGCAGCGTTGTGTCACGCGGTCACGGACTTGGTGCAAGCAGAGTACGAGGACGCTGCATCGCTATCAAAGCATCTGCAGGTGACTGCGACCCGAGTCAATTCTCTGCATTCGTGTCGCGTGCCTCCCACGCAGAATCTCGCTGCCTGCGGTCAGTACACCATGTTTGGCCGAATGTCGGCGCAGGCGCGGCCGTTCTCACTGGAAGTACGAACTGAAAGCGCTTACGATTACTACGTGTGCAGTAGACACTCTGGCAGAACAAATTTGGACCACTCGAGGCTTAGAGAAGACTCGATCGTGGATATAGACGACACTCAGTCGGAAGGCGGACAACAATCGGATTTCTCGTTACTGAGGCTCTAACAGTCCATCCACTCGCTTGATGTGATGATGATCTGCGCAACGGATGGGTGGAGGTCTACTTGACGATCCCAGAAACAACGCATGATCCGATGGTCGTGCTCATGGTTGGGTCTTCTATCGCTGGGCATTATGAACACATTCGACACGATTTGCTTGTGATTCTGGACTTTGCGGCTCTATACATCTTCCTCTCCTTCTTCGTCATGACTGGAGCTGGACTCAGACTCGATCAAATGATCACTGTGACTCACAACAATTTAAGTTGTCATCGATACATTTCCAGCTTTATCGCGTCTTATTCGACGGAAGATCTATGCTCAAACTTTCTCGAGATCAGTGCATGAGCCTGCGACTCACCATATCACCACAGACCGGCTTGACACTTGGTCTGGCTAGCGAGATTCAAGCTATGAGCAGTGATCCTTGGAGCACCGAGTTTTGAGACCACTTTGAGCGCTGCAATAACTGCGTATCAAAAGTTTTGGTCTCGGCCTGTGAATCCGTCTAGTTTCAACAGCTCCTACAATGCATTTATGGCATGCCATAAAAGTGTTATGTATTTAATGATGAAACAGATGTGCTTGTAAGTTTCGATGCATAGCTGTCGGGAACGGTCTCAATCAGTACTAGTAAGCACAATCGCAGGCTCAGCATGCTTTTTGTGTCGATGGCATGTGCCTTACATATAATTGATAGAGCAGTTACCTTATTAAAAATAACACCCGATGAATTTACGCCTTGTCAAACTCAAACCCCGCTGACCGACAAAAAAATACTCTGTCCAGTCTGGTAAGAGCGTTTTGTGCAGTGCATACTACTGCTCGTACACCGGCCTGAGCAAGCATGTTGACTACTAAGCTTAATGTTAATCTACTCCGCAGTCGGATCATTTCCATGATTTGATGAAGATGGAGACCTCGTTCTTATAATGCTTGTGTACGCCGATGTGCCTGCCTAGAGGCTCGATCATATCCGCCAGGGACGTCAATTCTGTGAATCATCTTTGCTATTCAGCTCGCCTCCATTTCATTAACGATGCTAGGCACGCATTTGAGTCCTACACTACATATTCTACTTATCCAAAACGGGAGCAAACCAGTCCGAAAAACTGTTGGTTGCCGTATGCTTTCTCTTGAGTCATCACCAAGTCTCTGCCAAACTTTTGCATCACTTCTGCATGCTTTACTTTTGTATGGGTATGCAGGGCGAATTTTCTGCGCATCTTCCAAGATCGTCTGACGACGTTCGAAAAAATGACGCCTGCAAGAACCGCTGACAGTTTCTCCAAAAAGCAGTCAGCAAGTTTTCACAGCTATTCAGAGGGGCAACGAAAGCGGCGCGACCATCACGCAGAAGGTGGCCGCTGCGCACACGATCTTTCTGAAGGTGGCGGCAAGCCATACAAACACTTGACCGGTTGGGAGCTGCTATTGGATTCCCGAAGTGGAGAGATCTTATCCATTTTCAAATAATAGGTCTGCTATTAGCAACATGCGGCACTGTACTTTATCCCTAACTTTTGCTTA
Source organism: Albugo laibachii (assembly GCA_902706625.1). Taxonomy (NCBI): domain Eukaryota; phylum Oomycota; class Peronosporomycetes; order Albuginales; family Albuginaceae; genus Albugo; species Albugo laibachii. Next base: position 77,684 of record CACSLJ010000023.1, on the reverse strand, counting down.
TGTATGCAGGAGAGCCATAAACGCAGCTGACCTATTGAAAGTGAGTTGAAAACAGCAGAATTGACCCAGTACAGCGGATCAAAAGCGCAGAGCCCAGCGAGAATAATTTCAGCCGTCAAATTGGTCTTGGTGGGGCAATGGCTCGGCAACTGAAATCGTCACGTTGATCGCCAAAAACCTTTCGAGTGCCGTCAAGAGCAGAACCAGATTGACAGTGATAGCAGAGCAGAAGATTGCCTCTCTCCAGAAGCTTGCCGAATCTCGGCGACTGGCTGCGAAGAACCAGATCATGTGCACGAACGTCGAAGTCCTGAACGAAGTAGCCCATAAAAGCTTTATGCTACAAAAAAGAATGAGTTGGTGCACGCTGTCACCAAGGCAATGGATTCTAAGCTCATCTCGCTTGCTGACGAAGGTGCCGACGCATCAAGTGTTGCAGTGGAAGTAGAGAGAGAAATATTGTAGTATGATGCAAATGTACTATGATATTTTTACGATTGAATTACTATGAGCTGCGGCATTGATTTACTGCGCATTCTGAGTACCACTTCTACCCCAAAGATGTTCGATTATATCATTGCGCAATTGATGGTGCAGCTCACTGCTTCCAATAGCTTCGTACGACTAATAAAGCTCGAAATGCGCTATCTGTGCCTAGATTAGGAGATGTGGGGATAGTGCTAGAGGACGTGGTGTTGTCTTGCACACTTCTCTCAAAAAGGAGTCCGTAGGGCTCCCTTTCGTCCTCGATCGACATTTGGCGCAGGATGACGCATGCTTTCGCAATGTACGTCATGTATTTTTGACTCCAAAGACGGAACGGTCTGTCCGTATCAGGTACAGGGATTGCAGCATTCCGAACACTCGCTCGACATCTCTTCTCACCGATTGCTGTGATTCAGCAAAAAACATGTGGCACAAAAGTGAGAATCAATATAATATAGACCAGTATTTTTTCCATATGTTTTTCTTGCTAGCTTGGGGATTGTAGATTGTCTGAATCAGCGTTGCTCATGGCGGGTAGATCCCATCCACCAGATAGTAACCCATCGAGTGATGCGTGCCGTTGATTCGGTACGATACCGAAGGAGCCCTTCCCTCCGTGAGATCCGTAAACAGATGCTATCGATCGAGTACATTGATGTCGTAGTGACTCCCTGGCATGTCTAAAAAAAGTGCAACATCCCGCCCTCATAGTCTGCGACAGCTTCGAGAACGATCGTCGGTACCTTCCTTTTGCCGGTGAGATGCCCCGACCAGCTTTTGGCGCATTTTCTCAGGCGCCAGTGCATGCGGCTAATCCGTCAAGAATTCATTCGTAAAAAATGTGACAGGTCTCGAGTCCTCGGCGCACGAAGTACTCGTCCCCTAGCGAGTCGGCCACAGCAACGCAAAACCGCTTCAAGCTATCGAGCGCATTTGTTCCCACCATTCGGACGTATTCGTCCATAGAGTCTGCTGGTCTTCTGTACTCGAGCTGGCGGATCGTGCTTATTGCTTTTTGGAGAGCGGAACGAGCACGCAGCTCCGCAGCGTATGTTTTTTGGATAAAGCACGCGTCGCGTGACAAAATGCAGCCGAACAAACGCGAGAACACCGAGAGGCTCAAGTGAAAACGCCACCGGAATTGCTCGGCAGAGATCACGGGGGGGGGGTCGATGAAGTTGCTGACATGATTCGGCTGTGAAAATCTCGTGGTTCCTCTTTCTCTGTCTGGGCACCTTCGTGAACTTAAGGTACCGTACTTCTTCAAGTGCTTGATTCTTCTTGTGACTGCGACCACTGCCAAGCGTCGTAAGAGACCCAGAAACGCAAATGATCGGTCATCGTCATCGAAGAACACGAGAACTGCATCGTAGATGAGTGCGTCCATCGTAAGCTGTTGTGAAGGTAAATTACACATGGGTACCACGGAGAGGAAAAAAATGTGTAGCTAATTGAAATGCTTTGGACAGGTAAGCGTAAATGACGTGACTGCTTAGATGTGATTGAAAAACTGTGTGTACTTTTTAATTTTTGTTGGTACAACGCTAACGCTTGTTAGCAACGCTAACACGGTTACAGTTCTAAGTGCGACTAGAAAACCTCAAACTTATCTACCGCCCTTGTTTAGTTATTAGTGACTTTCTTTATAACGGACAATGCAATATTAGCCAATTACCGGTTTAGATCGACATGGTCTTTCAGATTTAGTTAAAACAGACAAGATAAAAAAGTGCCTGTTTGATGTACCACCACGCTATCTGATCACGTATAATCGAGTGGTCTACATTAACCTGATGGCTCGCAGGTCACTCGGAGGACCCGGACGACTACAGAACAAGAACGCACGCACTGCGTTTACCGCTCGTCACAAACTTGCGGTGGTGGCAAGCTTTGATGAGCTTGGCGACATGTCCGTCGTCATTCGTAAGTTCTATCCAAATTTGGCTTGCAGCAGATTTGACAGTCGAAAGAAGCTGATATATCAGTGGATACGAGATAGAGAGGAGCTCGAACGCGTGTGCGCGTCACCTGTACAAGCAGAAAAGAAGAAAGCGCGAAGTCTCGGTGTCGCAACCATTTTGTCTGCTGACGATGAGCGTGTCATCGTATCCTGGGTGAACGAGCTGCGTGGCTTCGGCGTGCCTATTACCACCACGATGGTGCAGCTGAAAGCGCGAGAGGTGGCGAGAGCGAGCGAGACAGCAAGCTTCACAGTCTCAGCCACTTGGCTAAAGTTATTCAAGAACCGACATAAATTCAGCAGCGCAAACGTAAAGGACAGAGCACCCCCGCCGACGCTGACCAAGCGGCGGTCGATTTGGCAAGACGGTGCGGCAAATGGCAAGCGACCTTGGTGTCTCGAAGATCTACAACACTGACCAAACAGGTGTGTATTTATCCGTTTATTCAACATTTGCCTCATCGCCCCTCATACTGACTGTATTGCAGCCTGCTTTTTTGAATACATACCAACTCGCACGCTCACAAAGAAAGGAGAGAAGAGTATTTGGGTTCGCTGCGGTGGTAAAGAGAAGGAGCGTGTTACGGTCATGCTGCTCGCTGACTCAGACGGTGTCAAGTACCCACCTGCACTCGTCTACAAATCTTTCCCATCCCAGAATTCCTTAGTTGTTGAAGAGAACCGAGTGCAACGAAATGGCTTTGGAGTCCGGCTGTAGAAGCGAATGCAAATGTGATCCAGGAGTGCACGGAGATGCACGTGTACGGCAATAATACAGCGTGGTGGAACTCCAACCTGCAGCTTAAGTTTCTCGAGACGTTTTTCAGCTCGCGTCCTGACATGAGCGTCCCAGTCCTTCTCTTGCTCGACGACTTTAGCGGGCATTGGACGCAGCCAGTACGCGACTACGCTACAGCTATCAACGTAATCATGTTAAAGTTGCCTCCTGGCTACATTTCTGTCTTCCAACCGGCAGATGTGTGTTGGATGAAGCCGTTCAAGGATCAAATTCGCGCGCAATGGATCGGCTTTTTGCATGAACAGATTGAAGAGTGGCGCGTCGGCGAGCCGTTCAAAATGGAAGCGCCAGAGCGCGAGAACGTTGCCGATTGGATCCGCACCGCCTGGGATCAACTTTCGATTAATACTATCAGTGGCGGGTATCGCAAAACACACACGGCAGTGGGAGACGAGAACGAATCTGTGTGCTTTGTCGTGAGTGAGCTGGCGAGACTCGGCTTGCTGGACACCACGCTGGGAGAGATTGACTCAGACAATGAGTTTGACAAGTGGTTTTGAGCTAGATAAGCAATGAAACACGAAAGCCATGGCCCGCACCGGGCTTTACTGATAAACAGGACCACCTTCTCTGTTAATGATTATCTCTATGAACAACACACCACTAGCACGCTAGGTGTCAAGTGCGACTATTTTTTTCTATCGACTTTACACGCACATATAGGCAAAAAGTACTGCCCATACGGGCACCTTCTGAATTAAAACAATTGTGGACCACATTATCCAGCACAACTTGAGTCGCCCCCCCATAATTTAATGCACATGCATTGTTGCAGGATTTGTTTTTTTCTCAAACATGGCTGTCAGGTATAACTAAACAAAGGCGGTATAGGTACTTAACAGGAACACATCACGTACACTTAGATTTAGCTGCGTTGCTACATGCTACATCTGACCACTTTCTATCAAAACGTTAAAGGAAACATAGCAGGCATTAATTGGTTAGAGATACCGCAGTTATAGTTATAGATATAGTTCTAGTTCTAGTTATAGCTACAATACAGTACTGTAATCCTCGAGTTAACTGTCGTGTTCACGTAATTGTCATATCGAGATTTTAGCCAATCAATAAGGTACATTGTGCAACACTTCACAACACGAGTTATTTGTCGCATCGTCGTAAAACCGATAGTTTGCGATTGTCGACTACAAAGGTGTATGCAGTCGACAAATTATTAAGAGAAAAACAAATGGCAGGAAAAGGACGCAAGAGCATGAAGGGAAAGCACAGAAAGCCAAATCAATTCTAGAGCGATGGACAGTCGTTCGAGCTGAAGCTTGCTGTATTGAAGGTAATAGACACGGCGACAGTGAAGGAGACGATAGAGACATTCTTCCCATTATCTACCAGGCGAAAAACGTCAAACAAACCGCCACAACATTAAGCGCAGGATTCATCAAAAAGATAAGATTGATCGCAGGGAAGCGAAGCAGCGGACGAAGAGCATGCAGCGCGAGCGGCAAGAAGACACAGCGACATCACTCAGTGTGGAAGCGAGCGCGAGATCGTCGCTTGGACAATTGAGCAGCGCAAAGACTGCATCTTGTTCTCGGCGAAAATGCTGCGCGTGAGAGCAATCGATATCGCTGAAAGGAATGGTGTTTACGGCTTCCTTGAGAGCTGGTCGTGGCCCCACGCCTTCATGCCCCGCCACAAGATGTCGATACGATCCAAAACACACCAAGGCCAGGACACCACTGCTGAGGCCGATGCAGCGATCCGCACTTCCAGCGAGCTCATGCTACGCATAAAAAAGTGGCTCGGAGTCAGTAAGGTGTAAAAATCAGACTAGATCGCCATTTTCTTCGGGTAATTGAAGCACGCGATCTCTCCTCGAGGAGCAAAGACGGTGTGAGTGCGCTGCGCTGGAAAGGATAAGGAACGGCTCACTGTGATGTTACTCGGCGATAGCGATGGAAACAAGTACAGATCTCTCCCTCTATTAAGACCCCTTGCCAGGAATACATACCTTTTTTATCTCGATAGCTATGCATTTTACTTGATTTAATTTCTATTATTTTGAATCTCCCAAGCATTTATCTTTTGTCAACAAAGGCAGGATGAGTACGCGTGCGCGCATGACACCCGCTCAAAAGGAGCAAATACGCGCGTACTGTGAATCGTATACAGATCTCACAGAGCATAAGCTGGCTGCATGGGCGAAATTCAGGTTCAAGCTAGCAGCTATGCCGGTTAGAAAGATGCTATGTTGGTTCCTAAATGCCCTTTAAATCTGACTGTTTGAAATCCAGAGGGCAAGACAGCACATACCGTCTCCTCTTCAGAACTTTAAGAGCATTTGTTACTATGTATTCGTCAGTGTGGAGATTGCAAGCTTCCTATGACCACCGGTGCAACGATTCAGGGGAACGCGGCCAAGATTCGGTACGAGCTGCTCAGAAGCGGCAACTCTCAAGATACAGTCAAGCTACAGGCGCTGGTGTTCTCCCATGGATGGCTGTACAAATCCCGAAGCGTCACGGTCTGACGTCGAAGCGCTTTCATGGAGAGGCGGCATCTATGAATCTGAATGCAGCTGAGCTGAGAGTAGAAGGATAGCAGTGAAAGAGATTACAATGTGTTATGAGAAGTGGCACGTGTATAATATGGATGGGACAGCTTTCTTGTTTGTTCCATTCCAGTAAAGTTTATAACGAAGATCGAATCGCAGAAGAAAGCACCCGAAAAAGAGGCTAACGGTCGCTTTATGTTGCAATGCAGACGCAACTACAAAAATGCCACATCTCTTCGTTGAATCTGTCAACAAACCGCGCTACTTTCAAGGAAACACCGCTGAATAGCTTGGACGGCAATAAGAAGCACAAAAAAGGATGGATGACGTCAACGCTCTTTCTGCGCTGGCTGTTGCAGCTGAACGCGCAGATGTGTGTTGCTGGTCGCCACATCCTCTTCCTCGTCGAAAACATCTCATCGCACCGGATGGACGAGTCGCTATAAAACCTGGAGCTTCAGATGCTTCCACCAAATACGACTGCCCTTCTACAGCGTCAAGATGCTGGAATACCTAGCTCGTTCAAGCCTAGATTTCCAAGATTCAGCATTGTCATATTGTTGGCCACTTTAACGATCTTACGGATCTATTAACAGCTATCCTTGAGAGGTACAAAAAAATCGGAAATGGCTCTCGTTCTAATGTTGTTGTGCTTTCCGATATACAGTGGGCTGGGTCATCTTGGCTGTCTGTCACACACACGACCATAGCGCACTGTTGGAGACAAACACAAATATTAGATGATGACATGTATGAGCTTGTCTAGAGCTTTCATAAGCTCTAAACTAGCGCACTGACGCAGAGTTCACTCGGTATTTGATTTGTTTCATATTTATTTGAAAAGAAGAACAGAAGTATACCTTTAGATTCTTAATCCTCAAAATGTATTTTAACTTTGAAAATATATACAGAAAGGAGCTATTTTTGAAAGGTCCTAATGGCGTGGAAGTCTGTATTTACCTTTCGTGGTGCTGAATTCAAGGCGATCCATGAATGATGGTCAGAAAGCAGAGAACGACCTACATAGCCGCGGCTTCATTCGTCACATGTGGCGTGACATTCTCCGTGCGCCAGCTTCATCGCAATTGCAGATCTACGTGAACACGAAGGGGTGGTGGAACGAGCGACTTTAGTTAGTGTTTCTAAAACACCACTTTAGAGGAAGAAGTGCAAATGACCCACCTGTGAATCTATTCTGGGACGACATGAGCGCGCACTGGACGAAATACGTGGAGTACACCGCCAGCCAACGAATAGAGCATCTTTGAGTTCCACCACGATTCACCTTCTACTGCCAGACGGCCGACGTGTGTTGGAACAAGTCACTGAAAGACCGGATGCGAGCGAAATAGATCTCCGAGCTCCGCGTTCGGATAAAAAACGACAAAGTGGTCGCACCCACGACGCTGTGATGTGACCGAGAGGTTGGTGGAGTTGTGAAGCGCGTTGTCGTCGCAGACTATAGTGAACGGCTTTAAAAACAAGATTAAGCTAGTATGATATAAATTCCCTGCTGTTCATTTCGACCACTATCATAGATTATGTCCTCTGCAATCTGTCTTTCCTTAGCTCACTTCTTTCTTCCAGAAGGTTACACGTCCATCAATTTCTTTGCTGTTGCATTTCTAAGTCCTGGTTGCGTTACTTGTGGTTTCCTTTTTCGGAATTCCACAGCAATCGGTTGATTCGTCACTTCATGAGTGGTTTGTAGGGGCGTACCAAGTGATGTTGGCCGATTAAACGAGTAACTTTCCAATTTCCTTAGACAGTTGTTATAGTTCATGGATTTTGCACCATGGCCGTTGCGTGTTGCGCGATTAATCTTGCCCACATACTTTTTTTGCTTGTTCTCTCCACAGAAAACTGAAATAACGTCATCAGTGGATAGAGGCTTTAGTGAGTAAAAGTTGTCAAATCGATCCTCAGTAAAAGTATACTTTTTGTCGAGTGAACATTCTTCGCTGCATTTGGCTAAACCACTCACGCTATCTTTATCTTTTTTTGTAAGCCATAAATAGGTCTGGTCGACCGAGATAACCAGCACTTCTTCGTACAGGCAAAGGCAAGTGACGCATTTAAAGAGATTGATCTCATCATTACTTTCCAGGTGAATAAGAATGACGTTGTTGGTTAGGGTTGGTGACGAAACATTCCCTTCAGGTGTCTTGTTGAGGTCAAAATCGAAAGCTGGTCGTCGATTTAGTGGAGCTTCAAAAGGCTTTGCTGACTGTTAGCATAGCTGCAAATGTTGTTCGGTAGTTCCTTGAAAATAAGGCCTCCAAAGGCTTCATCCATGCATTCCAATACCCTAGAGTGACTACTGAGCATCAAGGCGGTCACACGTGATAGGCTCACTATGATCTGGCTCTGTTTAGCATTGATGCAAGCCTGGCATTTGTGTCGGTCCCTATGAAGCACCCACATACAAATGCCGGATAGATCTGATGATATAACACCCATTTTTGGGTCGTTATCTTCCATTCGCTTTTCCATCGCTTGGTACTGCATGGATGGGTCAAAGTGGTTGTTGATTGGAGTAAGACAGTTCCTCTCCTCAGTAGCCTTAACGTCTTCCCCACATGGAGCTTTACATTTGTCGGTCACCTTCTTCCATTCGACTTCTGTATTAGTAAAGATATAATGAATGTATCCCGGCGCTAATGCTTCCTGGGATTTTGATTGTTGCTCATAATAGTCGAGAGGTGCTCCCATGCTCAATGTCACAGCATCTTGCTGTTTTGCAACACGTGTCAGGCACCGTGATTTGGTATCGGCTGATTTGATCGTCTTGAAACAGCGTTTCGGTTTTTTTAAGCTCTCCTGGAATAGTCTGAGACCATTCATAATGTTAGCTTTTTAACGATATTCAAGTGAAATATCATTTCAGATAGGCCTGGTCTATGTGATCCTGACTGCCTGGATACACGACTAGAGTTTGACAATGGAAGGTTTTGAATAAATGAGTCACATGCAGCAGTTGAAAGTAAAAAAGTAACGCCATTGCAGAACAGCGACGACTTGCAAGAATTGATGATGGTCTCTGATTCTTCCAGAGTGTTGAGTGCGTACATGTGAAGCGATTCTCTATCAGTTGAATTGTGCAAGAGAAATTCACCAATCATTTTAGACTTGCTTCTTTCTTCCAGGCATTTCTTACATTGAGTCCTCTGAGAACGCGTTTGTTTTATAATGCAGAGATATTGCGCATCGTTCTCCGAATAAAACGTTTTTGAGCTGTCTATTTTTTGAGCAGTGGGAACAACAATTTTTTGAACGGTTATGTCACCACATTTTCTGAACCCGGCGCAGAAGCTTTCCAGGTGCGATAAAGAAAAATCTGTTCCTGCTGCGGCGAAAGTGTATGTCGTTCCAATTTCATAATCGTGGATGTCCGTTAACATCAAGCGAGTCGCTCCAGATCTAGTAGACAACTGTGGCAACTTTCACTGTTGATAATTTTGGCGGAAAATAGCGCGTGAATGTGGTGATAGCCGACCCAACGACGCGGCTTATCATCGAGACGAGTAGGATGCGATTCGCTTTAAGGATGATTCTTTGGCTGTGAACTTTCGATGAGTATTCTCCAATAAATACCTTCCGATGCAAGTATATTAACCAATCAAAAGTTGCTTTCGGCATCTATGTAACAATTGCTTAATTCCAATTTTTGAATACCTCTGCTTGGTTTGAAAGCAATCTCGTGCTATCAAATAGGTGCGTTGAAATATATAACATCATATATTTGACCCAGATGACTTAACGTTGGTAGCAACTCTTCATTCTCAGAGCAAATGTTCAAGAACCCCGCGGCACCGAGTGACAAAATCGCCCGACGTGTTTTGTTACGGATTTGAGCATGAGTTTCAGTGTTCCTTTGGAAAAATTCACGCGTTTTGTTTTAGAAAGGTTCGGACGTGGCCAATGTGTCAACATAATCAATATTTAGAAATCAACCAAGGTACCTGATATAGAACATGACAAACGATAAGAAAGTGAAATGAGCAGATCCATGATCACCAGCCATCGGAATAAAAAGATCATGCAAAGGCATCGTATACCAAGAGGAGACGTATATATATTTGTATTTTGCTTCCTCGCAGCCAATCAATTCAAATATCAGGAAAGCGCTTCTTTGATCTGTGTGCCATCCGCAAGATTCTTGAATAAGATGGGATTTGGTAGACAGTATAGGTGGAATGGGAAATGAAATGAATAGGCACCTTTGCTGCTGGATGGGTGAGATTATCAAACAGATAGACCAGCTACGAAACAAACTTATCGTTTACTCGTGCGATAAGCCATTTACGACTTACAAGAAATCGTATGCGAGCTCCGTCCTCTCCGTCAGTTAACTATTTTCGATCATCTGATATCGCTTCTCCGCGTTAAATCTGGTGAAGACAACTACTCCAGCTTGTAAGATTTATATTTGGAGGCATGTGACTACATGACAGAGTTTCCAGAAAGGATTAGGATGTATAAACGATTAAGAAATAAGCCCTTAACGATGCTTTCAGCGTGCAGTATCATGGGGGAAATCGATGGGAAAGGTAAGGTGCTTAAAGGATAAGCCTTTGAGATTTCGCACTTTCTGATATACTATGATATAGCGAAAAAGACAATATGCAGCACGGGACACAGCTTTCCCTAATAAGATAAGGTCATGCAGCTTAAGTTTCGTCAGCCAAAACTTTTGAAAGGGTATCACTGGGAAGCGTGGGGATTCATTAAATTTCTTAATGCTCTGGCGCGATTCCTAATGCCTCAGCGATAATTGATCGAGCTTATCCTTGACTATCCTATCTACTGGATAGGCTAAGAAAGCACGGCCAACATCATTGTCTGCTTTTTCCAGCAAATGATGTGATGCTATATCCTTTGCATCCAAGCGATGAATATCCTACTTTTCTAAATGGAATCGTTACTGTCCATAGCTTCGAGATAAAAGTTCGTGTTTTGCTGACTTTTCAAATCGCCTTTCCAGAAGGATTCTCAACAAGACAAAGACGTCCGTCGGCTACATGTGAATTTTTCTTGTCAGGTTGTGACTGAACCTGGTGGATAAGATGGTGAGGGAGAATTCAGGCAGTCTGAGAGAAGGTTTAAGTAAGACTGGTGGAGATTGATAGTCCTTGGAGAGAATTACGGATGTCAACAATCCGATTGCACTTTCATCTCATCTCGTGCTCTTAACTAATCTGTAATAAGGCTGGAAAATGTTGAATGTATGCTGAGCCTCAAATGAAGCGCAAGTGGCTGGGTTTTTTTCTTCAGTTCCCTGTTCCAGTGGAGTCATATTTGTTATTCTTCCCTTCTACTCGGAACGGAGCGCTTAAATTTGGAGAGTGCGAATATTTAGGTCCTTAGTTCGCTTTAACCGCTATTCGAAGCCTTTACATACTACCCCTACCTAACATCTAAGCCGTTATGTTGTTAAGCGCCAACTCTCCCCCTCAACATAACGTGACGTATTCCACTTAACTTGATCAGATGTTCGAACTGCTTCGTTGGTATTGACTCTGTCAAGAAATCGGCAAGTTTAAGTTATGTTAAAATGTACCACAATTTGATGATTCCAGATTTCACGTGCTCACGTATAAACTGATGTCGGATGTCGATGTGCTTTTCTCGACTCTGATTTCCATCATTTGTTGCGATCACAATTGCACTCTGATTTTCCACAAAAAATTGGATAGGTCTTTCAAATGGATGTCCCATTTCTTGCAATAGATGCTTCACCCAAAAAATTTCTTGAACACATATGGTCATTGCCATGTATTCAGCTTCAGCTGAGCTGAGCGTAACACTTTTCTGTAGTCGGGATTTGTACACCACCGGAGTGCCATTCAACATGACCATAATGCCTGATGTTGAACGTCGGCCATCACGGCTGCCTCTCCGATCTAAATCACTGTAGGCTTCAATCAACAATTCTCCATTGCTACCGTTGAATTCCAAACCAAGTTCCGAAGCTGTCTTGTATTATCCGAGAACTCGAATCCCTGCATTCCAATGTGCCAGACATGGCTTCCCCAAGAATTGGCCTAGAACACATACGACAATGGCTACGTCGAGTCTGGTGCTCATTGCATTGTAAAGGAGGGATCCAATCAACGAACGATAGGGCTTGTTCTTCATATGGCCGTCTTCATTGATTGCTTTTGTCAGTTTTTGACATGTGCAGGTTGGATTATGAGCAGAAGCTGACATTTCTTAGCCGAACTTCTCTACCATTCGGTTTATACCAGCCTTCTGTCACAAGGGAATGACTTTGTCCGTCTTGTCGTACGATACTTCCATGCCCAAAATGAACTTTGCCAAGCCGATTTTCTTCAATTTGAAAATCTTAGCAAGTTGTTTGCTGAAATCAACATGTCATCCACATAGAGTGCGATGTACACGAAATTTGTCTGTTCACGACGAACAAAGTCAGATGTGAATTGCTTGAACTTAAGATCCAAGAAAACTTCGAAATCGTCTTGTACCATCCTGGAACAATTTCTTGACCATAATCATCGTCAATGTCCATGTCATTGTTGGCGACAATTTCGAGCTGCGATGAGGATGCTTGGTGAGTTTCTTTCATTTCGATATCTTCATGCAGGCCTGATACAATGGCATTGTGTGGAATGTCTTCGTCGTGGTCACAGTCGATCATCGTACCACGAGTTTGTCCGGGAGTGAAATCCACCAGTTGGACGTATTCGACATGTTTCCTTCTTCAAACACAGCTGTTCGCACCACCACTAATTTGTTGGTTGTGGTATCAATCACTCGATACACTTTTGTCATTGTTGAATATCCAACAAACATACATGGAAATTCCTTGTCATCCAACTTTTATCGCTTGGACTTGTCAAGGTGTGCAAAACCTTTGAACCCAAGCACAGACAAGTTGCTTAAATTTGGTCGAGTTCCAAAACAAACTTTGACTGGTGTCTTATTTGGCCAGGTGGAGCATGGGATGCGATTGGTGATGGGCACCGCGGTATTAACTTCTTCGGGCCACCATTGTTTATCGACACATTTCCACGCTAGCATTGATCGTGCTCGCTCCTTAAGTGTACGATTCATTCGCTCAGCCAGACCATTTTGCTAAGGGGGGAAGAGCACAGTTGTTTGGTGTATAATTGTATAATTCCGGCATTGCTACATAGAATTGTGAATTTCTCATTTATATCTTCCCCTCTGTTGTCGGTTCGGATACTCTTGATTTTCTTATTGACTTGATTCTCCATTAATGCTTTATATTCCACAAATGTTTTAAAACTTCGCTCTCTGATGCAATATAACAACTGAATGTATATCTTGAGTAATCGTCGATGAATGTTACAACATACTTCGCACCCCGTGTAAATTGGTCTACAAAGGACCCATTACATCACTGTGTATAAGTTGATTACATTCAACTGCCTTGATTAAGCTTTCTGTTGATTTCGGAAACGACTCGACATTCGTTTCTCCATTGATGCATCCTTCACATGATTTATCACTATTATCAGCTTGCGTCATATCCAGGTGAATTTCATCGACACATGCTGGGACTCTCTTTAAACCAGAAATCGAAATATGTCCCAGACGCGCATGCCAAGTTTCCAATCTTAGATTACATTTGCTTGGCTGGCGTTTTCTACTCTGAAGGTACATCGCAAGACGGGTAATTACCTCTTTTCTTGAGATTACTAACCACATTTTCGCTCTTTGTGATACAACACCATTGTCCTGCAAACTTGACGTTGACTCCTCTTGAAACCAAAACCGATACCGACAAAAGCCTCCGATCCATACCTGAAACCAATAATACATCATAGATTTTTACGTGTGTGCCATTCTCCAGCACAACCGGAACGGTGCCAGCTCTTGTTGCTGTCATTTGTACGCCATTTGCGACGGTTAACGGGACCGATGTCTTTAACATCTTGAGATCCGAGAATTCTTCTTCAAACAAACTCATATGGCTGCCGGAACCACTATCCAGCAACCAATCCATGCTGGAAACTTTGTTCGATGCCACAAACGCATGCTCACTTTTCGTTTGTCGTTCCTAAGGCTGTCGATTCTGCCGACATTCCGATATTTTATGGCCACTACGTCCACAACCACTACATTTCCCGTTGAACTTATTTCTTGTACCATCCTGCTGCTTGTAATTTCCCCATTTCTGTTTTAAGAAATGTTTTGGTTGCTTTCAAAGCAACTTCGCTAGATTCCTTCCGTTGTAGTGATTCATGTTCCCGCTGAATCATCTCCTTCACTTGCCTCATATCGATGTTGGGTATGTTTTCGATTATTTTGACTCTTGAATCACAGTCGTCCGACAGACTACCCAGTAGAAGAATCACTTGTTCGTTTTGATCCATGATATCTCCAATCGCCGCCATCTTGATACAATTTTCTTCGAATTTCATCAAATATTCTAGCACATTTCCTCCCTTGTCCATTTTAAAGTCGTTCACCTGACGTCTCGGTTGAGTACGATTGTGCATGTTCCACCGAGAAAAATCGCAATATCTCCCATGCTTAGGCTGTAGGTTTACTTGACGAATCATGGACTGGAACTGAGGTACCGATCATCGTCGCTAATATCGCGAATGCTTTCACATTATTGACTTTCCATAATTCGAGTGCTGGATCGTCCGCACTCGGTAGCTTCAATACGTCGACGTGTTGATGGAGGTCCTTTGCGAGCTTCATTCGAGCATTGAATTCCCATACGAAGTAGTTACCTTCGCGCAAATAGTCGTGTTGTTCCATTGAGCTTCGGCTCATAACCTGTTCTTTTTCCCTTCTACACGGAAGGGAAGGGAGCGCTTAAATTTGGAAAGTACGTTTAATTAGGACTTTAGTTCGCTTAACCGCTATTGTTAGCCTTTACGAACTATCCCTAACTAACATGCAAAACCGTTATGCTGTTAAACTCCAACAATTTTGAGATATAATCGACATAAAAAGAGGAAATAGCAAGACAAATTTCACGGCCCATTCGGTAATCTCAAAAAGGAAGCTGTCCCTGATGTGAAAGACGTCTCATGCTGTACAGAATATCGATTTGGTGGGCTGTGAGTAAAAGCAAAACCCTCAATTGATACATCAAAATCGCACCGAGTTTGTATTCGTTTTAGGTAAAAAAAGAGATAAAGGTATCATTTTTCACAGGAATTGAGTACTTTTCCGTCGCAAAAGTTACACTTCACTGGCGAATCCACCAGGAAGGAAAATCACCGATCCACAGACAATGGACACTACCGCGCACTATAAATCCGCTGATCTCCTCCACACCCCTTTCCACGCATGTATATGCACGCGCATATTGATAATAGAGTCAAAGTATATCAGTTAAGATGCTCACTTCAACTTTAAAGATTGATACATATTCTATCTATTCTCTCCACTAGCTCGTACACATCGTCATCCAAGATTTCCAGTGTGGCACCAGCAATATTTTGTTACCGTTTCCCAGGCGTCTTGTGCCCAAAGCATTGCTTCCGGCACGTCCATTCGGCGCAGCAACCCGAATTCTTCCTGCATGGTTTGGCTGTCGACGTCGTGTACTCGATGTAGCAAGGCGTCAAAGGGCTCAACGAGGCGACGATTCTGGAGCTTGCTGATCTTCAACTTGAACTGACGGATGATGCCAGCGTGTTATGGTTGCAGATAGGGAGTCGTGTTTGGCGGAAGCATGTGAAATGTCACGTTGGAAAGTGGAGCGTCGACGAGATGAGACGAAACGTTGTCAAGAAGCAAAAGAACGTGACGATTTCCCGCGCGCATTCTTTCATTGAAGCTGGCATCCCAGTGCTGGAACAGATCGGTTGTCATCCAATCTTTTGAAGTGCTGCTGTAGTCGAAGGCAAGATCGGAAGTGCTCTTCACTCGGAACACCGTGTGTGGAGGCTCGCTCCGACAAAGAGCAGAGGAAGCTTGAGAGAGCTGTCTACGTTGCAAGCAACGGCAACCGTCATGCGCTTCGGCCAAAGCGATAACGAACATGATCTCTGCCTATATAGCTGACCTTATATAAGGCTGTGGAGCATAATCTTTAGTGGAAAAGACGCGTGGAAACGGCTTTCTCAGCTTGGAGGTCGCAAAATATTCTTTTCTGGTCGTGTGACATGTTATTGCCAAAAGATTTTGATGCTTTCATGTGTCATCTAGTACCAGGTTGAATTGGCGTGCCAATAGAGAGAATTATTTAAGAAGTTACTCACTCCATGCCATTCCAAAACAATTTCCCCGCCACACAGTCACTTCAGCCATGGGTCGGGGTTACGTCCCCACCACGAACCACAACAAGGTCCTTCAAGCTTAAGATGCTCGACATTCGATAGATGCAATTTGCATATCAAACCCGAGGTTAGCCATATGACGAAGCATTAAATGCTATCACGAGTGATTTTTTATAAAGTATATCCGCCGGTTTATTGTTCTTATGATAATTCAGAAACCAGTACAAATGTTTTTGCGCGTGTCAAGTCGCGCACTTTCATTCAAGGCTCATTTTCTGCATTCCTTTGCATCGATTTATTGTCCTTTGTGCGTGTCTCCCATCGTTTCGATTAATCCTGCACCAAGATCTTGAATCGTGTTGCCTCTTTGACAAGTTATTCCCTTCATCAATCTTCATAAAGTGCCCAAACAGCCTGGCTTTGTACTGGGACATCGGAGAAGTACAGTGATTACCAATATGAAGTCAATAAGAGCTCAAGTGCCATCGTGATAAGGTCCATGATTTATTTATTTATTTCTAGCCTCGCGAACTTCTCAGTGGATTGCTTCGACGCAACACTATGAGGCTATGAGACGAAAACCTTTTTCTCCATTTACAAAAGGCGATGATTGAGCACCTACCTTTCGCAGTGGAACTCTGTAACTATCAATCTTTTCCTTCTACCAAATTTGCGTATCCAGCTTTTCAATGAACAGTCCATAATATTTACGATGTCTTCAATTAGTGCTACTTGTAACTTTTGGCTAAAATATGAGTTTTACAATTTGGCTTGAAGAATGTCCAGCTCAATACCTGCAATACACTGTGCGGATTGAAAATTCAGCTTCGCATTGAATTTAATAAGACCTGAAAATCCATTAAGATGTTCCCTGATTGATGTGATAGATGACACTGTATTTAAAGTTACTTTACGTAAATTTGCATGCTTCAAGACGACTCTTTTCTTACAAAGCTGTTTGAATCCTCCATAGAATGCTATCCACTTCTTCCATCATATTGTAAGTTGCCGCATTCCGTTGTAAGCAAAGACATCGTATCCAGTGCATGATACAGGATCCCCTGATTATGTTTTTTCTTATATATATGAATATAGGAAACTAACCGACATGCCGGTCGTACTGGAGGAAGAAAGTCTGGGTCGTCCGACCACATTCTGCACGAATCAGGTACTACATTTCTAGCAGCACTTTACGCTTAGGGTAAACAAAAATAAACACTTCCCTTTTCCTCCAGAAACGCACGCATTATACGCTCCCAAAATAACAGTTTATGAGCTCAACGGAGGATATTGATGCCACAGACAAGTACAGCGGGCAGAAAAGTGTGCCCACCGTTTGCGAACGGGCTGGCGAGCACTTAAAAAGTGATGAAGCAGGTAATGCAAACGGGACGCAGGAGAATCTGGTGGATCTACTTACGGGCCTTGGAGAGCGCATAGAGCGCCTAGAGGCTTCGCAGAAGCTATGAGATGAGGAAGAGCGACTAAGGTACTGTCAGACCACGTGTTCGGGTCTTCATTGGGTCAAGGAAAAGCTATTTATCGCCGGGCACTAAATATGATGCCACCGCGGGACGTCACACCCGCACTATGGCCAGCTATATACGAATATACTTTGCTATGAGGCAGATTGGATACACAAAGGCAGCAGAGAATATTGACATGGCGCAAGCGCAACAGCATGTGCTGCCTTAGCATTATGTGCCGCAGCAGGCATATCACCCGAAGCCAGTACAGCAGTCTTTCGACATGGCCGGAGCGCAAGAAGGGCGTATGCCCGACACGAGGCAGAGAAAGCTTGGGGTTTATCCATTCGACGGAAAGGAACTATACCTGGGACTTGGTAGTGGGTTCTTGTCGTGGGGAAAGTGATTTCTCAGGCAAATTAAGTTTGCGGAACGCGCATGTGGCTTTCCGTGGTCCGAAGCTGTAAAGGTCGACGTCCTCCGACATCAATTAAAGAAGATGACGGAAAGGTATTAGAATCAGCAAGTGGAGGTCTGTTGGGAGGAGTATCTGACTCTCGAGCATGCGATGGAACGGCTGATTCAGACCTTCAGCACTCGGATCACTCCAGGCCAGAGTATGAAGGTGTTCGACGCCACGAAGTTCCCAAATAAAGGCTGGACCAAACACTACCTGGACCGAACACTACCTATACTTGGTAGCAGTTAGCGAGGCTTGTCGAGGGGAGGATAATTTCGTGCGGACAACATTGTCCACTACGCAGACCCGGCAATGCGAGTAACGCTGCTTTCAATACTGAATTTGGTTCGTATCGATTACTTACGACAAGCGGAAGAGTTAGCTCACTTTGCCCAATCCACCTAGATTAAGCTGAAAGGGAAGCAATTCGGGAAAGACTTGGTCAGCGTCGTACAGCACGAAAAGAAGGACACGAGAAAGTGTTTTAAGTGCGGGAAGACGGAACATTTGAAGGCATTGTGTCAAGAAGGAAGGACACACCGGCCAAGAGAGAGAACCGGGACTTCGAGCTGGCAGTAAAAGAATATACCGTCGAACAAGGATACTGGATACTTTAAAGCGGGTCAAGTCGACACCTGGTGAATGAACTAAACCTCTTGGACGATGGCGAGGACTGTGCCAGCGAGTGTGTGACTACTGAAGGAGGAACGATCCGGCTAACTAAACGTGGCACGGACATAATGACGACGGTAGTGATGGGCGAACTGAAAAGGGTATAGCTTTCGAACGTACACTACGCTGAGAATCTTTAAAGAAGCATAATATCGTACGGGCTACTAGAAGCAAAGGGATTTGGCATCGCCTATCACGGGAGTTAACGTGTAGTCGCCAAATTGAATGGAGGACAACCCGTTTTCAACGTAGAACCGATGAACAATATCCTTTTCGTTCATGTGCAAGATTGCTGGAAGGCAAGGCGTGCCGATGTTGCTCTGATGGTGGTGCTGCCCCAGAGCGAGATTGAGCCAGCTCAAGACGTACATAGAGGCTATCTCATGCATTTCCAGCGGAGATCGGGACATCTCCATTATGATACGATAATCCTTATGGCCAAGGACCCAGCTTCGGGTAATCAACTTACGGACAAAGTACGATCAAATTGTCTTGCCTGTGCGCAAGGTGAGCAGGCCAAGAACAAGTAATCAAGTCGGGACACGGGCAAAAATGCACCAATCGTCGTGATTGGAGGACTCATATGCTCTGATTTGAAAGAACCGATTACTCCACGAGATCGACTAGGGAACCGATATATGGTGAACTTCTTCGAACACCACACAAACTATTGCGGAGTGTTCCTAGCCAAGACTAAGGACGTCGCATCCCAGAAGTTCAAGCACTTTCTTGCCTTCTTCGAACGCCATTTCAACTGTTGGATTCATGTACTGAGAATTGACGGAGGAAGTGAATATCGGACGCTGGACCTCTTTTGCAAGGAGACGGGCATTTCACGGCAATTTAGCGAGCCGCGCAATCAGGCAAGCAATGGTAAAGCGGAAAGGATGCATCGCACCATCATGAATATGGTGAGGAGCATGATATCATCCTGTGAGCTACCATTGAGTTTCTGGGGAGACGCCGCCGAATACGCGGCCTACATACTTAACAGAAGTCCATTAAATACGAATGCATGGGGACGGTCGCCATTGAAATTGCTCACTAGAACAGCACAAGATCTGAGCTACATCGCTGTTTTCGGCTCACCGTGCACGGTACATCGAGACGCAAGAAACAAATCACTAGGAGATCGAGGAGCACGGGGTGTGATTATCGGCAAGAGTGACGAAGTCAGAGGATACCGGGTTTATATTCCTCGGAATGAAACAGTGGTGGTGACTCAGCACCTTAGGAACGTGGAAACACGGACAAAGAATCAGAACTCGCACTGAGACGAGTCCATCTCGTCGATACAACAGAAGCGGAGGAAATAGCTGGCGTGAAAACGTCGGATAAGCGACTAAAAGCACTTTCGGTGAAGAAAGCGAAGGGCACGGAAAAATAACGGCATGGACGCTTGACATACACCGTACCAGATCTTTTTGTCGGAAAGACGCCGAAGCTAATGTGCGGCATGACAGTGAGAGAATCGGAGAGGCTCGGAACGTGGTAAATAGCGTGCGGGACCAGATTCCAAGAACTATGTAGAAGCCATTAGAAGCGAGCTCAAAGAGAAACGGCAGATAGCGATGAAAGAGGAGCTCGAGGCACTTAGGATAATGAGGTATGGGCGGTAGATGTACCACCTCACAAGAGCCACGTGCTCCACACTAAGTGGGTTTCCAAGACGAAGACAGACGGTGATGGTCCGTAGAACGTTTCAAGGAACGTTTAGCTGCTTGCGGCAACGAGCAAGTCTTTGGGGTTGATTACGGACTGACTTCTGCGGTGATTATGGAGGTAAGTACGGTATTTAAGCGATTTTGGTACTCGCGCTGCGTTCGGGTGTGCCAGCCAGGCACGGAGGTATCCCCAACGCCTATGTAAAAGTAGAAGAAGAGCAAAATCTAGAGATATTTCTGGCGATCTCGGACGGCATGAAAGTTGTGGAAAGCATACTCAAGAAAATTGGCGTGGACACGAAGGATAAGCTGGAATTGAGGCTCAACAAATCGCTGTGCGAATTGAAGCAAGCCGGCCGTTTGTTGAGTCAGCTGCTGCACGCTAAGCTGGTGGATGAAGGCTTTACCCGCTGTGTGACCGACATTTGTTTGTATTTCAAGCATCAAGACATTGTAACGACAATAGTTGGAGTCTACGTTGATGGATTGTTAGTGACGGCGGCTAAGATGATTCTCGTCCGCGAGTTTTTTGACGAAATGAGATCCTTGTCTATTAAAGACCTGGGTCAAGCTAGCAAGTTCCTGGGGATTCGAGTGGCACTGAAAGATGGGGGATACTTGCTGGATCAGGAGGCCGCCATTGAGAAGTTAATGGACCAACATGGCATGATGAACGCGAAAGGAGTACGCTCACCAATAGGCGAGGAGAACAACGATACGGAGGATGATCCGTTGTTTTTAACCGTCCAAACATCAACCAAAAATGAGCCGACCATACGAGATTTCCAGTCACCCGTAGGCATCTTGCTCTGTTTGACACGCTGCACGAGGCTTGACATCAGTTTTGCAGTACATATGACGCACTCACAGGCAAACTACTAACGACTGGAAATTGGCGAAAAGGATCGTGCGATACTTGAAGGGCACGAAGAGAATGAAGTTCGAGATGTGAATTACCATTAAGAAACCAAAAGAATTTTCAACTGCAACCTGGAGCGAATCCGACTTTGCTGCAGACAAAGTCGACAGGAAGTCCGTCACTGGAGGAGTATTCACCTTGGACGGAGCATCAGTACAGTGGATTTGCAAGAAGAAAACTGGGATGTCGCTCTCCACCTTGGAGGCTGACTTCACGTTGGCCTCCCAAGTTGGACGCGAGCTTCTGGGAATGAGAGAGCTGCTCCAAGAGATCGGACTCAAGGTAGTTGAACCAATGCCGATGTTTATGGACAGTCAGGCAGCTATCCGGCACTGGAAGTGGAAGACAGCATGTCTAGCGTCAAACATGTCGACGTGTGGATAAAGTTCATCTGTGACATTGCAAAGAGCGACATCGTGAAGCCCAAACATATCGATTCGCGGCTAATGATGGCCGACTTTTTGACGAAGGCGCTCCCGGCACCTAGAATGGCGGAACTGAGGGAGCAGTTCAACCTGAGGTAAGTGATGGATCGCTAATGGATAGTTCGGGAAAGGGGTGGACGGCCGAGGAGGAGTATAGGAAACTAATCGACATGCCGTAGTACTGGAGGAAGAAAGTCTGAGTTGGCCGACCACCTCTACGCGAATCAGGTACTGCATTTGTAGCAGCACTTTACGCGTAGGGTAAAAAATAATAAACACTTCCCTTTTACTCCAGAAACGCACGCAGTATACGCTCCCAAAATAACAATAGATGTATCATATCATCATCTGCGTTGGATTGGGGATCCTGGTGCCATTCATTCGACGAACCCTGTGTATTGTATCACGGTGAACTTTTAGTTCATTTAGTAGGGTGGGTGGCACAGGGTATACCCCTATGCCCATGGTCACATGGGCAATTGACATTACCAAATAGAAAGAGAAGTGTACTACGATACAAAAACTGGTACTAATTGTGTCTGATCTACTTGAAATGTATCGTATATTACTGACTACAGTATATTTGTACGCGAGAACGGTGAATAAAAAGTACTACCGTCTTTGTTTAGCTATTACCCTAAAATACATGTCATAAGCGGCCCCAATGTACATACGGTACTATTAGAACCTTTCAAAAATTATAAAACCACCTATAGCATGCATCTTGTAAAAATGAAAGCTGAGGTGAGAACTGGCGTGGTCCACACTAAGACGTGTTATTTAAAATGTGTTTTCGAAGTGACGGCCAAATACCCATGTCTGATAGGTTAGAGTGAGAGCAGATACAGTAGGTCAACACACAAACAGTTTGTGAGGTGAATGGCTACACAATCTGGAAGCAAAGTATGTATTCAGCCAATCATACTAAGAGTAGGAAAGATTCCACCAATCGTACTTAGTGCAGCTGATATACAGCCAATTAGCATTCTTAGAATCGCAAAACCCACCCTCCAAGCTATGGGAATTAAAGTGAAGCAAGATCGAGCTGAATATATCAAGGCGAAGTGCCCGATACGATCATCTTACTGTACTTACACAATCACAATCCGCTATTTGCTCCCGTATTCGGGTATTCGGATAACCAGTGTGATCCTATGTTAGGATCATTGCCCTATGTCAATGCAGTGCGTCCTATCTTACAGCTACACGTAATTACGTGTGTGTGTTGAAACTGCTTCGGATAAAGGGCGCCACCTATGACATGGAGTCACCTATGACATGAATTTTAGGGTACTGACGCTCTTCATAACAGACAATGCAGTATTTGCCAATCAGCGTTTTACATCGACATGGTCTTTCAAATTACGTTTAAACAGACAAAATAGGAATGTGCCCGTTGGATGCTGACCACGCTATATGATCACCTATAACCGAGTATTCTACATTACCTGATGGCTGGCAAGTCACTCCTAGGACTCGGGTGGCCACAGAACAAGAACGCACGCACTGCATTTACCACGCGTCAAAAGCTTACGGTGGTGGCAAGCATTGATGAACTTGGCGACATGTCTGCGGCCATTCGTAAGTTCTATCCCATTATGGCTTGCAGTAAGTTTTACAGTAGAGTGAAGATTTTTCATCAGCAGATACGAAACAGAGAGGCGCTCGAATGCGTGTGCGCGTCGCATGTACAAACAGAAAAGAAGAAAGCTCGATCTCTCGGTGTCGCAACCATCCTGTCTGCTGACGATGAGCGTGTGATCGTCGCCTGGGTGAACGAACTGCTTGGCTTCGGCGTGCCTACTACCACCACGATGGTACAGCTGAAAGCTCAAAAGGTGGCGAGATTGGGCGAGACAGCAAGCTTCACAACCTCAGTCACTTGGCTAAAGTTATATAGCAACCGACATTAATTCAGCATGCGCATGCACACGTTAAAGACGGAGCACTCCTCCGACGCTGACCAAGTGGCGGTCGATTTCGGCAAGACGGTGCGGCAAATGGCAAGTGAAATTAATGTCTCGAAGGTCTACACCGCTGACCAAGCAGGTGTGGCTTTGTTCGTTTTTTCGCGATCTGCCTCATAGCCCCTCATACTGAATATATCGCAGCCTATTTTTTTAATACATACCAGATCGCACGCTCAAAAATAAAGGATATAATACTGTTTTGGTTCGCTAAGGTGGCAAAGGGAAGGAGCGTGTTATGTTCATGCTTCTCGTTGACTCAGAGGGTGTTAAGTAGCCCAGAAATAGTCGCCTACAGAACCGTCACATCCCATATTCCCACAGTTGCTAAGAGAACCGACCGCAACGAAATAGCTTTGGGGTCCGGCTGTGAAAGAGAATGGAGAAGATCCAGGAGCGAACAAAGATACACATGTACGGCAAGAAGAAAGCGTAGTGGAACTCCAACCTGCAGCTCAAATTTCTCTCGACATACCCAGCTTGCGTTCTGGCATGAGCGCTCCACTCCTTCTATTGCTCGACGACTTAAGCAAGTATTGGGCGCAGCCAGTACGCAACTACGCTACGGCTATCAACCTCTTTATGTTGAAGGTGCCTCCAGGCTACAATTCTGTCGACCGTACGGCAATAATGTGTTGGATGAAGCCGTTCAAGGACCAAATCCGCGTGCAATGGATCGCCTATTTGCGTGAACAGATTGAAGGGTGGCGCGTCGGCGATCCACTCAAAATGGAAGCGCCAGAGCGCGAGAACGTTGTCGATTAGACCTGCACCGTCCGGGATCAACTATAAAACTATCAGTGGCAGGTATCACAAAACAAACACGGCAGTGGGACACGAGAATGAAGTTGCGTGCTTTTTCGTGAGTGAGCTGGCGAGACACAGCTTGCTGGACACCACGCTGGAGAGGTTGACTCATACAATGATTCTGAAAAGTAGTATTGAGCTAGATATGCAATGAAACACGTAATCAATGATCGACACCGGGCTACCACCTTCTCTATCAATGATTACCTCCATGAAGAACAAACCACCAGCACACTCAATCCGAACGGGGTCAAGTGCGACTATTTCTATCAACTTTACACGCACACTTGAGCAAAAAAAACTGCCCATACGGACACCTGCAAAATTAAAACAATTGTGAACCACATTATTCAACACAACTTGAGTCACCCCCATAATTAAATGCACATGCATTCTCGCAGATGTGTTTTTTTATCCAAACATGGCTGTCAGGTATAACGAACAAAGGCGATAGTGTACGGTTTCGCCAGATCGTCGTCCTGGATATTGTCCGCTGATAAAGTACCAGATAAAGAGGAACACGGAAGAGAAGGAGGTGGAGTGCAGAGATGGAGAGGAAGGTGCATATGCAGCGATTCACCTTCAGTGAGATAAATCTGCCAGCATCGGAAAAAGAGAGTTCCGGTCTAAAACAGCAAAACTTTTGTACAAAAAACAGTGCAGATCGAAACAACATTCGGCAGAATCAATACATAGAAAAGAAGGAAATTAGCAACTATTCTGATTGGGATGCATCACAATGCGCACCTGAGTGTTCTTTTCAAACCTGGAGACGCTACTATCGGAAATAATAGAAAACAAGGCAGCTTGAATTACAGCCATAAACACGAGATATTGGAAGGATGGAGAAGACATTTCAAAACACAGTGTGGCCAGAACTAAAACCAAACAGGGAGGAAAAAATATTTCAATGATAAGGTTATTTTACTATGTTTCTACAGAGAATAATCCGGTCACATGGCGAGTGCGAGGAAATTGCAAAATTTTCCATCTCGAAGTGGATGGACGACCAGAAAAGAATGCTTTCCCAAAGTGAGCACTGTAAGGAAATACTTCCATACGACAGGCCCCAGCTTACGTGATGCTGAATTCGAAACAGGATTCTACACTAGAGGAGGATGCTTTGAGCCGGAAGAAAAATGATGGAGTGCAAATTGAGCTTTTATATCCTACTTCCGGAAGCAAAGTTGCGACCAAAACCGCTCGCCTCTCCCAGTTTGATGTCGTTAAGTATATAGCTGCAGAACAAGTACGAGAGGAATGATGCACTTTTGACATCTATATTCGCATTTTTTCCGACTACCAGAGACTTGGAACAGCCTTTTATCCTTGATATCGTCGACTTAACTTCGATGCGGCAGACGGCGAAAAATATGAAGGATCAGACAGCGCAGGTTTTACAAATATTGAGAATCGGTATGCAAAAATCCAAGGCTGTCGTCACGGACAATCCAACTGTAATACAGAAGTTTCAGCGTTTCTGCATTCCTACCATAATGGAGCCCAATATTGTTCTGCGGCAATCAATTCCTGAGCAGAAAGTATTGGCATCAACCACAAGTCAGAGACTTCCTACAAAACTCGTTGGTACTCGGTGGTTAATGTCTTTGGGTCTTTTCACGAGCATGAACAAGCATTTCGATACTGCTTGGAGAAGAATACGAATGGAGATTGTCCTTCGACTCCCCAAGATAATGAAGATATCATTGTCATAGTTAACATGTTCGTAACATATTAACATTGGACCATCGGTCACGTCATCCTTTTTGGATTGCATATTATCTATATCTTGCGTCAGTACACGTGTGTCCAAAATGTCATTTGATTGGCTCAAGGGATGCATCATGCGTAGTGGAAAGGCTTAGACGTAGGGTAGCGAACTAAGGATCTAACAAAATAATAAAAACTCTTCTCATTACCATCTTCACAACAATTGGTAGCATTTGTTGGTCGGTTTCAGCTCTCATCGATTATTTCGGTCTAACGGCTTCTGCCAATTAAACGCCCCTTGCCCAATAAACCACCCTACCCAAATACACATCCGTGACTACAAAGGACAAAATTGTGCCCAATAAAAGATCCTGCTCTGGACTGAAATTTGACTTGAAGGTAGCCAACACATATGAATGAATAGCAACTATCAAGCGGAAAGATGTTCGCATACGTGCTCATTCCGCATCACGATGCCTAGCTCAATAGTCTCCAAAACCATAGCAGAGAAGCTCGCCGTCATTGCCTGGATAGAAGAGCACGGCGACGGCATTCCGACGCTGGCACTAAAGCACTTCCGTGACGAGCGCAACTGGAAGATCAGTGGTTCACAAGTGTGACAATGGTGGAAGAAGCGGTCGCTTCTCAGAGCGACGGGGAGTCAGATAAGACTCGCGCCTGGCGGCGGCTCGAAGCCCGTTCTCCGCGAGCTGGAAAACATCCTCTTCGACCAGGTGCTCTACCTCCGCTACAACAAAGAGAAGGTCAGTCGCCGGTGGATTTAAGAGACCGTTCAAGCGATGGTGGCGTCCGATCTCCATATTCTAGAGTTCGCTGCCTCTGACAAGTGGCTAGCTGGGTTCATGGCTCGCTTTGGTCTGTCGATGCGGCGCACCACTAACCTGACCGTGCTCGATGACGAAGAGCTGACCTATGGCGCCGTGCGCTACATGGCTTTCCTGGGCTACTTGAAGCCGTCCGAGAACCTCTCCCGTGCCATGCTGATGGACAAGACAGCGGTCTATTTCGAAAATTCCAAGCGCCAGACGGTTGATATCACTGGAGCCCGCCACGTTGTGCTCAGATTGAGCGGCCTCGGATCAATGCGAATGACAGTTGTGCTTGCTGTCAGTGCGCTAGGAAAGAAGCTGACCCCGCTGATCATTTGGAAGGGCGCGAATCAAGGCAGCAAAATACAGAAGATCAGCACGGTTTACGTCATATTATAAGAGCGAGCGTGGGTTGACAGTGCTGTTCTCAGCAAGTGGATCGACATGATGTTCCCTACAGTCCTGGACCACGGCAAGGGGAAGTTTTTGGTCTGGGACTCGATGCGAGCGCATATTTTCAAGGCGACCAAGGCCAAATGTGAAGAGAAAGGAGTAGGCATGTGTGTGATCCCCGGTGGTTTAACCTCCTACCTGCAAGCGGGGGATATCGGCATCTACAGCTATTTCAAGGAGAAGCTGTCGTCGTTCATCAAGGCCTGGAAAAGCTCCGACCAAGTCGACTACACGAGAGGCGGCAATCCCCGCCCGCCAACGATCGAAATAGTTTCTTCCTGGGTCACACTGGCATGGAAGGGTGTTCCTGATACAATGGTGCAGAATTCTGTGGCGGCGGCAGGCTTCTCTGACGAGCCCACAAAATGGCACATCGCGCGCCACGACGTGTACGGCGACTTGTTTCGCATGAATTGGCTAGACCGTGAGCGCCGCGATTTTGATCCTTTGCTTCTTAGCCAGAGTTTGATTGACACCATTGATGATTCCACAATCGAAGATTACCGTTGATACTTGTCACTGATATAGAAATCCGATCATTGACTTTTCTATTCCATGTCATGAATACAAGCCCCTCTTAATACAACGCCCGAGTCAACCTGATGGACCACTATAACCATAGAAGACTGTCTTTTATTTGGCAGAATCCGGTAGTTTCATTGCATCAGTTATCGGTCTACTTTCAGCTTGGCGGACATTGGTCTCGCTTCATTCCTTGTCTGTTCTTGCACTTCTTTGTCGGAACTACGACTCTCATCCACACTTTTGGACAATTGACTCGCTCATTTGGGTATTACCTTCGGGGAACAAAAGGGGAGTGTAATTTCGGCGACGCTGTAAGAGAAAAGTCGAGGGAGGGAAAGAAGAGCTGGTATTGTAGTTGGTTTAAAACCTGCAAACCGTGGTAAATTACGCGAAATCGGAGCCTTGAAGAATCTTGCCAGCCGGATGAAGAAATTTACGACATTATGGAACCAATCACGAATACGCAGTTGATACAGCAAATGGTTGCAATGATTGCAAGGCAGCAGGAAATGCTGGATCGTATGCACAGAGAGAGAGCGTCAATAGAATTCAAGACGGATGGGGTGAAGTTACCAACGTACAGTGGTCGCATTAAATGAATCGGCACAATTATATTTTGAGCAAATGGATCAGTAGTTTTGCGCGAGAGGACTGGCGTGGAAGTCAGATTCATGTTCTTCACAAATATTAGTGACTCTAGGAGGGAATCTAAAAGGAGCAGTACCACAATGGTTTGCGATCAACAGAAGCACAATTGAAACAGTTGATGAATTCTTTATCCAATTGGATCGTGAGTTTGTACCGGTAGATTTACAACAGCGTTCAACGGACCAGCTGAACGATCTCAGTCAACGTTATTGTCGAGATTCATCGGATTACATCGCACGTCATCGTCACATAATGGTTCAAATACGAATTATGAGTGAAATCGATCAAGTGGTCTATTTTCAGCGAGGGTTACAAAGTCGAAGAAGAGAAGAAGTGCATTACAGGCGCTGCGATACATTGAGTGAAGCAATTAATGTGGCCTTGAAATACGATCGGTCACACCATGGATTACAAAGAATTGATCGAAGAGAGCATAGAGAATCAAAAAGTAATCATTGCAGCAGTGTACATCGAAGAGAGAACGAGTCAAGAATGGATCGTGCGCGTAATGAAAATCCGCGACGATATAATGACCGGGAACCAATGGAGATTGATCATGTAAGAGAAAAACCAAGGACGAATGCAGACGAAGACGGTATGCTTCAAATGTAAGAAGCCAGGAAATTTATGGAACCAGTGGAAAGACACCATCCAAGGTAGGAGACGACGTGAGAAAACATGTCCGGTCAATAATGTCCAAGAAGACAAAGGAAGCGATGATGAATCCGTTTTATTTGATCGAGTGACAACGTGCAACGTTGAGAAAGTTGAAGAAAAAAAATCATTGAGCTGATCAGGAAGTACGCAAAGATCAACCAGAAAAAAGTGCAGGTACTCGTGGATGAAGGATCAAGCGTTAATTTAATCCGACCAGGAATTGCAACGAAAACACTGGGTATGCTTCATGTACAGCTGGAGACGTTCGATGGAAGTAGCGAAAGTCAGGAGGTGAGATAGGCACAAGCCGACATCAGGATGGAAGGACGCACATTTGAAGACCAGATATTCACAGAATGGATGAACATGGGTGAGAAACACGATGTGATTCTGGGAAAGCCATGACACTACGAATTTCAGCCTTGTATTGAATGGGGAACAAATGCCATCACTTTTCCTGTACATTGCAAAAGAAAAGATAACTGCAAGGTTAGAGAGGAGCCCCAACATGGTTATAAATGTTTCGGAAAGTCCAGAGAAGTGTATCACACAAATGAAAGACGGAGTGTTCGGTGAAGTATACAAGATCAAGATATGTTCTGTTATTACCAAAATAACACCATCATTCATTCAACCAGTGCTTGAGGAATTTTCCGATGTTTTTCCGGATAAGCTTTCAGACAAACTACCCCCTGAAACATCCGTAGACTTTGAGATGCACATGAAGGATGATGTTCAACCAAAATCCAAGGACATCTACCGCTTAACTAAAACTGAACAAGATGCGTTGGTGGATTTTATCCAAGAGAAGTTACGCAAAGGATGTAGTGAAGTTTCCAATTCACCATGGGTTTTTAACGTATTTGGAGTTCCTAAGAAAGATCCCGCTACAAATACTATTCCGAAACGATCAGAGTGGCTTAGGTCCGGAGATACGAAGATTACAATTAGATGGGTCATTGACTATCGACATGTTATTAGTCAAACACGTGCTCCTCAGATACCGCTTCCCTTGATTGAAGAATTGTTTGACAAGATGCAAGAATCCAAGGTGTTTACCGTCATCGACTTGGCTCAAGGATATTACCAAATGCTCGTCACGAACAACTCAAGGCAATACACATCTTTTCGAACACACAAGGAAACGTATCATTGGTGAGTTGCACCAATGGGTTTAGCCGGCATGCCAGGTATCTGTTCACGACTTATGCGATCTTTATTCGACAAATTTACCTTTGTTGTCGTGTATTTAGACGACACTTGAATGTTTACCAAAGATCAGGCCACCCATGATGTTCAACTTTGGCAAGTCTGTGGAGTTTTTCGACACCAACACCTATGCGCACATCGGGATAAGTGTTCGTTTGGGCTACCTGAGGTTGATTTTCTCGATCACACTGTCTCTGGGAAAGGACTTGCAGTTGAAAAGAAGACGCTTGCAATTGCACGAACGGTCGCGCCACGCACGAAGCAAAAATTGCTTAGTTTTCTTGGATTAGCAGGTTACTATCGCCGTTTTATCTGGTTTTTTTTTTTTTTTTTTGCAACGCATGCATTGCCGCTTAGTCGGCTCACAAAACAGGCTACTACATGGCATTGGGGTCCTGAACAGGAGAAAGATTTCCTGCGTCTTAAGTTGGCCCTTCAACAAGCACCGGTTTTGAAGCTTCCCGACTTCTCCATCAAGTTCTTGGCTACAACCGACGCTTCCGGTTATTGCGTTGGTGCAGTGTTATCGTAACATATTGACCACAATGATCATCCGGTTGCATTTTATCCCAAAAAGCTAGGTCAGCATGAAGTAATTGACCCCCACATGAGAAGGAACTGTTGCCTATCAAGCTTGCGCTGATAAAATGGCGGCACTATCTTCACGGGCGGCCATTTGATGTATATACAGCCAACTCTGCTTGTCGTTGGATGTTGCATCATCCCAAGATCTCACCCAAGTTGGCTCGCTTTTTGACATTTTTCTCGCAGTTTGATTTTGTACTCCATCATGTCAGAGGGGTACAGAACGTTGTTGCTGATGCGCTGTCCCGTCCAGTGAAGGCATCCGCACCTTCCTCTCCTCCTTCGGTGCATGAGTGTGACCATATTTGCTATCAGCGTGCAGTTTCTCGTCGGCATTTTCGTTCGGCGGCCACTTTCCGCAATCTGGATGACGCTGCGGCTCACATGATTCTCGATGATGTGAACCTTTGGGGGAAGCACATGCGATTGGAGTGCGTCAAATACACCGGAAGCCGTCGGATCGTGTTCACAGCATCGAGTATACTATGTACGTACGCATTTGGATACAGACGTAAAGAAAATGTTTCAAGTAGCGTATACTATGGAACCGATTCTTAGTGATGTATAGTCTGCTACAGAAGAACACGACAAATCTAGGTTTCTGAAGCGAAACGGATTGCTGTATCTCATTGTGAAACGGCTGTGTGTACCACATAATGATGAAATACGGACAAAAATCATCCGTGAATCGCACGACGGACCAACAGCAGCACATCCAGGAATTCAGCGTACTCAATTCAAGATAGCTCAGTGGTACTACTGGCCAACATTGGGAAAGGATGTCAGAGAGTACGTATCTACATGTGAGACATGTATGAGATGGAAGTCCAGTAGCCTCAAAAAGATTGGGAAGCTAATGCCCCTTCCAGTTGCGAAAGAATGTTGAAAGTGGTATCTATGGACTTTGTGGTTGGTCTACCAGTTTCAAAAGGATACGATGCTATCTTGACAGTTGTTGATAAGCTATCCAAACATGCGAGGTATATACCAACGCACACGATGGCAGACGCCGCAGAAGTGGCTCGAACATTTTTTGACGGAGTCATAAGACATCACGGGTTGCCTCAAGTCATCATAAGTGCCAGGGATCCGATATTTACCTCGAAGTTTTGGAGGTCACTCATGCAATTGATGGGATTGAAATTGAGCATGACGACTGCTCATCGAGCTCAAAGTGATGGGCAAACAGAACGCCAGAACTTATTGCTTAAAGATGCCCTTAGATGCATGGTTTCGTATCACGGGAATCATTGGGTGAATCACTTGGGTACCATAGAGTATGCACATGCAACACTCATAAGCACCTCTACGAAACTCTCATCATTCCAAATTGATACGGGACGACAACCATATTCAGTTACTCAGACTGAGGTATCTACCCCTCAAAGACCTGTCTCGATCGTAGAATATGCGCAAAAGTTTGTGGAAGAGCGAAAGCAATTAATTCAACTTGCTCGGAAGAATCTTCTTGGCGCACAGACACGGCAGAAGAAGTATTATGATAAACAGCGTCGAGAAGTCGAGTTTCACGAACGCGACAAAGTTTTGCTGGATACAAGACATTTACCTCTAAAGGTCTCTGCAACAGGTGCAAAAGAACTGAAGTCTAAACTTGCTGCAAAGCGAATTGGTCCATTTCGCATTATCGAGATGATAAGCCAGAACGTTGCGAAGTTTCATCTACCGCCAAGTCTATCCCACTTACATCTAACGTTCAACATAATTACTTACACATTACGTCTCAACACCTAGAAATTTCCGAACGAGACCAATTCCGAAATATGGACCTATCATTATGGAAGATACCGGGCATGAGTTGTACCCGTAGAGAAACTCTTGAAGTTTCGTGCATCTAAACGTCAGCGACAATGGCTTGTTCGATGACATGGTTACCCCGATCACGAGAGCACTTGGGAATACGAAAAAACATCAAGCACGTTTCGCATTGGCACGGTCTTCTTGCAGAATTCGATCAACGCCACCGCGAAGTCAAGTCCGGGAGGGATGTCCTATCTAACATGCTAGTAACATGTTAACATCGGACCATCGGTCACGTCATCCTTTTTGGATTGCATATTTTCTACATCTTGCGTCAGTACACGTGATCCCAAAATGTGATTTGATTGGCTCAAGGGATACATCGTGCGTAGTGGAAAGGCTTAGAGGTAGGGTAGCGAACTAAGGACCTAACAAAATAATAAAAACTCTTCTCTTTACCAGCTCAACAACAATCATCATCGATCGAGCACATTTCGGAAAAAATAACACACTCCACGCCAAGATAAATCACCTCACCGTTTTTGGCCGTAACTATTTCAATATTTGGAATTAGGAGCTGCCGTTTAGATATGTAATGTAAAAGTATAATATACATGTATACTAAGCGACCACGATCACTCTCGCATTTTAAGCGGTACCTTACATACAGATTTCTGATTTTACCCTGCGACAAATTAAATCACCGTTTTTCAATACAATAATCAAGTATAAAAAACGCCCGACCAGATGAGCAGTGGTACTAAGGAGTTGCTTTGCAGCTTCGGAAAGGAAGGGGTTATAGAATCATCTCGGAAGTAGGTGACGAAGAAGAAGATGAAATCATCGAGCGAGATGCCACGCGTAACGGAGAGGAGGAAAGGAATGGTTGTGGCCTTTATATGGTTGGTCTAGGCACGACCGAAACCGCGCACCTGACAGGACGGTGTGCTTAGATCATCAGGAGAGTGATACATCCATCTCCTCCTGCGACATGCAAGCCTTCCGGTCAAATACCACTATTTTCTGAGCGCGACATCTGACGTATCGTTCGCGATGCTGCTGCTGCTGGTGAGTCCTCTGCCGCCATGTTGAAGCACGAACTCAACATATCTGCCTCGACAAGGACGATCCAGCGTACTCTTGCCAGAGTGTACTGGCTGGAGTATACCAAGATGGTTGATACTCTTCCTCTGACAGCCGAGAACATGCTTGACCACGTGGCATGGGCGAAAAGCATGCTGCTGCGTAAAGATGCCGGTACTGTATGGGAATCTAAAACCTTCTCTGATGAGAAGAAGTGGAACTTAGATGGTCCTGATGGATTCAGCACTATTGGCGCGACCCCGCCTCCAGCACGTTAGACTAAGCGAAGAAATGCAGGCGGAGTTCAGCCATGTTATAAGGTGCTTTCAGTGCCCTTGGTAAGTCAAATCCCATCGGGTTGGTGGGGACACCAAATTCGGAAGACTATATTCACATAGTTTCTGAGAATCTTCTCCCTTTTGCACACTTGAATCATGACCCTGATTTTATCTATCAGCAGGAAAATGCGAGTATACACGTATCAAAACGTTGCATTGCGTTTTTCTACAAGGAACATATAAAATTGCTGGATTGGTCGTCGAAGTCTCCAGATCTGAATCCTATAGAGAAGTTGTGGTCTATCATCACTAGGAAAGTTTGTGCAAATGGAAGACGGTTTGACAGTGTGCAAGCATTAAGTGTGTCCTTAGTGGATGAGTGGGAAACAATTTCGAATGAAATTCTCACGTCGCCAGTGGATTTAATGCCCCGTAGGTGCATTGAGGTGATCGAAAGTAAAGGAAATGAGACAAATTACTAAGTTACCGACAATATTTTGTTCGATTTTATACTTGATTATTGGATTGAAAAAAGGTGATTTAATTTGTCGCAGGGTAAAATCAGAAATTTGTATGCGAGGTACCGCTTAAAATGCGATATTGATCGTGATCGCTTGACTAGATATATATATTATACTTTTACATTACATTTCTGAACAGCAGCTCCTAATTCCAAAAATTGCAAAATATACGGCCAAAAAACGGTGAGGTGATTTATTTTGGTGCGGAGTCTATGTGTCTAAAGCTTACCAGGATCATATCCGAAACAATTTTTGAAGCATGCAAGAAGGCAGTTACTTTGGCTGACTGTTTGCTCCTTTTCCTGGTTATCTAAAAGGAAACGACTCTTTTGGACTGCCCACTGTTATATGAATCACTGAAGCAGCATTCCATTTCTGCTATTCAAGAACGCTTCGAGGAGTGGTTCCGCAACCCCATATATGTCGTTGTCCTCTTTCTGCATCCAAAGCACAAAGCTTTGCAATATCATCCGAACTTTACAATACCAAGGATTCATACGGTGATATCATGTTTCTCACCTCTGCATGGAGATTTACCAGAGCAGAAGTACGAGATAAGAGAGAAGTAGTCCGGGATTACTCCAGAGATACAAAATATTTTGCTGATTTTGGCGGCCTAGTCACATATCCAACTGAGTTGTGAATAAATGTGAAGAGTAAACAGCCTGATATTGAAGAACTTGAAAGCTCTCTATTATTAACATTCTCTCGGATGTCGAGAAAATGTTCTCACTCCTTGGCTTCCAGCATAGCAAACCAAGCAATAACATGTCTACTTTTACGCTAAAAAAATCGGTCAGTTGAAACGATACCTTTCTTTTGCAAGAGACACGACAGGTGGGATTCGAGAAGGACAAGGGAAATGGTGATGATAACAAGAAGAATAGTGAAGTGGAACGGGACTGTGAGATTATATTCTAAAGAGTTATTGACATGGCAGAAGATGAAACGCTTATCACAACGAAGATAATGATGGCATTGCGGCTTCAGAAAACGATGAGAAACTTTTATGCTTGCCGAGTTGGAACAAGGATCGTCAATGGGAGATAAGCGTATAAACGTCAAGGAGTTTTCTGCCTCAGTTCTTCCGTACTAGACGCTACACATAGGAGTGATGTGGAGCGTGTTGCAGCAGAGAAAATGCTACAACTCTGGCTCGGCATTATAAATCAGGATGACGATATAAATTTTAAAGGCTGGTCTTGCTTTGACCGGTGCTACATCATCCAGAAACAGGAACCATTGACAGAGTGTTCATATGTTGTTTGGTTGGCGTGTAGCCCTCGCAAGAACGACAAACATAGGAGACCTATTTGACTTGAACAGCACCGTACTAATGGAGCGTCTGAAAGCTAAACCGCAAAGCACTAAAAAAAAGAATGCACTTCGAACATCTGCTTCGCAGAGTCGTAAAAATTCGTATGATGAACGAACAGACTGGAATTTAAATGACTTCATGAAGCTACAAAGCAGAGAGGATATTCCGATCAATTGTTAGGATTTCAATTTCTGGTCACAAGCAATCATAAAAGAGATTTTGTTCGTCTCTTATGATTGTCTCACATTGCAGACATCCTGCTAGTCCCTAATTAGGTAAATTAATAATGAGGTCGAGCATATTGCATATTGTAATGGCGTTACATTCTGGAAGCCTTGGACACATGCTCACACCTTTCACCTAGTTCAATCTATGAGAGTTTTAGTGATGAGACCAGTACGGTATTGTATATTGTCTTATGCCAGCCTATGCCAACCCATTGGACGATTGAGGGCATAGGCTAGAGGCTGAGTGTGCCATCCACCCTACCCTTGATTCATTTGCAATTGCTCTGATTTGATTTGTTAAATTAAATATCTCCAACTCTCACTTCGACTTGATGTTACATTGTTTGATCATTTTTGCTCTGTCTCTGACTAGTCAGAACGTTTTATAACTTCTCTCAGCTTCCCCACGCATCCACTTACAAAGATCCTATGAACGGATGACCAATGGTACTTCTCTACGCATCAATTCGTCTGCGATCAGAACCTTAAGTACGCTTTGGCTG
The DNA here is from genome assembly GCA_902706625.1 of Albugo laibachii. Taxonomy (NCBI): domain Eukaryota; phylum Oomycota; class Peronosporomycetes; order Albuginales; family Albuginaceae; genus Albugo; species Albugo laibachii. The sequence goes on along the minus strand of CACSLJ010000023.1, from coordinate 41,016 downwards.
CTAGAACACTACAGACAGCCCCCCCCCATTACCGGAAGCCTGCCCAAATAGTATAACCTCTCTCGTTTAATAAATAGTAAATATCAAGCATTTTTGTCCTGTCAAATAACTGGCGTGCGCCATTGCTTCGAAAGAAAGCATAACAGCATAAAAGTAATGAAGCCACGGGCATCAAGCGCATGTCGACGACGAAGACTCGCATACACTTGACTCAGGCACAGAAGCTGGAGCTCCGCGAGCATCGTGCTGCTCACCCTGATCAAACGTAGCGCATGGTGTGCGTGTGGGCTTAAGAACACTTCAAGCTTCAATGTCGTCTCCCCATCTCCACGCTCTGGGACGTGCTAAGAAGCAAAGACGGCGAGGTCCTAAACACCTCGCGGAAGACTAGCCAACCCGTTCGCTTCCCTCAACTTGAGGCTGAGCTCGTCCGGTGGATCGCTAATGCGAGCGTCTTGAGCTGCCGTTCGTAAATGGTGACACGATTTGCGCGAAGGCACACAAGATTAGGTCTGGACTGCTGATGAGCACCTCACCATCGTCGGCTGAAGGCCTTAAGGTATTGAAGTTCTCGTCAGGTTGGCTCTTCAAGTTCCAGAAAAGGAATTGTTTATCGTCGAAGAGAGTACACGGGGAAGCCAGCACTGTCAACGACACAACGGTCAGCACGGCGGACTTTTTCTGAAGCAGGTAACAAGAGGCTACGAGAGGTGTAACATCTTAAATATGGATGAGACCGCGTATTTTTATTGCGCATCCCTGACGTCCACGATCACCAGGAATCGGAACTCCGGTCGGAAACAGATGAAGAAGAGATTTACAGTCGCCGTCGCGTGCAGTGCTGACCGCTCCCTCAAGCTTCCTCTCTTCTTCGTCGGAAGAGTAAGGCAGCCCAGGTGCTTTAAGTCGAAGAGTGCCGAGGATTTGGACCTGGAGTATGGCAATAGCCCGAAGGGATGGATAAACACAAGGCTATTTCAAAGGTGGGTGAGCCGACTCGATGCCCGAATGCGGTCAGAGAACAGGAAGATTCTCTTGCTGCTCGACAACGTCTTCGCCCATCATACTCCTGAGACGCTCACACATGTCGAGATTCGAAATCTCCCTCCCAACACCACAGCGCATCTGCAGCCACTTGACGCCGGGATCATTCGCAACTTCAAGAGCATGATCAGCAAAAAGAAAGCGCTGTACTATGCGGACCGATTCGATGAAATTCTCATTCGTTTCGGAGAAGACGGACAAGAAACTTTGGTGCGAGAGCTTGAAGCCATCGGCAATGTCGATGTCCTTGTTGCGATGCGGTGGGCACAAGAGGCGTGGGCATCGGTGACATGCACAACTATCTCCAACTGCTGGCATCATACGGGAATCTTGGATGAAGAGCTGTACGATCTCATCGAAGGAGTCGCTAAGCTTTGTGTTTGATCCTTATCCATGCAGCAGCTCGTTGTTTGGTTTTGTATACAAACGCTCATTAAAATTCCAAAGATTTAGTAAGCTAATCTTAAGCATGGTTTACAACTTTACACTATCTTCTCAATCGAGAGGATCGTAAACCTCTATTAGTTTATACCTTTATCATTTCACTTACTCTAATAAGTAATATCCAGGCTGAGGGGCTGGTTGTGTTTTTCGCATTCCGGTATGGGGGGTTGTCTGTAGATATGAAAAGGTAGCGGGAGAATTAGAAGTTTTCATTGTAGTCGCTTTGCTTTTCAATTGCGCAGAATTTATAACATGTACATTGAACACCTTCGCACCGATGAACCCTAAATTACAGTAATACCCAACATTAGTCACACCATGTTACCAAGCGAAATTGGCAAGAATATAAAAACCGACAGGTAATTATTCTGGCCAATAATATCGCCTTACGTATTGGTATGATGTAAATCGCTGTGCAAGATTGTTATCGAGGCCGTAACCAAGGGCAAGTAGTTACAGACAGCAAAATTTCGATACAAGTAGATTGCGTTTGCCTTCCCAATCTATCCAATAGGTTCAAAGGTCGCGAATTACTTTTGTGCATATTGTTTAAGCGGTAAAATTGTGGCGATCTTTGCGCCTATAGGGATGTAAGTCTAGCATGGTAACACTTTCTCATCCCGCAGTTGGTCTAGTACTAGGTATAAGTTTGGGGTGAAGCCTTTTTGTACAGCTTTGGTAGAGTACATTTTGCGTTGTTGCCAAATCAAATCATCACATCGCGCTCAATTTTCAGCAGCTATATTTCGTCACATAAGCAAGAAAGACAAAGCCATTATATTACAGAGGTGAACCGCGTCCAGCACCAATTACAAAGAGTTTGCATTGCGGTCAGACTCCATATGGAACGTGTACTCGAGGTCTCTTTTTTCAACTTCATGTAGTCCAGGAGCTGGATGCACACGAAAGTGCTTCCAGCAGTTGATAATCGCCTCCTCACTCACATCACGCCAAGCAGCAATAGCCAATTGCATACCAGTGAGTATGTCGACTTTGTAGGGATCCGTTGTGCTCGAACCCAAGACGTTGACCCCGTGATTATCTTGCATTTGTTTGAAGCGAGCCTTGAATGCGTGAATAATACCGGCATCGAGGGGTTGGTTGAACGGCGTTGTGTTCGGCTAAGCTTGTGGGTCTTGATGCTGCTCAATTTGAGGTCGTCAGCCTTGTGAGACGGTGCGTTATCCATGAACAGTAGAACGTGCCGAGCTTGCTTGCGGAATATGTCGTCTTGTGAACGAAGCCACGCACTGAACAGGTCCTACCGCATTCAGGCCTTTGCGTTCGCAGAGTAAGAGAGCCCGTAATGCGACTCCAGTCGCCCCGCGAAGAACCTTGGGTTCCTCGCTTTTCCAATAAAATACAGAGGCAGTTTTTCGGCTCCATTGGCATTTGTTGCCAGTAGCACATTCACTCTCTGCTTGTTCAAATTGCGCCCAAAGCATAATACCATACGATGTTAGAGACTGCACATCGCACGTCCAATACTTCGTCGTGGATGTGCGCAGTAGTTGAGTGCGGTTTCGTCAAAGTTATACACGTCACGCTTCGCATTGCATCTGATAGCTTCTTGACACGCGATCCGACCTCGTACAACAGCGACAGGATCGTATGATCCTGCTTTGCCGTGGTCGAATCTCGACTTGACACAATGTCTCGCCTGAAATCTTGCAAGTCATCTGTTGGAAAAGTTTCGGCTACTCAGATCAATCTGCTGGCTTCTAGAGATGTGAGGTGCTTCCTCTCGGACCATGCTTTGCGCCACAGACATTTCGCTTGCGTTGGTCTTGTCAAGCCAGCACAGTAGTGCTGCTTCCAGTTCAGGAAGCGCGGAGACGTCGTCCTTGACCTCCTTAGATGGTAACCGCTGATAGATTGATTTTATTAGCTCTCTTAAGCATTTTCTCATCATTGTCCTATCAATGGGCGAGCCGAGTTTAAATTGGGCTGTTGTCCACTTGGCGAGGGCTGCATGAGTCCATGTATGCTCTTTCGTCACCATCGCGACAATCTGCTGGTGTTGCTGAATGCTCGTGTTAACCGGACAGTCTTCGTGACCATATTGAGCATTAGGGGTCAAGTGCGAAGTGCTTAGCTGGAGTTCAATTGCGCCGGAGCTGCGTTACGCGCCACAATTTGAATTTTGGTTCGAAAACCTTTTGAGAATTCAATACTTTGAAATGTAGTAATTCGTGCCGAAAATAATGTATTACGGGTGTTAAGTAAATTGTATCTGTACTTGAATTTTACTTGCAATCTGTAGTTTTCTCGAGTACAGTGTAAATTCATAAAACAAAGTAACGACGCCTGGCTTATTCAAGCTTGTACCGTATTTATCAGTTTGAATCAGATTGCTACTCGCTAGCATTCGTCTGATACCACAAGCACACTTTCCGAAGCAGACTTGAGGTACAAAATCGAATGTTTACCATCACTATACGTTGCAACAAACGTGACGTATCAGACACGTCCAAATCCACACTCTAGATCCGTAATTTTCAGCACTTCAAAACACTTCTATTCGATACTTTACTACGTTCTTTTCCTACTTTCACAAATCCTATAACAATCGTTTCGCTTCTCCATCGCTGTACTCACTATTCATCGTTGTAACCATAATGAAAAACATTGCGGCTTTCAAAACGCATTTCCGACTTTTAACTTTCCATTCATCCTCCCACTCCTCCAAATCCTCATTTTGTTACATTGATATCATAACTGAAAAGCCGCAGTGATGTTCCATTTGTCAGTACTATCACCTCCCCTCATTTAAAGCAGAGATCGAGCCACGGCATCATATCTTCTTCCTCATTTAGTGGTGATAGAGGTACTTCCCATGTTCCAGGCTCCACAGTTGCCAGATCTAACAATAATTCATCTTCAAAGGTATCCGATCTAGCTAATGATGCCGACGGGTTCGATGTTGGTAGAGGCGATACGAATTCCCAAGGCGATGTACCCGGCGAGTTCTTTGCAATTGTATCTTCCGCATCTGCGAGCGATTGTGATGTCAGATTTTCATCACTTTTACCATCGAATCCAAGAGAAAAGTCACAATCCTCACGTAGAAAATCCTCAATCTCAATATCGAGAGGATCACTGTACGTGCTTGAGGACTTTGTTGGCGAATGCTCGTGTGTCGTTAATTCTTGCTTCAATTGCGCGTCGGATGCGAAAACATACCCGGTATCTTTTCCATTATCCCATCGTTTCTCTCCCATCTGTCCATCCACCGACACAATGGATCGACATAAATCCACAGATGAGGATAATACCGGTGCCATTCCCGGTTTTAATAAAGGGGACATATTATCAGCTGCTAGAGGTTTCGCCAAAGGTGAGTAGCACACACCAATTGAGGATCCAGATGTGTTCAGAAGAGCAGCATTGAGCGTCAATGCGCCCGATTCGGTGGTTCTAGAGGATGCCAATGGATCAAACCATGGGTCCTTCGCCTTGCCTGCCGCTCTACGCTTGATGTGAATCAGTAAATCGGGACGGCCCTTCCGAAAATAAGAGTGCTGGTAGATTGTCAATTGGCCTTCTTGCACGCGATAAAAGCTGTAGAAATTCAGCTGTCGAATCAAACTAGAAAATCGGCGATGTCGAAAGTATTTCGGAAGACAGTGCTCCGCCATCATTTTTGGATCGACGATACAAAATGCTGTTCCTCCTACACAACCGTTATGAGTGCGTGTTATGAGTTGTTAAAAACGTTTTTTGAGTACCTCGAATCCAAGCGACAATGCTTGAAGGCTCTGTGTCTACCATGCGATAGAGTTTGCCGACAAAAGAGCCGGATCCGCAATTGTCCTGTGCATCTGTATCACATTTGGGTATTGGCTTCACAACGCTTGAAGTATGACGACGCTGCGCTTCCATAATGGTGTTCCTCGTGAGTGTGCTCATTCACTCAAACGGGTGGTGATTGAGGTTGAGTAAATTGATGTGTGGGGTGTGGTTTTTTTTCAAGTAGGTTTGACCTGAATGATTGTTGATGTATTTTGACTACTTATGTCTCGAACTGTCAAAACGTGTGCGCGGGTTCTCTGACTTTTTCCTAAATGAGGGTTCATCAATACACAGCCCTAAAAAATACGCATGTTTTAGGGTAACGCTGTAGTTTACGGTTAGTGATCAGCCTATCTTCAACATCCAACATGAAAGTAATTTATGATTATTTTACAAACTTGTATCAAAACGTACCAGTAGATACTGGCTGGGATTATGTAGAATGACTTGTGTAATTGCAAGACGCCAACCGACCTAAAGTCACATGGAATGTTCGCGAAGCTTTGAATGACATGGCAACATACTACCTGATTTCAGAAATAGATTACGATATAGGGATAGGGACCAGGTAATTTTACAAGCACCATCATTCTGCCCCTTGTGTCTTACGATTTGCGGGACCTTTACCAACATTCCTATAGTCTAATTGCAAGTAGGTAAAGCGGGTTAGGGCAAGGATGAAACGCACCAATCGGAACACCTCGTTCTACGTAGTATCAAACTAAAGGTCTGCGACATGAAATCACATAAGCAGCACCGTATGACACGAGCTTCAGCAGATGATCTTATTTTACAAACTTGTGACAAGCACAAAAAAGTAGGCGTCTTACGGTTTTACATCTGAATTCCTAATTCCGCATAACTTGTCCTAAAATGTCGACGTTACGTATTAGAGCATGGCGTCTAATCGCTTGCTTCTTTACACCACAGTTGGAATACACCAAGCAATTGTTTAGTACAAGTCCTATAGCAGGCAGTCTGGGCCTTGCGTCTGGGTACATTTTGAAAGTAGCATTGACTAATTGAACTAGAATAACAATCACTGACTTTTGACTGACACAATTTGTAAAACTCATGTCGACTTGATGCTCGCAGCAACCTGACGCTTTCTCGTGTGCCACTTCCAATAAACACCACACTCTGGTGCCTGGTAGTTCATGGGGTACACTGCTGGAAGTTGTTTTGATGATTGGCTGATATCCAAGTTATCAGCCAATAAGATTTGCATTTATTCGACATACTGAATTAAAGATGCGGATTATGATATTGTATCAGGATAACAGCGTTATGGCTCGTAGAGTATAATTCACTCGAACACCAATCGATTGGCGCAGGAACTCTTGTGTTCACTTTCTGCTGACTGCTCTGCCTGGAAGACGTTTTTGGGGTACGCTGCTTCCGAACGACCGCTTTGACTTATCTTATATTTGTACCATGTAGCATCTGAGCATCCAGGAGGATCAACAAATCATGCAGATATTCATCCACACGCTTTCCGGAGCTCAACAATCTCTTTCAGTCGAGCATGACGCTTCTGTAGAATCCGTCAAGCAATGGATTGAAAATACCGAATCCATCTCTGACTTTCGCCTTGTTTGTGCGGGAAAACAGTTGGAAAAGGGCTTACTTTCCAACTACGGAGTCGAAGATGCCGATACTCTTAAAGTTCTTTTACGTCTTCCAGGTGGAATGCGTGGAAAATGGCGTAAGAAACGGACTCGTCGTCTTCGTCGTAAGCGCAGAAAGATGCGTCAACGTGCAAGATAAACACTCTTGGTGGCCGGTTACGTATCCGACGCAATAGGAAACGGGCTCCGAATACAAGCGCTTGCGTTTCGATGAATAAAAGAATATATAATTCGATTCGTTGAACAAAAAGATTTCACGTAATTTACTTGTTGCACACTATACAACTCGTGTACGCTCTGCTCTATTGACGGTATCTGATTCACGATTAGAATGATGGTCAAGTGTGCTTTCGTAACTGAGCACTCAAATGCAACATTCTTGACTTGACATTGTTTTTTAAGTATACGAATCATAGGCCATACGATGCAACATCAACTATCAGCAACCTGCTGCTTCTCTGCGCTATGTGGCCTGCATGTCACGCACACGTTTCTGTCATCTGTAGTCTCATGAAGCTGATGTGTAATCGATAGGAAGCTTCGGACATGTTCGATGGTATGTTACCGTGACAGTATAAAAAGTATAACTGAAATGTTAATCTGAGTCCAGCGGGATGATAAATCTAAAATTGAGGATGAACGTTTTGACCGCCTCTTCGCACCACAGGAGGTTCCATTGGACGCATGCACTTGATATGAAACCATTTTTGTGCGGCCGAAAGTATTTTGGATAGCCTATTACCTTCCATTTCGTTCCAGATCGTACAGCGAATCTCTTGTCAACTTTCGTTGCGTCTCCACCGTTTATAACAACGTATATTACAGATCTGAGAAAACTATTAAAGTCGGTATACGCATATGAACCCAAATACTAGCAGCGGAACTACGTATCGCTTGGTATCCTTGCCCGGAAAACTACAAAGTCAAGAAGAATCTGCGGAACCGTTTTGCTCCAATGTCGTGATTACGTCAAAGTATACGGTCTGGAATTTCTTACCGAAATTTTTGTACGAATCCTTTCGAAAGGTATCTTGAATCATATGACAAGGTATTATCTTCACGTAATTTTCCATCAACTTGTAGCTTGCAAACGCTTATTTTCTGTTAGTTTCGGTTCTCCAACTGATACCTGACATAACGAATACCGGTGGAATACCAACCAATCTTCCGGTTCTGCTGTTTATATTGTCCATTGATGGGGCGCTTGCAATCATCGAAGATCGACGACGGCATCAGGCCGATAAGGATGCAAATCGCGCGAGATGTCATATTGTCACCTCTACTTATGTGGGTAATTCCCACTCGGTCGCTATGACTCAAACGGATGATAGTGACATTTGTGACATATATTGGTCCGATCTCACGGTTGGTACCATTGTTAAATTACATAATCGAGAGACTGCTCCAGCCGATTTATTGGTACTTGCAGTCAATGAGCCAATCCCTGAAGAGCCTGCTGGGATTTTCTATATTGAAACCAAGTCATTAGATGGAGAAACCAACCTCAAATTACGTCACGCAATCAAAGTGACTGCAAATGTGCCAAACGTCACGGCAATATCCAAATTGAAAGGATTTGTGCGGTGTGAGCAACCCAATCGTGTGATTGGACGATTCGATGGGACAATGACAATCGAGTCGTTTTCACCCGGTTCCGATGTCCCAGAAATCGTCCACGAACCGATTTCCATAAAAAATATAATTCTTCGCGGATGTCAGTTACGTAATACAGCATGGATGTACGGTATTGTGCTTAATACTGGCTCCGACACGAAGATTATGCAAAGCGCTTCATCTCCGCCGATCAAATGGAGTTCGATCAATCAGTCTGTCAATAAAATGATCATCTGGCTATTTCTTATGTTGTGTTTCTGCTGTGCTGTTGCCTCTACGAGTCAGATCGTATGGCTACATATTGAAAAACGGGACGCAACGTACCATTTGAAGTGGTACGATATCCAATATGGTACACAGTGGTTCGTTAGTTTTGGGTACTATTTCTTGTTGATGTACCAAATGATTCCGGTTTCGCTTTATGTAACAATTTCTATGGTGATGTTTCTTCAAGCCATTTTTATGACGTGGGACTTGGATTTGTACTATGAACCACTGGATTCAAGAATGATTGTTCGATCATTGGGACTCAACGAAGAATTGGGACAAATCTCATACGTGTTTAGTGACAAGACTGGGACGCTTACATGCAACGTGATGGAATTTCGAAAATGCAGTATCAATGGCGTATCGTATGGTCTTGGAAGCACAGAGATTGGTAGAGCAGCGCTCAAACGTAAAGGTATTGTCGTGAACGAGCAAGAAAGTACCAATCAAGGTACCAAAGTCCCATACGTAAACTTCAACGACCCATCGCTTTGTACCATTTTGGAACGTACCGAAAATACGATCGTACCAAATTGTTTGGAAGCAAATTTCTTTTTACATTTGAGTTTGTGCCACACAGTCGTACCTGAACGAATCGACAACAGCGATCAAGTCGGACTCTCAGCCTCCTCTCCGGACGAACAAGCGCTCGTGAGTGCAGCCAGATATTTTGGGTACACTTTTGAGTCTCGCGGCTTAGCAACCGCACGCATTCGAATCCGTAATCAAGCATTTATGTCTCCAACTACCTCTTCTGAGGAATCTCAATTGCTCGAGTATCACATTTTGAATGTATTGGAGTTTACGAGCGATCGAAAACGCATGTCCGTGATCGTCCAATTTCCCAATAAGGATCTCTGGCTACTTACCAAAGGAGCAGATAATATGATTTTTCCATTGCTTTCAGCATCAGAAAATGACCCCGAGATATTGAAAAAGACTTTAGATCACTTGGAGACCTTTGCAAATGATGGATTACGGACACTGACAATTGGTTGGAAACCTTTACATCCTGAGGAATATGCGGATTGGAGTCGAGAGTATCGTTTAGCAACGTCGTCCATGGAAGAAATCGATAAACGCAAAAACGGGCACGCGAATGCAATCGACCGATTGATGGAAAGTATCGAAAAAGACCTCATTCTTTTAGGAGCTACCGCTATCGAAGACAAGCTCCAAGCGAATGTTGGCCCAACGATCTCAAATCTGTTACGAGCAAGTATCAAAATTTGGATGCTGACAGGCGATAAAGAGGAGACCGCGATCAATATCGCATACGCGTGCCAGCTTGTGGATAACGAAATGCAGCAATACATATTCAATCACGAATTATGTCCGACGGCGGAAACTCTACTCAAGCGTCTAACTGAAATACAAGCATCGTTAGTGTCAGATAAGCAGCGGATAACTGTTATTATCGATGGTGAGTGTTTGGAAATCGCATTTGGAAATGAAGAATGTCGACACGTATTTCAGCAAATCGCTATGCAAAGCGATGCAGTTGTTTGTTGTCGAGTATCACCGAGTCAGAAAGCTGAGATTGTGAATGTTGTGCGTACGTCACTTCCACTGGCACGCACACTCGCGATCGGAGATGGTGCAAATGATGTCGCAATGATCCAACGAGCGCATGTTGGCGTGGGAATTTGTGGTCAGGAAGGAATGCAAGCAGTCAATTGCAGTGATTATGCTATCGCTCAATTTTCATTTTTGGAGAAACTCATTCTTCATCACGGTCGACTCAATTACAAACGTATGTCAATTCTTGTGGGATATATGTTTTATAAAAACATTGTGATGGTATTGGCTCAATATTTCTATATGTTTACGTCGGGTGGTTCTGGGCAAAAGTTTTACAGTGAGTTTTACTTTCAGTTATATAACTTGAGTTATACATCACTTCCGATTATCGCGTTGGGCGTTTTCGATACCGATATACCGTGGTCATATAGTCAACGATTTCCAGAGATGTATCGTGTGGGACCACAAATGGAGCTGTTTAATACCAGTATCTTTTTCAAGTGGGTAATGAGTGCTATTTATGAGGCTGCTGTCATTTGTACTGTGAGTTTGTATGGGTACACTGATGAACAGGAAGCTATGGAGAGTGCATCCATGGTACAATATGGCTTCATCACATTCACATTAGTGGTTTTGGTGTGTAATGTAAAGCTTTGTCTTCTTCAAATGTCGTGGAATTGGCTTTGGGCTGCATGTTGGTGTCTCGGAGTGATGTCGTATCTTCCTATTTCGATTTATATTGCCAGTGCGCTTGTGACAGCGTTTCCCGATGATTTTGGGATTGCAGATAGAATGTTATGGACAAGTGCCTTCTGGCTGGTCATTTGTCTTGGTATTTGTATAGCGTTACTGCGACATGCATCATGGACCATTTTTCAAAGACGTTTTTATCCGAACTTGTGGCAAATCGTGCAGGAAAAGTACGTTTTGGAGGTGAAACGAAATGTGAACTTAGTGTGTGACGCGAGTGATGGTCAATATGTATCTTGTGACGAAATCGCGACCGGAGAGTCTCTCGACATTAATACGAATCCCGGTGGTGCGTCGCTTGGTGTAGAAAACGGCGATGTGGAGAATAGTGTGGTGGATGTTGACACGAGAGTAGGAGAGAACCGTGGTTACGCATTTAGTTTTGATCCACGCACAACAATGGCAGAATCTTACATGTCGACACACAGTGTGTCATCGGGTCAATCGGCTATTCAGGATGCAGAAGAACGAAGTTGTGTGTCGTCTGACAGTCCGCGAGGAACGGATTGTAACGATGAAAGCTTAAATGAGGAAGGAAGTTTTGTGTATTGGAGTAAATAAAAGAAAATTAACAAGTACGCAGGAGTGAATGTCGCTTTATTAAAGAGGAAATTTGCTTAAACAGTACGGTTCGGAGGAAATGACGTGACGGAGATGACAGAGTGGATGTTATAGCGATAAAAGGACCAAAGTGATGGAAAACAGAATGTATGTTATGCATGAATGCGTGTTGATAATGTTGCCAGTGGAAATGTCGCCAGAGGACAAGGTACTGGAACCTTTGGAAGTTCCGGTAGATTCCTGTTTCGTCTTTCGGAATGTTTGTAAATCCTTTTTACTGGCTACACATTTATATGTCGTGTCTCGAGAATCCAATACACATAACGAGTCATTACGTAATTGTATACCGGTTGATTGACACGGGTTTGCACCCGCACGGGGACACTCACCCCGTTCTTTCCGATTGACATTGCCACACTTGTATGATGTAACCGCACCTGGTAGTAAACAGTAATCTGCAGCACCCAAAAGCGATACTTTACTGTCGTTGGAGCATTTGCATGCGTACCCTGAATCTACACTTGAACTTGAAGAAGACGAACCGCTCTCAGATGCATCCAACTCTAAAGCAGGCATTCGTGCCGTGACTGAGGAAAGCGAGGACTGTGATGGAACCAAGTGTTTTGTGGTTAGCATACATAAAAACCATATGATTGTCTTCATGCGTTATAGCAAACTCAGATTAGAGATAAGAAGCGCAAATTGTAGAATAACTATATCGGCAGAAAAAGTATTCAAGTCAATTGCCATGAAACTGAGGCTTTTGCAAAAATACATTGCGTAGCGACTATTTTGGAAAGATTGCTTTTTTTGGGTTAGAGTAACGACACATTGCACATAATCTAGGATCACACAAAACATTAGGCCCGCGCGAGTGTACATTTGGGTCTGTTAAGACCCACGCGGTCGCGGCATCCATGTAACCTGCTCATACATGTCGCATTCGGAATCATGTGTAATAAGATATAGGAATCGCTCGATTGATATAATTACAGTACATCGTAATTTATTTGACAAAACCGTAAACATCCGACAATGTAGATCTACTCTAACACCTGATCTCACTCAACATACAACGACCCTTCCATATCCGTCTTGAACCGTAATCGGTTGACAAGAATAACCAAATCCGTACGTAGTATCACAGGGATCAGGAAATGTCTCATCATCGCGTAGTCGTAGCTTTTCCTTAACAAAGACGTACTTTACCCGGATTGAATGCGACATTGAGTGCAATGTACCAGTGGCAAGGTTTTTATACCATCAACGTTGTATAAATGACCGTTGGTTGGTCTTGAACTTGCTATTTTCAGCTTTTTTCTCAACATCTAAAAGCTTGCACAAGCTATACGTTGTACCTATCAAGACTTTCTGCACACTTACAAACGCTTCATAGTTTTGCGTAATCTTTCGGGCAATTTCCAGGAGGCACACTTAGAAGTGATTACACAAGCATTCAGTCCAAATATAGAGAAAGTGAGACCGTATTCAATTACTTTGAAGAATTCAGCTTGGTGCAAACGTATCCCTTCGTTATCGTTCATTCTTCGGTCAAGCATGCCGCTGGAGGACGAGCGTCATCGAATGGAGAGTCTGTTGCTTCAGATTGTGCAAGAAGAGCAGCAACAGATGCTTCGGCTGGGTTTTATTGAAGCATTCATTCCCAACGTGGAGAGTCCTGTGCGCTGTAATATATTTCTAAGTGCGAATTGGCACATTTGTGAGCGGTTACTCCTTGTGATTGCGAGTGGAAACGGTATACAGCCTGGAATTTGGAGTCGTTCATTGGTGTTAGAGTCCGATATAACACCCAATCAGTACCGTTCAGGATCCATGTACATTCATGACGGGCTACTATTACCACGTCGTCTACTCACTCCATTTCTTACTGTAGGCTTCCGTATCTGCACACTGCCCTTTCTGCTGGGTTTGGTGTAATCGTGCTAAACCCAAGCACGAATTCGGTTTATTTAAACAAGGAAAAAGTATTGATTCCAAATTCGGAAAACCCGGAAGAACACGTTCGATACGTGTGGGAGACGTTTGGTACACGTTCCGCATGCTCGCAGGTGTATATTGCAGCATACGGTCGTGGAGGTATACTCGCTAAACACCTCATTGACACACAACCAAATCTTTGTATCAAAACCGCTGCTATCGCGTTCATCGAATCAAGTCATCAGATAGAAAAGTCAGATCCAGAAGAAGTTCGTACTTTACTGAAAAGTCGCGGTATCAACTGGCAGCGTTCCAAACACGCGGCTGGGACACAGCTTGGTACAACACTGCAGCTTGGATGTTTGAGCTTATCTGCTGGCGAACCAGATGGCAAGAAGGTCACGAGTTCTAATACAGCATGGACCATTGCTGCAAGTATGGATACCGTCTTTGCATTCTTTGAGAGCGCTCGGAATTTCGTCGCAGAAACCGAATCGAAAAGTGAAATGGACCAAATTCCACATTTTGAAGCGGTATTTGAAGCACATGAGGAAGATGCAGAGATGATTGCGTTTCACGACGACCTTGAAGAAGAGTCAAAAAGTGAGGGGGCCAGAAGATCCTCCCGTGCACGAAGTATGGTCATTTCCACTAGTATGAGCGTCTCGGACTTTGAAATGCTTGCTGTTGTCGGCAAGGGAGCGTATGGGAAGGTGTACCTTGCGAGGAAGAAGTTGGGACGAAATGCAGGAAGGTTTTATGCGATGAAAGTCTCACGCAAGGAAGACGTCCTAGAAAAGAAACAAGTGGAGCACGCTAAATTAGAACAGCGTATTCTTAAAGCGATTGAGCATCCGTTTATAGTACGATTACGTTACGCTTTTCAAAACGAACACAAACTGTATTTACTGATGGACTATTATTGTGGTGGATCACTGTACACGCAATTGCGAAAGCGCGAACGATTTGACATTGCGCAAGCGCGATTTTATGCGGCGGAATTGGCGTTGGCGCTGACGCACTTGCACGATATGCGCATTATGTATCGTGATCTCAAGCTGGAAAATATCCTCATGGACAGTGAGGGACATATTGCCATCACGGATTTTGGACTTTCAAAAGATGATGAAAAAGGATCTACTTTTGTTGGAACGGCAGAGTACCTTGCACCAGAATTACTGTGTAGTCAGCGAACTTCAACTTCATACGGAAAATCGGTCGACTGGTGGGGTTATGGTGTCCTAGTTTATGAAATGATACGAGGACAAACACCATTTTGGGATAGCAATCGTCGTCAAATGTTCAAAAAGATATTACTAAAAGAACCAGAATTTCCATCTGATTTATTTTCTGATGTGGTGGTCGATTTTCTCAAGCAATTATTAATCAAAAACCCACGAGGTCGACTTGGCTGTCGCGATCCTCTCGGTGGACCAGCAGAATTATTCAGTCATCCTTGGTTTCATGGAATTGATTGGCAAGAAATGTTAGATAGGAAACTGGAACCACCGGTACGACCAGTAGCATTTCATGACCAAGCTGTATCAAATGTACCAGCAATGCCCGAGTCTCCTACTTCATGCGGTAAACTCAGTTCCAATGGTTCGATGCATTTTGAAGGGTATAGCTATCGAGGAAGCGACGTATTGACCGGATCACGAGCACCTTCTTACATTACCGATAGCGATTTGCGTATGGATTTAGGCGAGTGCGCGGTTGACTTTACAAATCAGACAGGTTGACAATTAAATAATTCAGAGATTAAGTTTGTTAAATTACCAAAGTAATCAAAAACTTTATGGTGTAATTTTTAATCCCATAGACTTTGCAGATCCAATAATACTTTTACAGAGTGATGGTAGCTCCATAAAATCCAAGTTTTCATCGGTTTGTTTGATTTTTGCAATTTCGTAAATGTGTCGCAATTTGATATTCCCTACAAAGACTTCTCCTGGAGTTGCACTGGCACTTGTGATTCCTGCGCATTTCTTCAAAAACCATGTTGTTGGTGGTGTTTTGATCTGAAACTCAAATGTCCGATCTGCAAGTGCTGTTAGTGTCACTGGAGTTGGTACTTCAGCGATCAAATGCGAAGTGCGTTCGTTGAAAGACTTGCAAAATTCCATCATATTGACTCCCAATGGACCTAGAGCTTGTCCGATGGCAGGCGAAGGACTTGCTTTCCCCGCAGCAACACGAAGTCGAACGACACCTTTAATTGCTGCCATTCGAAATGCGCAATGTGAGTTGAATATAGCGCCGCCTATTAATAAGGTGATAGATTCCAATTGCAACGATGTCATCAATGATTCCGTTGTTTGCGGCACGACAATTCTCTCCGAAACAGCTCGCGATTGTGCGCAGAGCAGCGCTTCAGGTGAAGCGTCGAGTGTGGTATTTGAATGTTATTTTGTTTTCTCTCATTTTGTACACGAGTTATTATCTACCATACAAATACGTTCGCGTACAAGGCCGGTAAGTGATTTTTTATTCTTATACATTGCGACATTTCATATTTTATTTTGATAATTTGAAGATGTGAATCCAATTGGATCCAGCTGAATAAAGACGGAAGCGCATCGCAACAAGGGACCATCTGCTGCAGTGATGATACCGCATCGATTTCCCCATGCTACCGTGGAATGGAGCTGTCTAAAATTGCAGTGAGCGTCAAGGTACGCCTACTTAACTATAATTATCTTCCATCTTACGGACCTGTATAACTTGATATCATTTTCAGGGTGCATGGGTGTTTCCATTCCTTCCGCTTATTATTAATTATATTAGCGTCATTCTCGGCCCAAAGCCTTCGCTGGAACACATCCGCGTCCTTACTCGACGTGCGTTGCTGTATGCTGGCATCATGCTCTTCCGGTTGATGGTTTTATACAAGTTATTGAACGGAGTTGAAAAACGTATTGTACCATTCATTCTACCGAATCACGATGCAAAAAAGAGTTGCTGGTACCGATTTCTTCGACACGATCAGAAATGTGTGGATGCTTTCGATTTCTCCGATCATCTGATTCTCCTTGTGACTCATTACATTGCAATCCCGTTATTTGAATGGTTTGCGCTTGCAATTGAGTCTCCCAGACTGTGGTACAACAATTTACGCATAGTCGTACTACGTCTCTCAGTCTTCATGGAGCTCATCACTGCCGTCTACTTTATCTACATCACGACCAAATACTTTCATACTCCGCTTGAGAATGTTATCGCTTTGGTGTTAACGGAAATATGTGTGTTATATCCGTTATATTTGCTTTCACAGGATCGACTTGCAAATTTCGTTACAAAGCGGCAACTTTCATGGTTACAATTGCAATGGTTTGTCTCGCCACCGTCTAGCTTCAAGTAACGTTTGGTTTTGTAACTCATAATAGCAGTGATAAATATTACGATTTTGATCACAATTTTAAATTTTATACTATATACTTTATCTTATACTAGTCGAAACAAAGGACTGATACAATACAGTTCCCACTGAAGAATAGAAAATAATACATCCATCGCGTACGATCGCGCAAAGGCTTCGGTCGCATTGCCGAAACTTCCCGAATAACAGACCGTACACTCATCTAATTGGTCCATATTCCGCCCACAAGTATCATTTTTAACCATTGATGAGATCGAAAGCCGCATGCCCATGAATGTATGTAAATACATTCGATTATCCTCTTCAAAAATGGCTTTGACATCAAAACAACGCGGAAGTAATGTTCGGTGTCCGATAAAGCATCCATCTGCGAGTCGAATACGAATAGCAATCAAGATTGAACAGATCAACACGTGATCTTCTGGTGATCTAAAGTTGCGAGCATAGATATACACATCATCATTGATCTGTCGTACGAATTTGATCTCATTCTGACGAGCGTAGAATTTCTTCCATTGTTTTGTATTGCCCGCTGCATCCCACGCATTCCTCAAAATAGAACTGCAGCAATGACCTTTAAAAGGTTTCATCATTGTAAAGTCGACCCATGAGCCTGTGATACGCTGCTGTTTTGTCCATCCGCAAATGGATGTCGGTGTACGAAAACACGCATCATCGTGTGATGGAATATTTTGGAGAATATCGCGATAGGATTCCTGTATGAGCTGATCATCATGACGTGTTGATAGTAATTCCGGTAAGAAAGGTTCCACGTAATAGATCCATGCGAATTTCCTTGAATCGGTAGTCGGTCGAACCAGAAGCATTTCTTGCATTAGATCTTCCATCGAAGCGCTTGCGAGTCGTTTTTTGCATAACTCTTGTTCTAATGATGCATTCTCTCGTTCTAATCGACCTTTTTCTTCATACATACTGGTATACGCCTGAAAGAGAGCAGCACGACGACTGGGAACGCCAGGTATACGTTTTTCTTGTAATGTTCCTGATTCTGATTCTGATTCTGAGATGGCTTTAATTTCACGCAAGTGTTGCAAGTTTTGCTCTAGTTTGGTAACCAGTTTTTGTGTACTGACTTGTTCCAATTTTCTTCGTCTTCGAGAGCGTCGCATTGCAAGGCGATTCCTCTGTCGTCGCATTTCAAGCTGACGCTTATCTTTACTATCCTGTGACGCAACTTGGTGCTCGAGTCCCGATACCGTGCGTTCAGTATGCATCCGGACTTAAGCGGGTTGCGAGGATCCGGGTGATTGTAAAATGGGATCACGATTTTATCTAATTAAATTTGGAGGGGACAAGAGGTCCTAGGTACGGTTGCAAAGTACGCCGCATGCGTACCTTACAGCACAGTGCATTCGACCGAGCCGTTTCCTATCACTACCGCGGTTTCCCAGAGTCGGAAGCAACTTTATTGGTAATCGTATCGCTTAAAGCATTTCTCATCAGCCAGCTTGTCTTAGAATTTCACATGGCGCATTTTTCGCCTTTATTACAAATTTTGAAGGTTATACTTTTCGCACGTAATTCAACAAGCGTATACTTTTCTATTTGGATAGAGCGTCCTATTGTATTGCGGGACAGTATTGGGACCATAGGGCAGCGAAGCAGCATACTGTCGTACCTGCAAACAGCGCATTATAAGGCGCACTCTTAAATTTGAGTCGACAGTCCTTCTCCAATAACCTCCATCAACACATATAACCTCATATCGTCATCGGTTACACCCTTGGCAAGTAGCTCACTATAACGCACGCACTGTATCTATTTATAAACCCATGACCTTTCCTTTCTCCTTTCTTCTTTCCCTTCCCTCACTCCCTCTCCACGGTCCAAAACGATCAAAAAACCCAAAAAAAGTCGTTTATTTCTCAATTTTCATCAACAGAACAAGTCGAAACACTCAATATGACTGATGATGAAGTTCACCCCCTAGTTGTGGATAATGGATCCGGTATGTGTAAAGCCGGTTTCGCCGGCGATGACGCACCACGAGCCGTTTTCCCCTCCATCGTCGGACGATCCAAACACACCGGAGTGATGGTCGGTATGGATCAAAAAGATTGTTACGTCGGTGACGAAGCACAGTCCAAACGTGGTGTACTCACACTCAAATACCCAATTGAACACGGAATTGTTACTAACTGGAATGATATGGAAAAAATCTGGCATCACACGTTTTATAACGAACTTCGTGTGGCACCGGAAGAGCATCCAGTGCTTTTGACAGAAGCCCCTCTAAATCCCAAAGGAAATCGCGAACGAATGTGTCAAATTATGATGGAGACATTTTGTTGTCCTGCAATGTATGTCAATATTCAAGCAGTCTTGTCTTTGTATGCATCAGGACGTACGACAGGATGTGTGTTGGATTCGGGTGATGGTGTGTCCCACACTGTTCCTATTTATGAGGGATACGCACTTCCTCACGCAATTGTGCGATTGGATTTGGCTGGAAGAGACCTCACGGACTATCTAATGAAAATTCTGACGGAACGTGGGTACTCTTTCACCACCACTGCCGAACGAGAAATTGTTCGTGATGTGAAAGAGAAGTTGACATATGTCGCTTTGGACTTTGAACAAGAAATGAAAACTGCGTCCGAGTGCTCAGGATTGGAAAAGAGTTATGAATTACCTGATGGACATGTTATTTCTCTTGGAAACGAACGGTTTCGTGCTGCTGAAGTTTTGTTTCAACCAGCTTTGATTGGAAAAGAAGCAGCAGGTGTTCATGACTGTACTTTCCAGACGATTATGAAGTGTGATGTTGATATTCGTAAGGATTTATATTGCAATATTGTCTTATCGGGTGGAACAACCATGTTTCCAGGTATTGCGGAGCGTATGACCAAAGAACTAACCGCTTTAGCACCTTCTACGATGAAGATTAAGGTTGTTGCTCCTCCGGAACGTAAATACTCTGTGTGGATTGGCGGTTCTATCTTATCATCATTGTCGACATTTCAGCAAATGTGGATCTCAAAGGCTGAGTATGATGAGTCCGGGCCCTCAATTGTTCACCGCAAATGTTTCTAACTGCTTGGTAGAACTCTTTTCAGCTTCTGTAAACGTTTCATACATCTTGAGGCTTTAGTGCTTCGGTGTTTTACGGTACATTCTTAATACATTTTGTACTTTTGTGCGATTTTGTGAGTGATTTTTTAATAACCTTTACTCTATCCGATATGAAATTTGATCTATGCTCTATGCTACTTATCTGTTCTATCTAACCTATTTCAATCAATTAACTGTTATAGGGCGATACTTAAAGGACCAATGTCCACAGTGACGCCGATATTGATGGGAAATTGTGTACGCACTAAGTGAATTAGTGTGGTGTACACTATGAAAGTCACCAAGGAGCAGATGGCTTCGTCAAAGACATTTTCGAGTTTGTGTGTCAATTTCTCCTTTAAACGCTCCGGCAGCTTTTTTGGATTCGGCAATGTGGTATCCTTGGCCACTATTGGCAGAAAATAAGTATTCGAGTCTGTTGTCTTGGCGTTGGATTTGTCGTCAAATGATGTGGCCCGGCACATAACTTTGAGCTTTGTTGAATGTGTTGGAATATCATGAAACGAGTGGCATCTTCGATTACGGTAATTGCATTCCATATAAAGCGGACTCGTTTTTTTCCTTTTTCTCGAATTTCCTTCTAAATTATCAAAGTCAAAGATCGATTCACGTCCTCGCTTCCTCCGACAATGTCTCTGATTCTGATTCTGACACAAAGAGTTCTTTGCTTTCCCTTCGATCTCAGATACTTGTATCGAGTGTGACACATTAAAACTGGGCACACTCCAAAAGATTTGAGCACATTGCAAAATAGCAACTCCATTGCAAACTCCTGTGAACAGCACCCATATGATCCAAACCGGATTGTAACTCATAGATTCGCTCAACATTTTGCTTTGTGTAGTGTTCTGTAAGTTTAAAAGTGAGCGCTGAGAAAGCAATTCATGCGCCTGGTGCCATTTTCTACAAGTATCGCAAACGGATTGGTTAATATAACCTTGTATTCTTCAAAACCTACTTTACGATTGGCTAAAAACAACCACTAAAATTGCTTCACGCCGCAAGTTGGACACTCGGGCTTCATATTGAGCTGAAATACGATACACTCATCATGGAATTGATGACCACACGTCAAAGTGATCAGACACGGAGCATACTCAGACGTGTGTAAGCTCATCTGTGAACTCGTTCGCCCTTCAATTTCCTCCAAAATCCCAAAAGAGGCTGAAGACTCATTATCGGATGCACTCAGTGAGGGATCTCGATCAAGTCTCACTCCACAAACAGTGCAAACAGTTGCATCTGGAACTAATTCCGTCAATGCTGTAGACGAGACTGTGGATTTATCCAAATGATCGTGCGATTTGTATGCATTCTCCAGCAGAGATGGACCCGAACCTTGATGAGTGATCGACTTCCAAGACTCACATTTCGTCTGTTGTGTGAGGAATGAGTGCGCGCTTCTAATTGAAGCTGAGGAACATAAATGGATGTGATTATCATCCAATGAGGATTCATCAGCTAGAAACTGCACAAATTTCGGAATGACAAATGTCATAAGAATGCCACATTGATGGTTTTGTGGTGCAAGTAGAAGGAACTGCAAAGTCTGGAGGAATCGGTGTAACGCATCTTGCCGTGTTTTGCGGTTTTGCGAAGAAGATCTCCAGAAAGAGAAGAGAGACTTTTTTGGAAAGTAGCTCTTAACAAACATATATAACCAAGGACATTCCGCATCACAGAAGTGACCATGTTGTAATGCGCGTAAAATTCCCTTCTGGAAGGTACGGTACTCTTCGTAAGGCCGTGGATGCTGCCATTGGACATTCGATTCGATGGAGCCCACTATTAAAGTGTAAATTCCCTTGGGATTGGTGATTGAGTCGGGGTCGAGTTGAACCTTGAAGTATAAATCGGCCAATGTATTGACGGGAGAGAAGGCGTCAAGTCGACTCGCACACGAGTCCACGCTCTCGTGAAACCGTCCATTGTTTGGTGCACTTTTTGAGCGACGTAATTTACGTTTTGTTACGTTTGTGCGTTTTCGGTTTACACTTCGCTCGCGAGTGGAAGAGAATGCAAAAACTTGATGTGGTGGCGACATGAGTGCGGGATTGGACCCTGCAGATCGAAACATCAATTCTTGATGCGAAGAGAATTCCTGCACGTCTTTCTGACTGTCGTTGTTTCCTTGTTTGACTCTATTATGACGATATAAACAGATTTCTTTCGTGGTAATTGCTATTTTTAGCGCAAGTTGCGGCTTCTGTTCGCCTCCAACGTAACATAAATTTTATTGAATTTGGCAGTGTGGTAAGATTTGGAAACTTACAGGATCTATTTTTAAAATGCCACTGTGATGTATCCTAGAATTTATAATTGTCCGCTCTGTCCACTCACGATACGTAAAGTAGCCCATAATAGAGGATAAACGTCCGCGGGGTGAACATGATCACATTCTCTCAAACATAATTTTAGAAGGGGTGAATGCCGAGCTACCATCGCTTATGGCAGGGTGTTAAGCACATTTACAAACGTTCTATATTACCGTAACATGAAAATTCGCTCAACGACAACCGGAAATATCAAGTTGTCTACAATGTCCCAATACGCCACGCAGCGTACCATGCGCGCGCTCATGTACCGCGTACGTCGCGTTACCATTCCTTCCTATAAACTGAACACCATTTGTCCATAGCAAGTGCATCGATGGATAATCACACTAGGTCGTCGTCTTCCCGCCGCTGTCTTTTTCTCTTTCTTAGTGAAATATATCATCCCACATGTCACGCAAACGCTACTCCTCCTTCACCTCCATCGTACCAAGGAACGTCCCAAATTGTACCATCAACCCCGACGCCGTCTCCAGCAACTTGTCGCATCGTGCCCATCCCTAGGTACGTTCCCTCCCCGTCCCATCAACTCATCCTCATTTCCTCACTAGAGACGTACCATCCTCAATGGTACACTTTCAATGGGTACCGTCCTTCGTTCCCTCATTTATCCTCAAATATATGAGTATCTCATCCTCATAGTCATTTGCATACGATTTTCGTCGCTTTCCAAGACTTTTGGCCATTCTCAGCCCAACCATACAAAAGAGAACTCGTTGAATTTCCCGATGGTGGTATCTCTGCAATCGATTGGGCTCTCCCAACGAATTCCAAAAGTTTGATTGACCCAACAATTCCGACCATGCTCATTCTCCCAGGTTTCACAGGGACCAGTCAATCTGTCTACATCCGCTCTCTGGTGCAAATTATGCTTTCCAACGGCTGGCAACTCGGTATACTACTAGCCAGAGGCTCTGATAATCTCGCCCTCAAGACCCCTCAAGTACGCTTATGTCGCCCTCTTTCGCCTCTACTCTTTCTCCTCCATTAAATAGATTTCCTCGCTCGGATACACCAACGATTTGTGTCACACAATCGCATTCATCTCGAAAAAATATCATTTTGATGAAAATCCACATCGCATTCTTGTCGGCTGTGGATTTTCAATGGGCGCCAATCTTCTCACAAAATATTTGGGTGAGCAGAAGAATGACACACCGTTGACTGGAGCTATTTCCGTTGGAAATCCATTCGATCTGCTTCATTGTTGCGATAAAATGCATCTAGATCCCTTCAATCGTCTCGTGTACTCGAGAATTCTTGCAAAGAATTTCAAAGATGTGATGCAAAAGGTCTGTCGAATACTCGTACATCGAGTCTCTCTGAAATGTGATTTTGTAGTGTAATGCGTACAAATTGCTGGCCACTATCCAAAATGTCGATATTTGTCGTCTGAAAGCTTCCACCACACTTATGCAAATGGATGAATATCTCACACGTCACGCGTTCGGTTTTGAAACAGTGCACGATTACTATCGCGATTCATCCAGCGCTCGTCTTTTGAAACACATTCGAATTCCACTTTTTTGCATTTCTGCGCGAGATGATCCAATTTGCGCTTCAGAAGCCATTCCATACGCCGAATGTCTTGCGAATCCAAATATTATCCTTTGTACCACAAAAAGTGGCGGTCATTTGGGATTTTATGAAGTCAAACAACCGAAAAGTGATGGAAGATGGGTCAATCGAGTCATATTGGAATTCAGTCAGAGTTTGGCAGTCAATTAATTTTATACATTTTGTATTTCACATCCAACAATTTCACCCAATTTTTCTCCATCAAAACGACTCGACTCTCCCCCTTTGCCTTCCTCGCTTCGAGACCTCACTATCGTCCTGTATGACCCGACTACGCGGCTTCTAGCAAAGCAATTGCATTCCGTTGCTGGTGACCGAACGTTGGGATTTGGATCTATTTCTGGCTCACTTTCGGAATGGGTAATGGAGCTTCAATCGGTAGCGATGAATTCGTTCAAGACGCCTTCGATATCGTACGCAAAGAGTACTTTCGTCTGAGGGATTTACAAATGTCAGAAAATGATATTTTCAATCATCTTCGCGATATAATTACATCTCAGATGGATACAATGACGGAACGAGAATTAGAAGCCATCAATGATGAGGTACCCACTTTGTAGAAGTCATCAAACCTTTTGATCCTTCACTTTGATGTCTGTAGGACGTCTCGGCCCAGGATGAATGTCTAACGGAGCGTGAGAGCACCCGGACTTTAGATGAAAGTCGTATCGATGAGAATGAAACGACAGATACCTCAGCTCCACCTCAGTCCGGCTCAAGTATCACTGAAAACAACCCGACAACATCGCTTCAATTCTCTGGAAATGATAACAAAATAGCGCAGAATCTCACACCGGAATTCACCAACGACGTCCTCATCAACCCGAAAATGCTTCGACTTTTTGTGCGCTTTTGTGAGCGAAATAAAGTCCCACACGGTGTCGATCGTCTTCGTTTCTGGGTGGAAATCGATCAATTGCAAGCTCTTCCATCGCATTTGTACACTGTCCGAAGACTTCAGAAAATTTACGATAAATTTTTATCACCGGAAGCCACTTCGCCAATATGCGTAACATCCACAATGCTCAATGGGATCGAGAAAGCCCTGGAGATTGACAGTGTCTCCAGCAGCATTTACACTGGCGCACAGGCGATCTGCCTCACCGCCTTGGAGAAATCCGTTTATCCTCGTTTTCGTGAAAGCTTTCAATATCGTCAGATGCTGGAATTCAGTGCTCAGAATGCAGGCGTGGACTCAAGTTTTCCAGGGTCCAAACTCGGCCATGAGAACACATTGGCTGCCATTCTGAACCACCCCGCAAAACTTCAGTTTCTCAAGTCGTATTGCGTGGAGGCTGTTGCATTGGAAAATCTCTTGTTTTATCTCGAAGTGGAAGACTGCAAACGACTTCCGAATCTCTCATTCATCGCTCAGAAAACAAGAAAAGTGTATGATCGCTATTGTACTCCAACGTCCCGCAATTACATCGCCATCAATGAAGCAGCACTCACAGAATTGCATCAGGCTGTGGAGTCCAATAGCACGCTGTTCCCCCGGATGTTTTACGATGCGCAGGCCAATGCGTTCTCACTCATAAGCGAAGAATTATGGCGCCAATTCTCTCGCACCCAGGAGTATCTCGACTGTTCTTTGAAGATAAAGGCCAAAGTGATCAAGCATCAAGCGGTTCAGATGCAAAGGAAGAGCACGGCTTTCGAGGCTGAGCAGAAGAATTTGGAAATGTACGATGAGGCTCAGCTCATTGAGATCGCCATGAAGTACCCGGTCATGAAGCTGATTCCGATCAAATACGTGTCGGATAATCACTCGACAAGCGCTCGTCTTATGGCCCAAGAAGACCTCGATATGTCACCCAATCATCAACTTGATATCTTGCTCCAAGATTCCATCGCAAAACGATACTTCAAAGAGTTTATGAATATACGTCAGGTCGGGCAGTACGTCGCATTTCTCGACGAGGTGAACGATTACAAGCTCCTTCCAGGCGTCGAGTACCTACAGCATGCAGCCAGAAAGATCAATCAGAAGTATATCATCCCTTCGGCTCGGCTTCAGGTCGATATGAGTCGAGAAATGCGTGAGGAAGTCGCTGATAAACTTCTTCATCCTTCTGTCGATATGTTTAAAAAGATTTCCAATCGCATTCGAAATGATATGCTTCGTGACTCACTTCCACGCTTTGTCCGATCGAATCAGTATCAAGAATTGGCTAAGGCTGTGGATCGAATGCTGGGCTTACCGACTACAACATTTGGAAAGCTTGGAATCGGAAGGTCGGAAGAGCGCCAGCAAGACTCGGAGCAAGCTCAAGCAAGTCTTCGACAAATGGAAGAGAGTAAAGTTGAACTGAAAGAAATCGGTGTGGCTGCAAATACCGGGAAATTGGAACTGAATCATTTGGATATGCTTTTACGCAAACAAATGAGCTCTAAGTACTTTAAAGATTTTCTGGAGTTGACACATTGTTCCGAGAATCTCATGTTGTGGGAGGAAATCGAGCATTTTCGTCGTCTTCCTTCGTACCAAATTGTCATCCGCTCAGCACGAAAGTTGTACGATAAGTTTTTGAGTCCATCGAGCAAGTCGCAGGTCGCATTGGCGAAGAGTACGCATGATCGCATATTTGGTTGTTTGGACACAGCGACACGGAATCTGTTCAATAAGGCGGAGAGGGAGTGTTACGACTTTATGCGAAACACCGTTCTTCCAGACTTTACGGATTCTCGCGTGTTTATGGCAGTCGTTGGAGCTTGGGCTGCAGTCGATGAACAGCTTCCAGCCCAACTTTTGCGAGGAGAATTTGAAATCGCTTTTTTACGCCATCGTTTCCATCTGATGCAGGAATGTAAACGAGCGGAATGATTACAAAATGTTTAGAAATCGCTATCATTTTCTTCTTCCTCGTCGCTAAAGGCTCTCCTTCGCTTCACCTAAAAAGAAGAGACGTGAGGCTTTTTCAATTGGGAATTCCTGTCTGAATACCGTTATCTTCATTCGATGCTTTTCATCTCTTTCTCCCAAGGAATTCAATAGCTGAATGAGTCTCTCTTCACTGATCATCTGAGGGATTTGACCCTTTTGTGCCATTTGAAGGATACAATCTCCGACTTCCCGGGCTTTTTCAGGCTTTACGATACCAATTCTCGATACTACGCAGCACAGAAGCTTAGATGAGTGAGATGAAGACGCATGGGAATCATCCGCATACAGCGTTCTCTCGCCTCTGGAAGCATCACTTGCTGAAGTATTGAGTTGCGCATTTCCTCCTGTTCTCTAACGTTACACAATGAGATAAAGAGAACATTGAGATGTAGCGACTTACTTTTGTTTCTGGAGATCCGCTTGCATCTTTTCAATAGAAGACGACTGTCCGGCACTCATATTCGATTTCTATGCGGAGAATGAAAGATTGCATTACGTCTGAAATCGTACAAATTGCCATAGAAAGATTCGTACGTACATTCATTCCGACTTTGACACTAGAATAAGGTGTGATCCATCAATGTATGGTCTCTGATTTACATCAAGTGTACACTATTTTAAGGCATACATCTCACTTAATCAACACCAATGCACTCTGTAGAGATACTTACTTGAATAACATCAAAATGACATGAAAAACGCGCTATTTTGCATCACCAAAGAGATTGAAGGCCTCCGTTTGACACTGTCGCCGTCTACAGAACCGAATGGTAACGGGACGTGCGCTTTTCACCACAATGTCTTTAAATTGTGATGTGCTGAAGATCTTTTGTCCATTGACACTGTCAATCTCATCGCCGACGCGTATCCGCTTCGAAGCAAATGCAGGGCCAATGTCGCCATTCAAAAGTCTCTCACAGCATTTGTACACTCTGACGGATTTCGGAGAGCTTTGGGATACCACCAATCCAATGGAAGGCTCTGAAAACGCACATTCGTATTCGTAAATTGAAGTACTTTCACTCAATTCGTTGGAATTTGATATTTTCACATCGGAGAGCTCGTCACTGACAAGCACAATGTTATAAGTCCACCATTTCTGTCTCTGTTGATGTGTAAAGGTCGCCGTATATCCCTTCAGAGCTTTCAGTCGAGCCGATCGACGGGTAGCATACACATTACAAGCATTGGAAGACAATGTGAAATAGACATCACTGGTCGTCAAGAGGGTCGGTGTGTATCCCCAAGCAAACACAATTGCACTCCGCTTGGAATTCCAATTGCCTCGAGAGTTGATGGATGACGCCAAATGAGTTCGGCCAAAGGGAAGAATTCGCAATTCAGCTCCATCCTGAAGTCGTGCAGCAAGCATTAATGCGTCATGAGAGTTGTTGTAGATCCCCAGCGCCACACATCCACGTGCTAGAATCCCTGTATGGTTCGAATCCCAGTCGTAAATCAAATGCTGGATTTCCTGCAGAAACTGCGTTTCCGAAGTGCACAGGTCAATTAAATGAGAATGCTTTTGCAGTAAACGGGAATTGGAAAGCGGTGTGTACGTAAAGGTGAGCGGGGTCGACGATACAGAATCCAGTCGGACGCATTGATTTTGTGCCTCATTTCCATCGATAATCGCATCGCTCTCTTGGATGTGACTCGCTAGCTGGGGATCTGATTTGCCAATGATCGAAGATACGATCGAAGACAGCCCGGTGGTCACCACACTTGATACCAGCGACGTAACTTTGATAGATTCGAGCATCTCCAGTGCTTGTGACTTGACAGATTTCACGTAGAATTCTGTCATTTTCTCCAGCAGCGCTTCTTGTGTGGCTAAAGCTTCTTTGATTTCGAATTGTGCCAGTGTCAAATGAGCATTTTCAAGTTTGATTTTAAAGTGCTTGAGCCAGAAATTGGACGAAAATTGGCCTGAATTGGTATCGGGCGAATCGTTGCGAGAGAAACTGAATACGACGCTAATGGGATCAATGCGCAGGTATTGGACATACACTTTGGGTCCTGTGACAGATGCCATCGATTGATTCTCCGGTGTGATCGTTGACGGTCCAAAAAGCGTCAGTAAATCTTCACAAGTATCACACTCGAGTCCTTGTGTATCTTCCATATCAAACGCCAGCGACGTGTCTGTGGTGGAGAAGGAAGAGATCGTCGTTTTCGTGGATGAAACATGCGCCAAAATGTTCTGGAATGACCGATTCAATCGATTGACAAATTGCATAGTGGCACTAATGCGAACACTTTGGGTTTTGACATGAACGACCTCGTAATATTTCGATGCTAATCCATGGACACCCTTCGTATCTGTTGGTTTTTCGATCAGTAGCACTTCGACAAATGAAACGATCGGATCACCTGGCGAAGAGATACTTTCCAATGGCTCCAAGACCACAAGATTCTGTGTCAGATCTCGAACAATCAGACTTTCGACGTTGAGATGTGCACACTTTGTCTCTGTATTCTCATCCAGCTTGAGCTGTACGTTCCGAATAGAACAGCAAAGGATCTTTTCCCCTCGTTCGACGGTGTCTGTGTCGATCTTGAGCTTGGATGAGCCCTCCACAGTCACACTTCCGCCGACCATATGAGCATCAATAATCCATTTTTCCCATCCAAGCCTTTCACCATTCAAGTTTGGCTTTGATTCAGTACCAGCCATTCCTTCCGCGTCTTCATCGTAAATCGTTATCAAGTACGACGCTTGTGTCAGAGACCCAGTGTTGATTGCGACTCGAAGGGAGACAACTGTGTCCTGTTGATTATGTCGTAAAAGGAGCTTCCATGAGGTCACTCGATCGATACGATACGCTTCACTCCAGCTGAAAAGGCCCTCAGGATGCTCACTAACAGCCGAGAAGCGTACGCTGGAACGCCGACCTTGCATCCAATACAAAGCATACACCTCGTTCCGTGCGATAATATGATCAGCTCCTGTAGCCAAATGAGCATGAGCATCGCCCACTGCGTTTGATTCCGTCAAAAGTATCGTATGTCGAGATAAATTCTGAACCAGAAAGCGTGGAAGAATGCTCACCAAGGTCGTGACCGATCCAAAGTGGCTTGTGGCGACATCTGAGGAAATACCAAATTCGTACAGCATAGTGGATCCCGATCGATCGGGTAACAGACGAATGGAAAGGCATTCATCTTGCCAGTTGAGATACTTGGGATCGGCTTCGAATAACGCCGACCACATAACTCCATTGTCTCTACATTCAGCGCTCGGAATACCAATTCGAAATTTGGGTGCAGCTTTGCCACTCATATTCAATCCAAACGCGCAGAATTGAGCATTGCCCGAACGAGATCGTGCATCAATTCCGGGAAAATAGGAGTCTCTTTCCATTTCGGAGCCATACACAAGGTCCAAACCTGTCCGGTTGATCATCCAAATTGGTGACAGAATGGAAATTTGAATCGATCGACCGATCTCCGATATTTGTAGCAACACCTTCAGTGAGCCTCCATCCGTACGGGGAACTACAATTTCAAGCATCGATTCTTCGCCTCTGACTCGATTCTGCAGCCATTCCATCCATTTTGTGCTCGAATATCCATTTATAAGCAGTTTTAAAAGCGGACGTTGATGGACAGTACACCACCAGACACCACTACTTCCACCGACCGGAATCACTTCATTTTCGCGGTCTTTGAGTACTGAGGAATCGACGATTCTCTTGTCGGTAGCCATAGCATTGCGAGTTTTATATCGAAGTGGCACTGGGAGTTTGTTCACGACGGAAATGGGATATCGGAATGTCACGATACGAAGGGATTGCTTAAAGGCCATTCTCACACAGAAATACGCCGATGCCCACGCACAACTCGACTCAAGCTCTAATTCCAAGCGAGATCGAGTCTGAATCGGAACTGGAGCACTCCATCCGAATGTGTGAGGCGCTGGGAATACTGGTCGAACACGAAGCTCACTAGCCCACGCAAGCATGACAGGGATAGCCAGGCTGTCTTTCGACGCAATCGTGCCGAGGATAACAGGATCTTTCCATGAAGAAGAGTGCACCAACACTTGAATACTCAGAGTAGTTTGGTTGACAACCTTGACCAACGACGAAAGTGAGACAAATAAACGCCCATCGACCAATTGAGTCGTAACATTCACCACAAATGAGCCGTTCTGTGAAGCTGAATTAGCATCGACGCCAGAATTTGGGACCATAGGAAAAGCTTGACTTCCGAGACGTTGCAAGGAGATGCCAAGTACCGGCTCGAATTGAGCTTCTTGGCCGAAATCCAAGAGGTCTAAGCGCAAGCTATCCAGTCCATCGTGTCGACGTACGACTCCAGAGCCTTTTCCTCGCTGGTGGGTAGGCCACACGCACATAATGTCTCCGTGAAGTAGCTTTGAAGCTTGTGAACTGATTGCAACATTCAATTCCAATCCAGTGATATTTCGAAGCAGAATGGGAGCATCAAGCTGCGTGGAACGTGAAGGATGAGGACTCTGTGACTCAATTTCATGAGGAATGTCACACAGACACTTATCGTTGTCCCTTTGTCGTTCGAATGCACTCATAGCTGAAACGACAAGGTCCATAAGATCTTGTGTGACGATCACTTTTAGTGGGGAATTCGCATTCAGAAGCACATGCATTTCGTTCCTTCTTCCATCCCGAGCGTCTTTCCTACACCTTTCTTGATAAAGAACGCCCTGAAATGTGGCTTCAAGCTGCCAAGGGCTACACATTGGATGCCAGCGGCCGATCTGCGGGTTCAGATACATGAGGTGCGTCGTGAGGCTACCTCCTCCAGAGATGGTAAGAAATCGTTGAGGAGCGCCAGATACCATGGAGTCTTCCAGTTGTTCATTGATGTTGGCAAAGAAGCTCCCATTTGTGATACAAAGTTGAGCGAGACCCATATCGCAATGCTCACAGTCGTTGATCACAGTCACAACAACGTGTGTGCACTCCAACGTAAAGTGTTGATGCCATTGTATAAGCTCCGAATTCCCGGAAATTGAGCCTTTAGCTGTGATCAAAGCAGTTGAAAGCACATTTGGAGTTGCATTATGACCATTCTCTCTCTCATTCTTGGAGACAAAGTGCGTGTGAACTGTCTTCGCGATGCTTTCGTAGGTCCATAAAATATTTCTAAAGTCTTTGTAGGACAGATACACATGAACCGGACTCACTTGAATCGATACAATGAGTTGTTTTTGGGCTTCGTGAGGAGCGACATCATTGATATCAATTTGTACGTCACAAGGTTCCAGGATCTGTAGATTTCTACCGTGTCCAAAAGTTCCATCAGTACGACTTTGACTCATTGAGTAGAACTGTAACGACTTGGCTTTGATCAAGACAGCTCGACCGATCTTTGTAGACCCATCAGAGTCTTCCAACTTTGCTTCCTCGTAAGGCTCAAAGAGCAAATGTACATCGATATCAGCACTGCATGCGAGTTGGACGGATTCTCTTGCAATTTCAGTTTTGGGAAGCATCCACGAGATCTCTTTTGCAATAAGAGTAATATCCCAAGTCTGTGCGTCGTGCTCACTGCTCTGTAGTATAGCCGTTGCGTTTGAACAAGCTTGCAGCTCATCCTTCAAAGAGTTGACTGACGGAAGCTCAAGAAAGTCAATCAGTTCGAGTAATAGATCGGGCTCCAGCCATCCTTTCACATTCGCAATATCAACAGCCACGGTGGAGGTGGGAAGCTCCGAATTCCACGTCAACAGCAGTCGAGTTGGAGTCGTCGAAATGAGTAGCAGCTGGTCTTTGGACTTGCCGAGTTTCAAGCCTTTTATCGTCAATGTCAGAGTCGGATCTTGATCGGTCAACACATCCAACGAGATGCTGATTGCATCTGTTTCTAGTACCTGAGACGCATCCACAAATCTGCAGCGAAGATTCGTCATCCATACCGCCAATGTGATTGTCACCGCTTGGACATCCGAC
Organism: Albugo laibachii; assembly: GCA_902706625.1. Lineage (NCBI taxonomy): Eukaryota > Oomycota > Peronosporomycetes > Albuginales > Albuginaceae > Albugo > Albugo laibachii. Next base: position 8,254 of record CACSLJ010000023.1, on the reverse strand, counting down.
CGAGCATACGAATACTCGACTTGAGGACGTGAGTCGTCTTTAGACCAGTGTATATCGCCAGCGATCGCCTCATCTGCGCCAAGATTCTTCTCGAAAACTGCAACAAGGGTAAGATACTGTTCTCTGTTCAAATCGATTGTGATGGGGTCTTTGCTCGTTTCTTGATTGCATTCGTAAACATGAGCGGAAACGGTGAATCGAGGTATCTCCTTGGCCAATTCTCTACCCGGTTGAGGCTGATCCATCGTGTCAATGACATCCACTGTGGACTGGATAGGACGAGAGAAAAGCGGTTGATACGTTTCTCCACCATCGACAACACAAAACACATTGACATTGCTCAAAATGACTTGCTTGAAGTCAGTCCTCATTACAGTGTGTCCTGGTGAGGCTGGAAGTATTTCTTCCGATACCAAGCGGTACCTTTGATGAGCTTCTCGAGTCTCATCTTTCAAGCTCCGGTCAAACACTATGCTTGCATTCTGATCGTGCTGAAGTGTGAGTTTCTCGGCTGTGGTTGCGATATGTTGTGCAACGTTCCATTGCATTGGTAATACGATGGAAGGCTCAATCATGATAGCACTCAATCGGAGAGAACTTTGTTCTCGATGCAATAACAATTGAGAAGCTGCAACCCAAACATCCTCTGAGCCTAATCCAAACGGCTTCAAAACTCCTTCAATAAAGTAATCCGCCAGCTCCAAAAGCTGCTGATGGTAATATATCATGCGGATTGGGCGAAGAAACAGGTCCAGTGAATTTCCCTCTTCATCGCTTTTGTAGGAAAATTGCAGTAGTGAGACAGCCTCATCTGAAACTGCTTCAGAATGTCGATGATGTAATCCTATCAATGGAACATACAAATTGTGTTTTCCATGCGATACAGTCAGATCTTTCATGACGAAATCGCCCAAATTGCCGCTAATATCAGAATTTCCCGTTGACCAGAATTTGCCGACCACAATTGCTTCTTTGGCAATCAAACAGACCAGAGGTCGATCCATCTCATCCTTATTGAAAGCCACACTGAATTCCACGAGAGATGTGTGAATGATCATACTCGGTCGTGTTGAGTCTTTACCCTCTGAGCATTTCGAAGAAAGCTTTCGATCGATTGCCATATGTTGTGAATCCAAAATATCCTCTTGATCAAACATAGGAACCAAATGGAGCAATCGATAAAGTAAGCCAATGGACGAAGGATTCCATTGAACTTGTAAAGTATTAAAGCTGACATCTACCAAGCAATTCGCTTCCACAGTGTCATGATTTTCTGTCTCAAAATAAGTTGAGAAATAATTCTTGATGTCGACGAGGAGTAAATTCTCCAAATGTGAAGAATCTTCTTGGCGCTTTTTGGTATCGATCAGATGATGATACGGACATGTGATTTCGTAAAGCCCATCAATAAGCTTCAATGACTGTATCTTAATGTGGATTGTGTTGTGGTGGGTCCAAATGTCAGCTGAAAATGTCGTTTTGCTCACGGAGAAAGCGAATAATTCTTTGTACGAATAGCTATCGACAATGTTGATGATCACTTCATCCAAGAAAAACTCGCAATATGCCAAGGAGACGTTCTGAGTCGATGTCTGAAGGTCGGAGGGTGCAGAATAGGACGCTGTTTTGGAGACGTAAGCGTCGAGGAAAAACATCTCATCTGCATGTGCTCGAGTTTCAAGCGCTTTGGACAGAAAACCTTGATACAAACGGTTCAACTTTTCGATCTGTTCTTCAGAAATTGTGATTGCAACATTTGGGATCCCAGCTTTGATCGTGAATAACGCCCCTGAAACACTTTGTGCCAATGCGAATTCCAAATCGATATCGTGAAGGAGCTGCTTTCGTCCATCCGCTTGGTCTCTCGGACCAAAAAATACCCTCATTTCACGAAGGTATAGTGTCCAATCTGAAGTCGACCGATCGATTTGCAACGTATCATCATGAACAAGCTTTGTATGACCAAGATCGATTATCACCATCGCATTATCCTGTCTTCCTGAGTCTTCCTCCGTGAATACGATGACAGGGGCATTCACATTGACCAGAATGTCCCAGAGCAAGTCCGATTGCAAAGTCTGTGTGGAGTCTGAAGCTCTACTCGTTTGATCTTGAGTAATGGCCTCACTTGTGTCGTCATAAGAAGAAATCCAATCGGTCATTGTGGTCGTGCGACGTCTCCAACTGCTTTCTTGATCCTCAATAGTGTCATTATTTGCTGATTCCTCGCTATCCGAAAAATGAAAAAACTCGAACAGATACACCATCAATCGAGGGTCAACAACAATTTTGAGCGGTTCAGTAGATAATCGGAGCCGGAGTACCGGCGATCTGAATCGACTGTCTCCATTTTTACAATCACTTGAGCCATGAAAGTATTCGATTTTCAAAGAGAAACAGGAATCGCAGTGGTTTCCAGAGTCTTTGCTTGTGGGAGTACAAAGGTATCTGAGCGAATTGCAATTGTCCGAATCGATCATTCCAGAAGCGACTAGCTTGTTTTCAGCTTCGAATTGATCCAAATCAAGCTTCAGACTCCATTCCAGAGTCGAGCAAAGTTTCATTGCCAAGCAACCTCGTGATTGTACCACAACAAGCGTAGCCAAAGGCCGTATAGGGCTCTCAACAGCATCGCTGGAATTGATTTCTGGTGGAGCAAGAAGCGTCAAAGTCCATTGTTCCACTTGTAATTTCACGCGTAAAATGTCATAGAGAGCAGGCAGGGCCTCTTGCTGTTCCTTCTCGATTGCTTGTGCATACGCTTCCTGTAATGCTCGTGCTGCTTGTTCACTCATCAGACTAGAAGCGAGCGAGTCATCTTGCTTCAAAGAGCTTCCAAAAAAGTATTTGTACCAGCTTTTCCCCGACTCTTGCTGCGTGGTGCTGCTTTGCATCAGTTTTTGTTCAAGGTTCCTGATTCTTTCACACTCTTCCGCATGATTACGAGCTTTGAGAATAAATTCAATCGGATACACTTTTTCAAAGTTCTCCAGAGTCGCGGCTTCCTGAGGATGCTCAGCTTTCCACAGATTCAGTTCATATTCGAGCTCGCGATTGTTCGTAGTTGTAGCCAAAGCGTTCTCTGCAGCTCGTACATGTTCAGTGTACGTCGCGATGTACAGCTTTCGTTCCCGGCAAGACTGCAGTATACTCGACCACGTCATCTTTCTTGATCTGCTTGGAAGAGCCCGAGATACGATATAGTCCCACCAATCCCGAGGCCTTGTACTCGCAGAGTGTATTGGTCGACCTTGATTCCTACTCTGTTGTTGTCGATGTATAAGGTCATCATGAATCATCATAGAGGCTCTATGTAGCATAATGACATTCTGATACTGCGTACGAGACAAAGACACGTTTATTGAGGGAATACAGCTTTGCAAATTGTATTTGCAATCGGAATTCGTATCAAAACTCGTTTCTTTCTTGATCAAGTATACTTCCATTTGACTTGGAGATACAACAAATTGATGGCTCTTCATATGCTCCGCATCCAGCAATACCGTTTCCAACTCCAATTTCTGAGTGTTTCCTCCCTTTTCAGAAGCCATTATAGCAATTTCCTCGCTAGTTTGTTGCATCTCGTCAATGTAAACACCAAAGTTCTCGACGCGCAGCTTCTTAAAAGAATATTCTTGATCCACATTCTGCTTACTGGCGATGTTGACCGAAGAGGAAGCATACATCTTATCCTTTGCATCGCAAGCAGATAGAGCCAGCTTCTCGAGTGTGATTCCACAGGCAAAAGCTCTAGATCGAGGGCCATGTACAAGTTGACAAGAAAGATCGTCCTCATATCGAAAATGAACATCACTCAGTGTGACCTGAATGTGCTCAATAATTCGATGCGTCAATCGCGATAGAAACGTGCTTTCATCTTCTTCTGCTTGATTGTTTGCTTTTGCCAACTGAGCGTGTCTTCGTATCAGCTCATAACGCTCCAGCTGACTTTGTTTACGTTTCCAAAGTACATCCGACCTGTCGTGAGTGACTTCATCGCACCCAACGGTATTAGGAGCTAGTAATAGGGTCACGCCCTGTATTGTGATTCTCACGCTGGATGTCGTCAGTTGATTCCAAGGTACATAAATATTGATTTTCTTGATAGATCCGTGAATTATTCGCAACGGAAGCAATTGCAAATCTTCAAATTCTGCGAGAATCGCTTCATGTTTCAATTGAACGTTTTGTAAAGCGATTTCGCCACTCCAAAATCCGACGTGCAATGAGTCACCACTTAATCCTTCAATATACTTTCCCAATTGCGATTCAAGAATCTAATTCATATTCGTGAAGAAAACAGCACAGAATTCATGGAACAGTATTACGTACCGACGCTATAATGGCTTTCGCCATGCTGAGAATTTGCGAGTTTTTTTAACCAACTGGGATCAAGTACTTTTAAGAAACACGACGGTGATTGACTGAAAATACGCTGTAGGTCAAGGTCGTGATAACGAAATCCAACTGCCATCTGTTAAAAACGACCTTGCAAACCATCCTGAAATAGTTAACAAAGGCTATAACCGGTACACAAGGTTGGGCGATTGGCTGTATAGGGATAGGTGTGTTGGAAAGTTGACAAATTCTCATATCGAACATGTGTTCTGAAGGTGCCAATCTCGCATACAAGTCATAGATAAAGTCATCGCGGGTAGCCCTAAGCCTCAGACAGCCGTTTTCTTGAAGAGGGTACAAAGACCCAACCCTATGCTTTATATAAATTTTGTGTTATAATCATTTTGCATTGCAATCATTTCAGAAAAAGAAGTGAGCAACACATTATACAATTGCGATGTATTCCAGTTCCGGCGTTCATTCTAGAATGTCGCCTACCTTCAGTCCTTCGCAGTATTCGCACTCGACACCGTGTAAATATGGATATGATGAACAACGGTCTTCATCGCATATGTACTCGTCCCCTGTTCTCAAAGGTCACAGTAATAGCTATAACGCTCATGACCATCATTCACACCAACGTCGTGGCGCATATAACAACACAACGTATTCCGACTATTATGGATCGAATTGCTCTACTTCTCGGTCTTATTATCGCGACGGTAATTCACCGCAATACAATTCTGGTGCATCGACAGCGTCATCCTCGCAGGAAAACCATTACGGAGAAGATATGGACGAATTGGACATATATAGTACGGGTAGTAACAGCATGATGGTAGATCCTGAAATGATGACAGTACCGACAGTACCAACGCCAATGACTTTGTCTAAATTTGAGCACGGAAAGACTCCATCAGGTCGAGTATTGATTACAGTAGGCAATCAGACAGTAGAATTCTTCTCATGTGTGGTCAATGCTCCCGCACCGATTTACTCGGTTGAATAGCATTCGATGATTCACCGTGTTTCTTCTGAAACAGAATTTTGTACCCAAATAAAGCTAATTGTATTTTATCATGGGAGGAAAGATAAGCACTGTTGCTATAGTATAAAATTACTTTGTCCATACTTTTGAGTTTATAAAGATTTGAGTCACAATTAAACTACATTAGCCGAGGGCGTCTTTACATAGGGCAAAGTATCGTTGGCATTTCACTTCAATGAATCGGGCTGATGGTACACCATGTGTGGTCCTTTGACGAGTTCTTACCAGTATAGCTCACTTGAGAACGCAAAAGTAGACCGTCATCTAAATGTCTTGTCTTGTTCACAGTTAAGTGTTGTATCAATGGTATCGGCCATCCTTTCCGTTCCTAAATCTTATTGTAATTAGTCGGCAGTAGTTAGAGCCGAAAAGAAGCGCTTCGATCAGACTACTTCATACAGCTTTAGAGGCAATGTTTCTGAATCGATGAGCGAAGTTGTGGTGATTTCAAAGTGTACTTGAAGATTGTATTGATCAGACTCATTCGTACTGTGAGCTCATTACTGCACATAACTATTTTTTTCGAGCTGGTGATAATTCACGTGGCAGGAGTGTTGGTATCTGAGAAAAAGGCCCATCTTACTGACTCTACGGATGAGATGTAGTGGCATCGTTCTGCTCATCAAAGAAATTGTCACAGGTAATTGACCGGTCAGTATTCACCGCGTGATATAAGGACCGCAATGCATTTGAATCTAGAAATGTAAATGTCTGCCAATCGTAGACTTGAATCGTAATAAAACATACATCGGAGGCAATAATGCAACAATGTGTTTTTGTGCAAGCCTTTTGGAGGTTCTTAATGATTAGGAAATGTGATATGCGGGTATAGAATGAATGTGTGGTACTGCCTGTACGATATGGTACTTGAATAAAAGCAAATGGAAGGGATTTAAGAGCGGAAATGGCTTCCAATCAGTCAATTGGAAAAAAAGGAAAAGAAGATATGAATGACACGATCACGTATGTGTTATTGGTATTGGCACCATACAATTCAATCATCTATTTTCGACTTGATTTTTGATGAGAAGCACCCGCTGGGAAGCTTATGGCTGAACAGCTGATCGTCCTTCCGTGAGTATAGAGTAGAAACATTGGCGGGTGAATCCACAAAGTGTCCAATAGTCAAAGTGTCCAATAGTCAGTGTCTTGGTGATTCCACGAATGATGGGTGGCGACACATTTAATGGATTTAACAATAGGACGAGAATATTGACTGAAAAGTTAAATGATCAAAGATCAAATTGAGTGGAATTCAGTCCAAATTGGAAAGCATTTCAAGTGATAAGGATAGCACCTTCCAAACCATGACAGGAATAGAGGCATGTTGCATTTATCAGCTCGATAGGAATATCGCATTTACAATGCCGAACTTGTTTTTCAGTTAATTCGATTTTACATCGACACTTATTGACATAATGTTGATGATATGTCAAGTCGAATATCCTCTCGAAGATGTGCTGAAGTCGCTGACAAACGTTACCAATCGAGCCAACAGCCACGGCAACGTGTTCAGCAACGCTACTGCGTCGTAATCTTGCCCAGTAACATTGGCTTTGAGAAGTACACGTCATTCAGCGGAACCTTTTAACCGCAGAGCCAAAACCGTTTTATGATTGAAACCTCATACCGCTCACATCTTCACAATCTTCTGTCTAGAATGGTATACTGGTAGACGTCACCATTGAGTCAGAAGCAGTCGCGATGGTTTAAGTTAGATCTGACAGCATAGATTATGATAAACTCATCTTGCTTGCGACCTAATTGACCAAATCCTCATCTTGGAGAATTGTACGGTGTCAAAATAGATTTTGGAATCGTATTTGGCCGATTCTGACTGCCGACAACTCACAACAAGATTACGCAATTTCTTTCACTCGGGTCTGCATTCAGGAAGGAGCCACTCCCACTAAGTGTGGGTTTCCTGGATTCAGTGCTGCTATTAGCAGAGATCAATTTGGTGACTTCCCTTCATCGCATGCGTATGAATTTCCAAATGCTACACAGAGCTGCAACATGGAAATTGCTATAGACATGGGATTTTCATCTGTGACATACTTTTCAGAACGCATGTTATTTTCAACACGAGACACCGATCGTAAATGCTTGACGCATTGGGATGTAGAAACGCCGTATTGCAAAATGCAGCACTGGATTGTATTCTCACGTTAACATCCTCAAGGATTCGTGATCGTGGCAACAGATGCGACTTGTTGGATTCATACACCTAAACTAACGCATATACAGTGGGTTCGGAAAGTGAGCACCCCCAATGAAAAATCACGTTTTCCGTCTGTGCTTTGTTGATTTTTATTCATTTTTGCTTGAAACTTGGACAAGAAGGATCGTCTTTCATTGCTGTGTTTCTCGCAGGTCATCGTTAACTTCAAAGTTCAGCTTTTGTTAAAGCTGTCAGCATCAGAAAAAAAATTTGCTGGAAAAAAGTCTACGACCCCGCAATCATAACTTGGAATTTGTATTGCATGTTTAAATGCCCGCGCGTAAGCCTATACTTTAATCAAGATAAAAGATTAAGGATGGTCAGCTAGTACTTAGTGTTGCCGCAAAGGACGGCAACAACCTGCGCCAATCTCTTTGGCATTGACGTACAGCACTTTCTCACTATCTCATTATCGATACTGTATCATATCTCCTTAATAAGACCAAGGAGGGCCCGAGTGGTGGGGATTTCTTCCTGGAGAAGCTTGCGGTAGTACTCCGTTCACTGTGCGGTCGCAGAAGTGGATGGTGCCGACGCCATTGGAAGCGATCGAGCTCCACACCATGAGCGACGTGCGCATGTACTTTTGCGTTGCTGTCGTGCACTTCTCAGCAAAGGCTTCGCTCATCCGGCGCCAGACGGACATC
>CACSLJ010000022.1:0-183579 GCA_902706625.1 Albugo laibachii | reverse complement strand
AATGGCGTTACATTCTGGAAGCCTTCGAGACATGCTCGCACCTTACACCTAATTCAATCTTAACCTTGATAAGATATCACGTTGTCTGAGTGATGAGCCGAGTACCGTATCGAGCCCGTACGCTATGAGGTAGAGCGATTTTACTTCGTTCTATCGCACTCCCTCTGCAATGGTACCCAGCCGCTGTCACCCCGCTCCCAGAAGCAATCACTACCTCGTTTTGGAATTTCTGCAAAATGTCCTTTTCCAGCAACCTCTTAATTCGATTACAGCATGTCGTGGCCCTATGGCAGAAGATTGGCTAACGCGACCATCGTCTCACGGGGGTTTGGGCCTTCCCTACCTTCAGAGCTTTTCCCGGGCAATGCTCTTGTGCACTTTACGAGATGAAATGCGACGATGCTCGGCTCTACACGCTCCGAGATGGTTTCGACCAGCAATATCATTGATGACAACATCATTAAAAGATAAGGGTGTGGGACTGGATATCCTATACTCGCCTATCCACTTATCCAGGGTTCCACAATCACAGTGGGCAGGGTTGGGATCCTTTTGATATTCGACCCTTCAAAAATGAAATCGTTTGCTTCGCAGTCCACAAACCACTTCGGTTCAGACGCACGATCGTTTATAGGCTCCAATATGGCGTCATTACAAAAGGGACTTTGGTCCATCAAAGCGCCCATTAGAACATATCTCGAAACATAGTAGGGCTTTATATCAAAGTGGACTGCGAAGCCTCTCCGACTTCATCACACAACATGGTTCCTTCCCAACCGCAATTTTACTCCAGACAATATTTCCGCGTCCACAATTCCAGTGGAATAGAGATCACACGGCAACGACCAATCTTATCGTCCGGCGTTTTGAAGAACAAGTTTTATTGGAGGGTCTTCTGCCTTATTGATCTTTTTTTCCGCAGCATATCGCGCTATATCGCTGCATCTTTCCAAACCTGGACTTTCAAAAACAACTTATTCATTAAGCACACCAACCAAGATCTAGACAAACTTTTACACAGTCTACCGAGAAAAGCAATCCCACCAGATAAAGCACTGGAAGGCAGGGCACCACATGATTGGACGAAAATGTGGAAACGTGAGCGCCATCTTGACCGCGACCTTCTCCCGATTCATTCCGACCTCAAGTTTCGCCTTTAGCATAACGGTTTTAACCTTCGCAGGATATATCGTTTTCATACCTCGGATATCAAATGCATCTTTGCCTGTGACGCAGTGGAAACAGCGCAGCATTTGTTTTGAAATTGACCACAAGTAAGGACTGTCTGGACTACTTCACTCCGACCACTAGACAAGTATGTTCGTTCTCCTTATCAATGGTCCACGGTGGTATATTGGACCGCACTGGACCTCACCGCCGATGCATGCAAGCATTACGGCACACACAACATCATCAGGGTACTCAATGTTATTCGGTGTGTGGTATTAAGATCCCTTTGGACGGAGAGAAATACCGCCATTTTTCGCCCGCACCTCCTGCAGTCACGTACTGATACCATCTCAACATCACTATCCGCCTCCAAATCGGCAGCGCACAACATCCATTCGCATCTCAAAATGCTTGGAACTATTGCGACGCGCAATGATAGTCTTCAAGGACTCTGTACACAGTACATCAACGATTCAAAACCAGTGCCATCACCCCTCAACACATTATCACCGTTACCGCACATCCGGTCCACGTGTTACGAACCGCCAAGAATACCAGCCTAAGATTTCCATGGCCGCTTCTAGTTGGATATGTTTCAGACAACATCTTCCCACGGGTTGCTAAAGTCCCTTTGCTAGATAAGGAGTGTAATGAAACCTTTGACAACCGTATGGTATATTGTCCTGTGGCAGCCTATGCCAGCCAATGCCCTTAATTGCCCAATGGGTATAGGGGTCGCCACTGGGCGGTCGTGTGTGACCAATGGGCACAGGCTAGGGGCTGACGCGTGCCATCCACCCTATCTACATAACATACATTAGTTTGTGTGGAGCAAATGTTTCGCGATTTTTTCTAGGTCAGCAGATAACGTAAATATACGACTTGCGTTTTTCAGCTCTGAAGACCGTGTTCGCTTGCTTCCCCTGTGTCGTGGCAAAAGTGCCAAACGTTAACACGGCGAATGTCGACGAGAGCTTCCGTCATTTTGGTCTCCTGGAGAGCACATGGGTCCAATTTGTGCCGCGCGCAATCTTGCGCTAGGCATGTCTGCTTTATGCTCGAGCTTAAGCCACGAACATTGAAGGTTCGAATTGACTGTCTTTCAGTTCAACTAAATGGTCCGCGACTTATTAGCTTGCACCCACAACACTTCTTCGGTACAAATAATAGTTTATGCCTGAAATGAATCTCCTTTCTCCTCCATGTCGGTCTCAACGGCTGGAAAGCCCTTGAGATTGTACTCTAACAAGTTTGTGTTTAATAGGGTCGTCGGCAGATCAGAATCGTACTGCTCTTCTTGATCAAAACTAGCTTCTTACAAAGTCAATGATGAATGCGTAATGGTAAATGTAAATGTAATCGTATCGTTTCAAAGTTTGATTATCCGAGACACGGGTTATATAGAATCTATAGGACCTATCTCAGCTAGATTGGTTAGTACCAGCCGGCGACAATTGAATCCGTCAACGATTGCGTTGATAATCAGAATGGAGAAGAATACTTTGTGAGCTTAGAACGGAATGTCTCTGCTCAGAAGAAAGTAAGATCGACACAGACATGCTACAAAGTCTGAAGATCTGCATCCGATGCAAGAAAAAACTAAGCATTTTATAGGCTTTCGCATTTGTCGAATTTGAATATATTCATCCCTCTATGTACCGCTGCCACGAGTTGCTCTATCATGTCAAGCAACCTTATCTACATCTGTGACGATCGAATTAGGATGGAATAAGAATGAAATAATCAACACGAATAATGACCGCTAGCGTACCCATGAAAACAGAGCGTAAATTAGCAGTTTTGTCGATCTGTATCAGCTCTGCTGGTAGGTCATTCAGTTCATTCAGTTCCTGGTTTTTTTTGATCAGACCTTGCTGACAAGAGCATTCGATTCAGCGTACCTGTATTCGATCAAAGGTGCCGAGATATTCTATCTCCTCGCTTTCTTTGTTCTGCAGGAACACTTGAGGATAGTGTCCTCGTAACCCGCTGACCAAAATGAATTTGTCCCGAAGCACACGATTCTCTTCAAGAGAACAATCGATTTCTTCATAGCGGATCTTGTTTCCTCTGAATATTTGTTGTAGTCTTGTAATCTGACTGTTTTGCTCGTGCGTTATGACAATAGATGAAACCAAAACGATGCATCTCTTCTACTCAAAATGATAACACATTGTGTTTAGTTTATTTGTTGGTAGGTACAAGACTCGAAAACGCATTTCCTTGGAAATAGTTTTGTGATTGGCATTGTGTAGAATATATAGAAGCGCTTACCGACATGCCAGATATCGTCTTGTGAACTTCTTTGGTTTGTTAATGGCTGATCTCATGATTATGTATAACTGTTACAAGGCAAAAAGATCGGATATGTTCGAAAATCGTCTGTGAATATACAACTGATACGCACTATCACGAAGATGTCGCGTAATACAGCTGAGATTGCTGCTCCCTCGAAAGACCCAGAGAAAGGAAAACAGCAGCAGGCTGTTATAAAAAATGAAGAAAAAAATAAGAACAGGATCAAAGATGAAGAACTTGTACGTTTCTGTACTTGTATAGAAAGATTGCACGAGTAGTCATGTGTTGCTTTCCGAACTAGTCCGAGGCAGACCAAAACTTGAAAGATATCCTGGAAGTCGCAGTCAAAGACATTTGCGACAGTGAGATAGGGGAGGAAGTCAAGCGTGTTGCACTCGATGTGTTACGGCGTGAGATTCGGACAGCTACTTGTTCCATGACTTCTGTCCCGAAACCGTTGAAATTCCTCCGCCCGCATTATGATAATTTGAAGTCATCGTTTGAGGTGATTGGCGTACTGATCTTTTGGATACGGCTTGATTTTGACTCTGATGTTGTGATTTACGTTGTCGTAGACCTTACAAAAAGGAGAAGCGAAGACTGAATTTTCTGACATTCTTGCAGTGCTTGCGATGACAATGGCTAAAGAAGGCACGCGAGAAAGCCTACAATTCAAATTGTCTGGCAATCGCACAGATCTTGGTCCCTGGGGACATGAATTTGTACGATCTCTTGCTGGAGAAGTTGGCGAAGAGTACGATGCTCGAATGACCACACAATCCGGTGATGATCCAGATGTATCAGATCTAATCGAGATGGTGGATGCTATTGTCCCGTTTCATATGCAGCATAATGCAGAGCCTGAGGCAATCGACATTCTGATAGAAGTGCAACAATTACCCAAACTGTTGGCACTAAAAGAAATTGACAAAAACAACTATCAGCGTGTCTGCCTATACCTAATGGCTTGTGCTCAGTACATATCAGATCCTGACGATCTCGATAGCATGCTGAACACGGCGTATCATATTTTCCTTCGTATGGAAAAATTTCCGGATGCATTACGCATTGCGTTACTACTGGATAACGAAGAGCTGGTTTCTGCTATATTTCAGACATGTAGCAATATGGCTGTGAAGGAACAAATGGCATACATTCTAGGCCGTCAGCGATTTTCATATGAAGATGAAAACGATACTACAATAAATGAGATTTTGAGCAACTCAGATCTAAGCGACAAGTACATCTCACTCGCTCGCGACCTTGAAGTTCTGGGACCGAAAACTCCTGAAGACATCTACAAGTCTCATTTATCCGAAACACGAAGCATCACGCAAAATCGTGATTCTGGAAGCCAAGCTCAAGATTCTGCACGACACAACCTTGCATCCACCTTTGTGAATGCCTTTGTAAATGCTGGTTATGGAACAGACAAATTGATTACACCCGAAGGAAACACGTGGTTGTACAAGAATAAAAAATACGGCATGATGAGTGCTGCCGCCTCACTCGGCCTAATAATGTTATGGAATGTGGAAGAGGGAATCACACAGATTGACAAGTACCTGTATTCCGGCGACGAGTACGTCAAAGCTGGAGCTATACTTGGGGTGGGTATCGTAAGCGCTGGTATCCGAAATGAATGTGATCCTCCTCTGGCACTATTATCTGAGCACATTGACTCTGGCAATTGTTCCATTCGTTGTGCTTCATGCCTTGGACTTGGTATAGCTTACGCGGGCTCTGCCAGAGAAGACGTATCTGAACTACTGATCCCGGTGGTATCACACGCGGATGAAAATGCGGATATTCAAGAAGTATCGTATGCTAGTCTGGCACTTGGTATGGTGGAGGTCGGTACTTGTGATGAAGAAGCTGGAAGTGTCTTGATGCAGCGATTGATGGAAAGCACGGACGTTGAACTTGGCTCCTCGTGTGCTCAATTTCTTGCCCTTGGGTTGGGATTACTTTATCTGGGGTATTGTGGCTTTCTTATCTATGCGTGTGACTCGAATCATGATATGTATTTTCTTGTAGTCGTCAAGAGCGTGTCGAAGCAATGCTTGAGGCGACGAAAACGATCGAGCATAAATTTTCAAAGTATCTCGCCATCACACTCGAAACATGTGCTTATGCTGCTTCAGGCAATGTCTTAAAAATACAGCAGCTACTACGCTTATGCGCAGAGCATATTGAGGATCCAGCAGCTGCACAACATCAGTCTGTTGCTGTCATTGGAATAGCGCTTATTGCAATGGGTGAAGCTATTGGTACTGAGATGGCAATGCGATCATTTGATCATCTCTTGCAGTATGGTGAGCTTGCGGTGCGCCGAGCAGTACCATTTGCTTTAGCACTGCTGAGTATTTCCAACCCGGAGTACTCACTTATCGATACAATTTCTCGGTTGACGCATGACGCTGATAAAGGAGTCTCCCAGAATGCTATACTTGCTCTGGGTTTGATTTCCGCTGGAACCAATAACTCTAGAGTCGCGGGTTTGCTCCGGCAGTTATCTGAATTTTACAGCCGTGAAGCGAATCATTTATTCGTGGTCCGTATTTCTCAAGGATTACTCCACTTGGGCAAGGTCAGTACAGCTTTTCAATTATTTGCCCGCAAAATCGATTCTCTCGAGTCTCAATTACAAATTTTCTCATGTAGGGCCTTATGACTTTACATCCTTTTCACTCGGATCGAATGATTTTGTCAAAAGTTGCCATCAGCGGGATTTTGGCTTTACTTCACGCGTCATTGGACATGGAACATACACTTCTCGATACCTCGCATTACATTTTGTATTGCATCGCAACAGCAATTCAACCTCGAATGCTGATAACGGTTGATGAAGATCTCCAGCCATTACCAGTTTCAGTTCGCGTTGGACAAGCGGTACACGATTGTTTTCTTGGTAATCTCTTCGGTAGCTACTTACTATCTCTATGTTAAGGTTGATATTGTGGGACAAGCTGGCCGACCAAAGTCAATCACTGGATTCCAGACTCATACCACACCGGTCCTCCTCAATGTCAAGGATCGCGCAGAGCTGGCTACTGATGAATACCTTTCGCTCACAAGTGTTCTCGAAGGCGTCGTCATTTTGAAGAAAAACCCTGATTACACCGCAGATAGTTAAAGTAAATATCATTGATGATGGTTGGTGCTTTTATATGCAAATTTTCTAGCTTGTGACGTCGAATATTTGCGTCCAAGCCATGGTCGAGCATCAAAATAGCTCGTAGCAAGTGATTGCGATGAATGTCTCGAGTATTTGCCTCGAATATTTGAATCCTAAAATAGCATGCAGTCATCACAACGTCGGCTTGCACCAAGAGCTATATGAACAGAACTAGGAAGGTTCGAGACATTGAAGCATTACAGAAGTCACATCGCCTTGTTTATATCGGATCACCTGATGAAAACGCATCTCTTCGATACTGTGACAACAATGTTGTAACGTCTAAGTACACAATTGTGTCATTCTCACCAAAATTCTTATTTGAGACTTTCCGAAAGCTACCAAACTTATACTTTTTATGCATCAGCATCTTGCAAAGTATACCACAAATCAGCAATACTTCAGGCGTTCCGTCTACCTTGCCTTCTTTGATGTTCATTATCATGGTTGACGCCGTGTTCGCGATTCTCGAGGATCGCAAGCGTCACCGAGCAGATGATATTGCTAATGCTAGGCTCACCGACGTCTTTGACAAAAATGAAAATTGTTTCAAGCTTAAGCGCTGGTCAAATGTAGCTGTTGGCGATATCATCAAAGTAGAGAACAGAGATCTTGCCCCGGCAGACATCGTAATCCTCGCAACATATAGGTCCCCCGATGCAATAACGACCGGGATTTGCTATGTAGAGACCAAGTCTTTAGACGGCGAGACGAATCTCAAAATAAGAAATGCAATGAACGTGACCATGTTTGATTCTGAAAATATCAACAACTTGCACAAGCTCAGAGGACGTATCGAATGTGAACATCCCAACAACAATATCAATACCTTTCAGGGCGTCCTCATATTGGAAGCTGGCGAAAAGGAACCTATCACCCATGCGAACACCATTTTGCGAGGCTGCATACTTCGAAACTCCAAATGGGTATACGGTCTTGTTTTCAACACTGGAAGAGACACCAAAATTATGCAAGGCATGACCGCAGTGCCGGCTAAAATGAGTAGCATGGATCGTCTACTCAACAAATATATACTCATGATGCTGCTCGTACTATTAACTTGCAGCATTTTGGGCGCCAGTGGATGCACAAGCTGGAATGAAAAAGGCCTCGTGGCGTGGTACTTGGGCGACACTTTGCCAACGAACCACCGCAGCGTGGGGTGGATGACGATGTTTTCTTACTATTTCTTGCTGATGTATCAATTTATCCCTATCTCTCTCAACGTTTCCATGAGTATGGTCAAGTTTCTCCAGGCTCAGTTCATTCAATGGGATAAACACATTTATCATGAAGCTACCGATTCACCAGCGCTGGTTCGATCCATGTCATTGAATGAAGAACTGGGTCAGGTTTCTTACATTTTTACTGACAAAACAGGGACACTCACATGTAATGTGATGGATTTTCGGAAATGCTCGATCGCGGGCATCTCGTATGGGCATGGAACAACAGAGATTGGCCTTGCCGCGAAGAAACGATCTGGAGGGGTAATTAATATGGAATGTTTAGAACAGCAGCGAGGGTCAGATACGAGACACGTCAACTTCGATGGTCCAGAATTGTTCATGGCTATAAAAGGAGAAGCGGGAAAAGAACAACGGAAAAAAATTGAGCGGTTTTTCACTCACTTAGCGATCTGCCATTCGGTGACTCCAGAAGTTATCGAAGGTTCTGATGAGGTGACGTTTTCCGCTTCATCTCCTGATGAGCAGGCACTTGTGGCTGGTGCAAGTTACTTTGGATATCAATTCGTTGGACGTACCCCGGGTACCGTCCAGCTGCAATTTCACGGAGTTCCAAGAGAATTTGAGATCCTGGAGGTGTTTGCCTTCACAAGTGCTCGGGCACGAATGTCAACAATTGTGCGCCATCCGAACGGGATGATTGTCTTGTATACGAAAGGGGCAGATAATGCGCTATATCCACGACTAGAAAACAGTGATTCTAGCCAACTGTTACAGCAAGTGACCCGGCAACACATAAACGATTACGCAGAGGAGGGTCTCAGAACACTTATTATAGCTATGCGTGATATTGATGTTGAATACTATGAAAGGTGGAGAAAAAAATATTACTTGGCAAAAAGCAACCTGGTCGCAATTGAAAGACAGAAAGAAGAACTTGAC
Organism: Albugo laibachii; assembly: GCA_902706625.1. NCBI lineage: Eukaryota > Oomycota > Peronosporomycetes > Albuginales > Albuginaceae > Albugo > Albugo laibachii. The sequence goes on along the minus strand of CACSLJ010000022.1, from coordinate 174,804 downwards.
AATGATATTGATGATTGTATGAATGAGATTGAAGTGAAACTGGAATTATTAGGAGCAACTGCTATTGAGGATAGGCTGCAGAAAGGTGTGCCCAAAACTCTTTCGAATCTCTCCGCAGCCGGAATAAAAACCTGGGTTCTCACTGGTGATAAAGAAGAAACCGCCATCAACATCGGCTACGCATGCCAGCTTCTCACAAATGACATGAAAATTATTGTCATGAACTCCCGGTGTTATCGCACATCTTTGGCCATTCGCGAAGAGATAGATGCACATATTATCGCGCGTATTGCGGAGATCGATGCTTCAGGTGATGGGAAGGATACACTAAAACAAATCGGATTTGTCATCGATGGTGAGACATTAGCGCTTGTAATGAAAGATGGAACAAAAAACTCCCTCGCAACATTATCTCAGTTTTGTACTGCGGTCATTGCTTGTCGAGTTTCACCATCACAAAAAGCCGAAGTGGTGGCTCTCATAAAAAAAGCCATTCCAAGTGCTCGAACATTATCAATTGGAGACGGGGCCAACGATGTTCCCATGATACAAGAGGCCCATATAGGTGTTGGCATATCAGGACAAGAAGGACTGCAGGCGGTTAATTCGAGTGATTACGCCATTGCTCAATTCCGCTTTTTGGAACGACTAATTTTGGTGCACGGCCGACGGAACTATAAAAGATTATCCACTTTGGCTCTCTATATTTTTTACAAGAATATCCTTCTGACGATGAGTCAATTTTTGTACGCCTTTCTCAATGGTTTTTCGGGTCAAAAGTTCTTTCTTGAAGCTGGGGTGCAAATCTACAACATCGTGCTGACATCACTTCCAGTCATCCTACTCTCTGTCTTGGATCAAGATGTTGCTGACCGGTTCGCCTTGAATCACCCCCCTCTCTACTATTCCGGATTGCAAGGGACTGGATTAAACAAATACGTCTTTGTTGGCTGGGTACTTGATGCTTTATTTCAATCTGCTGTAATCACATTCGGAACAATTCTGTCCTACAATAGTACGCTTAGACATGGAAAGAGTGGATCGATGTGGCTGGATGGAAATACTATACTCACAATCATTGTTTTCGTGGCCAACATAAAACTCCTTCCGCATCAGCATAGTTTTCACTGGTTTAATTTTCTGGCGACGATTGGATCCATTGCCGTTTGGATAGTAATCGCATTGATAGCTGGAAGAGTATCCTTCTTGTCAGATTTTTTTTGGAGTGACATGATGATCATTACTTTCAGTTGTTTCACATTTTGGTTGGATGCATTACTGATCCCTTTTGTCGCACTTTTGATCACATTCACAATCGGTAGGATAAAAGCAGAATTCTACCCCGACTATGTCCAACTAGTGAAAGAAGTGAGCAAGTTCAAGCTCGATGAAAAGTTGCTTCTATCCCAGAATGTTAGAAGCTTGATAGCACCATCAATACTCCACCTCAAGTATCTCAAAGGGCGTGTTACCAAAGGAGGTTCAGGTTTGGTTATGCCATCCGTTAGGCAGAAGAGGTCAAAAACAACTAGGAAACTGTACAACGGATTCGCGTTTTCTACGGATGATGACTCAAATAAAACAGAGTCTCGAAACGCACTCAAAAGCTCTTTTAAAATAAGAAAATCATCGGTCCGATGCGAAACAACAAAAATGTGATTTCATTGATCTGGGCTACGCCAGCACTAATGGTTGGCAGGCAATCAGCCATATTTAGAGATGACCCTGGAATTTAGATGCAATAAATTATTGAGTATTCACCCTGCTGGATAGTGGTGGAACGAGTCCGACCAAAATCTTTGACTCTATTACTAAAATGGTGATTTCCCGACCACGTGTGTTTTCTGGAAGTTCTTTCGTAGGCGAAACTTTCCACTTAGGCCAATCACGAGGCATCTTTATAAGTACTGCTTGATTATGGTGACACAATTAAGCTGTTTTGCCGAAGGCATAAATCCAGAACAAGCATCACTTGCCGCTGTATCACTGTTGCGTGGTTTGACGATTCTGATTACTTTTGCCCTTCATGAGCACATAATAGACTTAGAGATTTGCTACATCAATTCATGGGGTCGAATCACAATCAGCTTTCCTCGCTTCTCCGTCACGCCCACACAGAAAGTCTCGCTCAAGCGTGGATTGGTTGGGCAACTACCGATATGAGGTCATAAAGCCTTTCACAATAGGATTGATAATGTCACGACACTAAACGACGCTTGACAGTAGCACTAGACCGTCCATATTATATCAAGCTTTTCTTTATTGCTGCTAGATGTTGCGCTCTCCATATTGCATTCATGATGGCACTAGCATCAATGATGATGTACAAATGAGCAGTTTGAACATTAAGGAAAGAGATCGTGGCTTGATACTTGATTCAGTAGTACAAGACCTTTTCGCCCGATTCTACTATGCCGCCAAACCTCACGATAGCGAGATGCTTCCGTACGAGGGATATGTGGCTTTCTATCAACGTGTGGCATTGGCATTATTCGCTAATATCAGTACTGACTTGGCTGGAAGAATAGCGGCAGAAGATTGGCTGTACGACAATCCACCGGGAGCAGCGGCTGACGCATTGCACGCGAAATCGGAATACATTGCGTTCGAGGCATTTGCAATATCCGTTCATGAAGTTGCACATTTAGTTCTTCCAATAAATAGTCCCCAGTCACAACTCATTTCATTTTATCGGGAACTTGAAAAATCTCTTTTTCCCATGCCAGAAATGAAATTGTGTCCGATAGACGGAGTGAAACCCATCTGCGCCTCGTTTCAGCAAAAGATTAAGGATCCATCTCAAGAAATGGCACCAGCAGGTGGAAAAACGACTTCGTCATGGTCGTTGAAGCATTGTATCTTTGATAGCAGAAAGTCTGGTTCTGAGAGTTCCCATTTAATCTTAGAGCATCCGAAAGAGAACGATAAGGAGGAAGAGGGGTCGAAAAGTTGTATCAGAGAATATTCGGATGGTTCTTTACAAATTTCGGACAGTATTGGACGTTTTGAACAAATTTTACGCGTGGCCTGTCAACCTGTGCTTCCACGAGTTATCTATGATGATTGGGATGAGGAGGAGGCAGAAATATCAACATTGATGACACAACAAGCTTCAGTGATTGCTGTTGTCGGACCTACTGGCGCAGGGAAGTCAACCATAGCAAAATATCTGGCGACATATCTCGGGTTTGTTTTATGTTCAATCGAGACAGCTGTCGCACACTTAATCGCGAATTATGGCACGGAAGCTAGAAAGAGGATTGCTCGACAGAAAGGCATAAAATATGATCTTGCTGGATGCGATGACAATGATATAGACGCCAGACACGATCGTGTCGATATAGAAACGTCACATGTGTGCGAGATTCTGGAGCGATTTCTCGCCGGAGAAGCAGTATCAAAATCTGAACTGGTCGATACTCAAATGCGTTATGCGCATGAATTGTTGCATAATGAAAATGTCGGAGTCGTTTTGGATGACTTGTTCCCATCCGAATCTTGTGATGTCAAATGCGATTATCTCATTCATTTGGACGGCAATGATAAAGACATTGAGCAAAGAATGCATAAGATACTAATGAATAGTACTAGTGGCGAGCACCATGCTCGGAAATACCTTAGTATTTTTTCTCAAATCTTTCAAAAAGTGAATCATCACGGTAAAACCTCGAAAGAAGTCTACATTGATGAGAATTGTGATCCAAGACATGAGAAATTGATGACTTCCGCGGGTGTCAAGTTTCTTCGGGAAGATTGTGATTCAGATCATTGCAGCTTTAGAAATATCGCTCCAGTTGGTATACTATCGGCCGAAACAATGCTGAGGTCTGATGAGAACCTCATTTACAATTATTCCCTCGAACATTGCAGCAACGGGACGGCACAAATTTCCATACTGGCTACGCAGCCTATCTCAACTATCCTTGAACAATGTGTTTCGAGAATGCATGGAGTAAGTTATTCCTCAATCATTTCTCATCGCTTCTAACCATACGTTTATTTCGATAGAATCTACTTGGGATTTCGAACCTAATTGTACCTCGAAAAGCGGTGCCAACTTTACTTCCAGATGAGATTGTAAAGTCCTCTCGCTCCGAACAAATTATCTGGTTACTGCAATCTATCACCGAAGTAGACCCTGGGAATACTGAGATTGATATATGGGATTCCAAGCAACGAACCTTGTCAAAACGATGGAAGCAATTCTGCTCGGTGTCTTTCGATAAAATCAACGGAAATCTCGCAGTCAGCGGTGATCCACTATTTTCCGCTTACTTACACGGACACGTAAGTCTTTCGCCCTAGTCGTATCTGTTTCTTCGTGATATGTTCTATCGCTTCCCTCCAGATTTATCTGCTTGCTTCTGAAGAGTATCGAGATCAGTTTTGCAAGCACCCTGAAAAATATTTGAGGCGTAATCCTGCTGAGGAGATGACTCTACCGTCACGAATCATCTTAGGAATGGAATCGGATGACGTCAAAACGATTGAGAAAATCGCCGCTCTATTCAAGATAGAGCACAATATTAGTGCTACCCAGATTCTTGAAACCATATCTTCATTAAAGAAAGCATTGGCTACAAGATTATTGAAGGGGCAATCCATACCTTTTGATGAAATCCTTCCTCGTCTTTCTACTACATTAATGAGTTTGGATTCTTGGTTATTGTTCGGAATGGTACCTACCACCTCTGTGATCGAGACTCTAACAAATCACGGAGTGCAAATTGACGCCATTTTGATGCTCGATGACAGCAAAAATGATAGTAAAAGTCAATCAGCGTTGTTGATGGATTATAAAGAGCGCAAGATAATATGTGATATTCCGATAAAAGTGGTGGATGTGGGAAGAAATCCATTCGATCATGTGCTGATGTTAATTCGCCAGGCTTTCAACCCTTTTCTACCGCAGTCACGTGTGGATACACATCAAGATGGTACTTTCAATGACACGGACCGATCTCAATATGTTAAAAATGAAATTGCTTCGATCAACACACGGACTCCGAATGCGAGTGTTGAAACTGTCTCATCAGAGCTGACTGATGATATTTCTACCGCTCGTAGTCTACTTGATTCCTACGATAAACAAAAGATGCTAGGTGTAACAGGGTTGTTTTGTCCAGTAGCATGGAAAACGCGTAAGGAATTGGTTCAAAGTGGTCCGGAGCACATCGCCACTCTGAATGGGTACCATTATTGCTTTTCCGGGCACGAAGAACTCGACGTTTTTGCCCGAAATCCATGGGAATATGTACCTCTTTGTTTTGCTGATACTGACACGACTCAATTTGTTCCTTGGATGCTTCTCCTCAATATTCCCAGATATCATGTTGGTCAGAAGTTTGTAAAAATGTGCGGAGAACACTTTTCTTTGCAAGAAATAGAGTACGACAGTGTCAAAGAAATCTACAGCGAGAAGCTGCTGGTCAACAGCTTGGAGAAACCAGAATCGCAATCAAAAAAAGAAGCTCTTTACATCAACGCCATGAAAGAAGTAATTTTCTCTTCGACAGCACAGGAACGCACAAGTCCAAGTGAGAGGCCTATTATTGTTTCACTGCAGAGTACGTTTGATGAAGGCGATGTATCGACTGATTACTTCGTCAAGGCCCTATCTGAGTACAAATTAAGCTCACTTCCACTGCTTGTGCTCACCATGGATATTGCCCAGGAGAGTTTTATCGAGCAGGAGCTTGTGGAATGGAAGAAAAGCTTAGTTTCTAAGAAAGGCAAAATTGACATGACGAGTCTCAGCGTCTCTAAAACTCACGAATCTATCAGCGTACATGACGACCCTTTTGAGCACGATAATGAAAGTATTGATTGGAACCACATGGAACCATTGGAACGAGAAAATCTCGACACACAATACCGGAAAGGTGTTTCTGTGCGAGATAGCATCCTCGAACGTCTAAAAGTACGAGGAATCACGATCGTGCCGTTAGCTTTGGCAAAAGGAACTTTTCGCCAGTCTCTTGATCAAGTGAAGTCTTTATCTAATATGCTGCAAAGAAGGAAGTCCTCGCTGTTTGAGCGCTGTGAGGTTTTAACATATCAAGGAATGCTAGGAGAATTACAACTGGGAAGAAGTATTATTAGTAAATTCATGACAACGTGCCCACTCACTTTTAGATCCAATGCAAAGCATGACTCCAATTCATTTCAATGTGTGAAATACAGAAGCAGGCTCTATTTTCCAGATGGGGAGCATAATTTGAAAGCATTTGTTGCGAGCCCGGCTACTTATGTGTACAAATCGAATAGGAGTGGAGAATCAGCTCGCATGAGGCTACAGTGCTGCATTGTTGGACCTCCAAAAGTGGGAAAGACCAGGCTTGCACTGGCCCTGGCTTCTCATTATGATCTTGTCTATGTATCGCCCTATACTGCAGTCACATGGATACAGCGATATTTGGGTTATACGTTACTTGGTATTCATCTTGATCAAAGTGCCAAAACCTGGCCTCCATCGGTTCTTTATATCGCACTTCTGCATCGAATTTGCGCTGGTGACTGTCAAAGCAGAGGCTGGGTTCTCGACGATTTTTTCTCAAGTGAAGAAGAGTGGGAACAAACAGAGCGGATCAACCACAAGACCGATGGAGCGTTTCCAGCTATAATGTTTTATCTGAAAAGTGAGGAAAAGCACCACAATACTTATTCGATGTTGACCAATTCTTACACGATGGCATTTGGAGCTTTCCATTTGCAACAACTACAACCCATGGTAGACTCGACTTTATCATTTTGGAAAACACTCGACAGGGCAAAAGAAAAAGTGGAGTTATACCTTCGGTTGGGACGTGATTATAAGCATGTCGTATTGGAGTCGAATTCCATGGGTCCCGTCGGTATGTACGGAGTCTTATTACATCGAAAGACAATAGAAGTAAACTTGGACGGTAATGTACGACAATTTTGCCCTGTCGAGCTATCTCAGCGTTGTCTGCTCGCGTCTCATTTGACAGACCGGCGTCATATCGTAAAATACAATGGTATTTACTACTTTTGTGCCAACAAAGAAAATTTTGATGCTTTCCTGCAGCACGCAGACAAATTCCTGGCTAAAATAAGCAATGAGGAACATATCAAACATCTTGTGTGCTCCCCTCCAGTCGACTTATCAGTCACGAGTTTGTTCATGGATCACATATCTCAAGATGCAGAATACAAGGGCTTTTGCCCAGTGACTTTGAAACTAGAGGATCGCGAGGACGCTCAAGTCGGAATGAGAAAAGAGACAACAGAACGGTGGACGCATCTAGTGAAAGGAAGTTATTTCCATCGTGCTACTTTTCGCGATAAGCTCTATCTGTTTGCGTCGGAAATGCAAAAACAACGCTTTCTTTATCAGCCGTATCGGTACATTTATCAGAAACTACCAAAGAAATTACCTCCATCGGTCAGCCAACTATCTACGTGCCCAAAGACAATAGTGCCACACTATGAGCAAGAATTAGACTTAACGATACAAAAGGCCATGCTGCGTATCGGAAACGAACGGCCCAAACTTTCCGGAACGAGCACGAAAGCAACTGCATGTATATTTTTGGGCTTGATGCTAAAGACAGAAAATAGCGCCATTTCAGAGAAAACGAGAAGCAGATATCGGAATATGTTGGACGAATTCCAGCTCGACTGTGGTATAATACAAGTTTTGAGAAATTTGATTTGCAGTCAGATGTTCTGCGGTGCTGGTATCAACCTTATTCGTGCTGTCAGAAGTGGCGGTGATGGCTCTAATAATATGTCGACATCAACTGAGGCTACGGCAATAAAGAGTAACGATACTTATGATACACAAGAACTGCGAGAAAGATTTGACATGTTGCATTCAGAAAGTGTTGAGAGGAACAAGCTAAATCGCTACATTGTTCCTTGACTGGCCAAACACCTTACTACTATTTTCAAGAGCTATTTTATTTTTATCATGTTGAAGCATTCTTCGATCTTGGAAGTACAAAAGGATCATGGGACGACTTTGGGTGGTCTAGAATCACATTTACCTTGTACTGATGCGCCTTATATGTTTGTTGAGGCTCTCAGACGGATGGAAGTGGGTGGATGTAGTGTATGTAAGTTGAACAAATAACAAATTTAGTAAGCACACCACATTCATCTGTACAGACACGCACGATTATTATCGGTCAAGATTGTCACTCCGATGCATCCATGCGACAATGAGACTTTGCAGCGAACATTGCCATACCAAAACATACTTGTTTTTTCTGCATCAATGCCATCGGTTTTTTGAGGAATGTGCAATTTAATTCGATGAACCAATGCAAAGCGTTGTTACCACATTTGACTGTGTTCTCGCTCGCTTCAAGTATTCTGCCTTGAAGTTGCTTAGGCATTTCAATATTAGCCTGAACACCCAGAATAATGTAAACGACATTATCATAGCTCTGTTTGCGGTAGAATATGGCGGAGCGAAAAGCTGAAGAGTACTTGGCGCAAGGAAACAAAGCTCTAAAGAAAAGCGGTTTCTTTTCTTTTGGAGGCTCACAGCGATATGAAGATGCGAGTGATCTATTTGAAAAAGCTGGAAACCAATACAAAATCGCAAAGAACTGTAAGTGTACTTTAGTGTTGACAGTCAATTCTTTGACAGTGTGATGTCATACATAGTTCAAGAAGCAGCGCAAGCATTTGCAAAATGTGCAGATTGCCAGGTATGTGAATGCAGATGAATTGAAGTATCATTAATATCAGAGACACCGTTCGTAGATGAAATTGAAAGAAAGCTCTCGAGCCGCGCAATTCTACCAGTTTGCTGCAGAATCACTTAATAAGGTTAACCCACAAGGTAATCGAATATCAAATGTCATCATGTAGTCTCAATGCTGAAGGGATACTTTTCCGCCTATGACAGAGGCTGTTGGATATTTTCGCACCGCGATATCAATGCTGTGTGACGCAGGGCGGTTTTCAAATGCGGCAAAATTACAAAAGCAAATCGCTGAAACGTTTGAAGCGCAGGACAATAAGGAAGAAGCTTTGGAAAATTATCGACAAGCAGCAGACTATTTTTCTGGAGAAAATCAATCTTCCTCAGCCAATAGCATGCTGATCAAAGTCGCGCAGATTTCGGCTCAGCTCGAAAGGTTCCAGCCATCAACACATCGTTCACCTTGCTAATAAGGTGCATGTAGATATGATGCAGCAAGAGAAATCTATGAAAACCTCGCAAAGTCTTCAATGGAATCCAATCTGCTCAAGTTTAACGCCAAAAATCATTTACTCAACGCGGGCATTTGTGCCCTTGCAACGAAGGATCTTGTTCTCGTTCAAATGAAGTTGGGGGAGTTTCAAGATATCGACTACACATTTGTGGATTCTCGCGAAGGAAAGTTCTTGCAGGTACGATACTTTGGCCCTCGTCTACTTAAAGCTGATCACATAATCTTGTGTCAAAGGCAATGGTGAAGGCATACGAAAACTTTAGCGCTGACGCATTTGCAGATGCTGTGTACCAGTATGACACAATCTCTAAAATTGAACCGTGGAAAATCTCAATGCTACTGCACGTCAAAGAGAGCATTGTTGGTGAGACAACAGTCGCACAAGACCTCACATAAGACCATGCCACATCGACCGCGATCCCTCGCGCGAAACAAGTAATTTTTTCGACTCGTTTGACGTGGTGGGACATATAATTAGTGTATTGATTCGGTAGGATTATGGCAGATTGTAAGAAAAAATTTGAGCTATCTATCCATTTAAAACATCTTTTAGCCTTGAAAAATAAAAAGGAAGATTTTGAAGCATGCATGACAGAACACATGCGTATAAGTGGAATGTATTGGGGTGTTGGTGCAATGTATTTGCTTGGATATGAGCAGGAGATGGAACCTGAATCAATCATAAATGAGGTATTGGAGTGCTATCATGACAATGGAGGGTTCGGAGGCAATGTTGGGCATGATCCACATTTACTTTACACCCTTCACGCGCTTCTGATTCTTGCGATGCTGAATGCATTACCGCGCATTGATACAGAAAAAACAGTGGCTTATGTGGCTCAATTACAGCTTGCGGATGGAGCTTTCGTCGGTGATCAATGGGGTGAAGTCGATACAAAGTTCACATATTGCGCGCTCTCCGCACTCTCAATATTAAAGCAAATGCATCGTGTCGACGTTGCGAAAGCAATGAATCACATCAATAGTTGCAAGAATTTCGATGGAGGGTTCGGCAACCTTCCTGGTGAGTCGGCGCGATCATGCTGAAGATCATATGTTGTAACCTTTCGTCTATGTAGGTTGTGAGTCTCACGGTGGGCACGTCTTCACAGCTGTCGGTGCACTTTCGATCGGGCAAGCGGTGACTCAGGTGAGACCTTGAACGCGATTACGTCGATATTAGGCCTACTTTATCTGACGTTATCTATGCAGTATGTTGATGCTGAATTGTTGGGGTGGTGGCTAAGTGAACGTCAGTGTGATTCTGGTGGTTTGAATGGGAGACCGGAGAAGCAAGCCGATGTTTGCTACAGCTGGTGGGACATCGCCTCACTCATAATGATCGGCAAGCTTGACTGGATCAACAAGGATAAGCTGATCGATTACATCCTTGATTGTCAAGACTTGGAGGATGGGGGAATCGCCGATCGGCCCGGTAACATAGCGGATGTCTTTCACACTTTTTTCGGGATTTGCGGATTGATCATGTTGGGGTATTTCGATCGAGAAGGAATCAAACACCCGGAATACACTAGAATCAAGAAGATACACCCAGTATTCGCACTTCCGATGGATGTTGCCGAAAAACTCGAGCTATCGGCGGAAATCATCTCGCCAGAGTTAGTGGCCATTGATGCAGAATGCAAATAGATCTTCAGTTCTTGTTACGAATGTAAAAGACTGTGAGCTTTTTCACGCTACAATTAGTTATAGCTCCATTGGAGTTGCCTCTTCGACCACAAGCTCGGGACGAAACTTTTCAAAGGTTGATTTGAGGACGGCTGTAGTAACGAGAATCAGTCGTTGCCAGTATTATGATCAATCTGCGTACCTGTTGCCCCTCGAGGAATGTCCGTGACAATATTCCGCTTCACTTGATCTCGTAGCTGCGAAACCTCGTTGGGTTTGATTGAGTTGATGTCCTGCACGACCTCCACACCGTTCGGTCCCTTCTTGATGATCGTGATATCAACGTTACTGCCTGACCCTAGATCATTGAAAACGCCAGCTAAAATTGCGTCTTGAACAAGTTTCTTGGCCTCTTCTTCCTAAATGTATTAGACGCAACATGAGATGGTTAAAATCACCAAAAGTATAGCTGTTGTGTACGGTCATATCATCCTTGTATCCTTGTTCAAACATCGACATTGCTGCAAGACTCCCAGAGCCCATCGTAACATAAGGGAGCTTGTCGGTGCTACAGAAAAGAAGTTGTGGTTTCCATCACTGCTGACAATACAGCATGTTGTCACTTACCTTCCGTGCGGATAGACGGTGTACAAGTGAGGACCAGTCGCATCAACACCGCCTAGTACCAATGCTGCTGATATGTGACCTTGATAGCGAAACAACATTTGTTTCAGCAGCGTCATTGCCGTAACCACTCGTGACTCTGTGTTGGTATTCTGCATCAGAGACACAATGTCACTGAAAAAAATTGTTGACCATTTTTAAGTATCTACCAGACGATGAAGTTCCAGCTGTGAAGATATCAGAGCTAACAAAAGACTTAATAAATGACCAAGCGCAATCTCGGAGAACTCAACAACTAACCTGTCGTATTCTCTGTGTCAGCTGCTGTCCCGGCACCACAACAATATATGTTTGGTGCGATGTAATGAATTTTCTCGCAATTCTTATCCATGACCTGTGTCAAAGAAACACAAATGAATATCAAGCTCGAACTTTACAGACAATTCCACTGCGCTTACGATTGTTCCGCCGGTAGAGCGCGTATCAGCGCCAAGAACCACTCCATCCTGAACGATAGCGTGAGAATTCTCTCGAGGTAAACCAAAATCTAATTGTATACCTTGTAAACAACGCCACAAATTGTTGTCCCCGTTTTCATGGCTTTTATCGTCAAATTACCATCTTGCATTAGACGCTTGTTTCTTTCGCAATTCTGAAAATCAAATCCTCGATCGTATGGATGCTTCACCGGCGTGGTATCGCCAAAAGTGCTGAGTGTTCGACGAAATTCGGACATCCTCTCACCTTGTTCGGATTCGTTTTTTCGGATCTGCGTTGAATTAACTGCTAGCGCTCTACATAACTGGGATTCTTTACGATTGGTTGTATATATTCTCTAGATGTTTCTTGATTGGTTCAAATAGTCTTACATTGCGTACCAATCATTTTTGGTGTATACGTACCTTGATTTGCATTGCTTTCGCGTTTCAGAGGAGAAAAATGGTATTGCGCCCGACTAATTTTACTCTATTTTGAGCGAGTCAAAGCTTACCGTATTCTCTTGTCATTCGTGTGTGTAGTCACTCGTCGTTGGCCCAGATTTTCAGCATATTTTGCGTATTCTCAATACCAACATTGATGGACGTCGTAAGTGTTGGATTGCTTTAACTTCAATTGCGGGTATCGGACGTCGTTTTGCAATCCTAATCTGCAAGAAGGCTGAAGTGGATATCACTAAAAGGTATCAATTTCCTATTGATTGTAGGGGCTCTTAGTAAACTCATCTAAACGTAGAGCTGGAGAACTCAGTAACGATGAGATCGAACGGCTTGTGGCGATTATCCAGAATCCACTCCAGTTCAAAATTCCAGTATGGTTTCTAAATCGAAAGAAGGATTACAAAACAGGCAAACACTCTCAAGCAGTGGCAAACAATCTGCAAGGAAAGTTGCGTGAAGATCTAGAGCGCTTGAAGAAGATCCAGTAAGGCGACTCTACTTCTTCACATTTGATCCAGTACTGACCAAGTCGTTTATGTGTATAGTACTCATCGTGGTCTTCGTCACTGCTGGGGACTCAAAGTTCGTGGTCAACACACAAAAACTACAGGTCGTCGTGGTCGTACTGTTGGTATCCTTGAGAAGAAATAGAGGATCCACATCTCAATATCAGTGTGCTTAAGAAGCATGCTAGAGTAGCGAGTCGCGGAATGCATCCTTTGTTTCATGAAAGATTTGCTAATATACAGATATGCTGAACCAACGATCATTACTGGAATTCACCCTGACTCTATCGAGTCTCACCTTCTACGCTACTACGCTATCGAAAGCGGTATCTTGCCCAGTATAATGCTTTAAGCCCAATCTGACATACAAAATTCGAGTCAAAACATATTGACTGAGATCAACATTTAATGACTCAGATGATACCGATAATAGTAGGTAAATAATGGAAATCGAAAGCACAAATGAGAGTCGGAACGATCGATCTGATGCTACAAAAAGCGCGAATCTTAGTGCCACACGTAATAATGTCGTCGTAAAGGTTGGGATGGTTGGTGACGCGCAAGTGGGTAAAACAAGTCTGATGGTAAAGTACGTTGAAGGCAAATTCGATGAGGATTATATACACACGCTTGGTAGGTCCATCCCTGTAAGAAATGCTTCGTGCTTACGCAAATATCCCTAAGGTGTAAATTTCATGGAGAAAACAATCGCACTGCGTAATACAGAGATCACATTTAGCATCTGGGATTTAGGGGGTACGTTGTCGGAAACGTATGCTTGTAGCTGTATTGAATCTGACTCGGGGCACAGGACATCGCGAATTTATCAGCATGCTTCCTCTCGTGTGCAATGATGCAGTAGCAATCCTTTTCATGTTTGATCTTTCAAGAAAAGCAACACTCACTAGTATCAAGGAATGGTATCGTCAAGTTCGTTCGATCAATAAGGTGAGTGTCGCAACCGAGTCATACCCGCAGGTGGAAAATAAAGCGTGTTGTATCTTGTGCTTGCCATAGAATGCGTTTCCTTTTTTAGTTGGAATGAAATACGATGTCTTCAGCAAATTCAATGTGGAAGAACAGGAAGATATCACAAAGCAGGTGCGGTTGTTGCATTAAGATGACTATCATCTTACTAAAGCTAGCTGCCATGCAAGTAGGCAAGGAAGTTTGCAAGGGCTATGAAAGCGCCACTTATATTTACATCGGCGTCACACTCTATCAATGTTCAGAAAGTATTCAAGATTGTGCTGAGTAAGGTTTTTGATCTCAAGTGTACCGTTCCTATGATTGAGAATATTGGGGATCCAATTCTGCAGTATTGATATGCATTTAGTCAACATATTATTTGTGTATCTTCATCTTTGTCGAGTTCTGCCTTGTCGTCCTTGCTTGTGTTCCATGTGAGACCCCATGCCATAACGGCAGATGTGGCACTCAGGGATCATCCAGTGAAAAGAACCATTGTCAACTGCGAAGCTCACCGCAAACTCACACGTATAAAGGTTGCATAGAGCCTTCCACTCTTCGTCGGTAACGATTTCATACATACAAGAAGCTCGAAGGTCCACACTGTAAAAGAAAATGAGAAATTAGCAGATACAATTTGAATTTCTGGTCAGCGTGAGTCTCACCTTTGTGTTGCCCGTATTGCTTCGTCCATGGTAAAGCCTGATAAGAAAAGCGTCAAGTACGTTGGAGGTATCAGGTTTTTGTGTGCTACGCAGATCAATTCTGCGTTTAAGATAGGACCAGGAACGGTGTCTTCGTTCGCTCGAACATAATTCCTCCACTTCAAAAGCCAGGAACGAGGAACCAGATAATATTCAGGCATATCAAATACCAAATAGTCATGAAGCAAATGCCCATCTGGAGCGAAGAGGTGCTTGGGAAACCCTGTTTTTCGTCCCAATAGGCTGATCAGCTCGTTGGAGCCTCCAGTATGTTCATTAAATCTCTCATGTTTTCCTCTTTCTCTCTCTTCCACTTGAAATCGCATTTCAAGCACACAATCCCAACAATCTCCTGTATCGCCCGGGAAAACTCCGTCCGGTGCATTGCCTTTAATATCAACAAGTAGCCTCATTTTCTTCCAGACTTTTGTTGGTATATAGGCACGTTTGTAGCGCCCTACACAGCTTGCAAAAGGCTTCAAATTCTCATGTTTGCAACATAATGAATTTCGCAATTCATCCGAGATCACTTGCTCTTTCTTCAGGTATGTCGATGAGAACTCAGCGTAGCACAGTTCTTTCGGTTTCGCTTGCTTTTTCTTCTTTCGTTTACTTGTCTTAAATTGCTGGAGGTACTGGTCAAACAGTTGACATCGTTTTTTCAATGCTAGAATCCACGCTTTGCTGACAATGACATACTTGGTGTAGTTTGGACGCAGAGACTGCTGCTGAATGTGCTCGTCATGATTGTAGACTGCGGTCAATAGAGTCTTCAATTGAGCCATCTCACCGCATTTTAAAACGTACGCTGTTCGTGGCCACACATACTCGTCACTCAGCACAAAAGAACAGTTTGCCTCAAAGCGAGACTTTATGAGGGCATCTATTGCTTTTTGAACGGCGTCTTCTATCACATTCAGGAGCTTTGAAGTCTGATTGAACCTGGCGATATCATGCGCTGAAAGGCATCTGAAAATTGTCAAAATTGCTCCGAAAGGCAGATGCTCTCTCATTGTTGTTACCGGTATGTCATTCGAATTCTCAGCGCTGGCTTTTACAGTGGACTGTCCCAGGGTTTCGTACAAAAATGCAATTACTTAAGGAGGCTATGTTTGGCACCAACTTTCTCTTCTACCTTTTCATGACTACCCTTATGCATACTTAACACCTTTCTTATCCTACATTTTATCTACCCTCCATCTATTTCTCTTACGTGTTTGTATGTGCTGATGATTAATCCTACCCGCTGCGTATCTATACCGCCGTATGAACAAATGTTCGCTCTTTCCCGTATTCTGGCAGAGGGTAAGAAGCCAGCACAAAACTAACTTCATTGCAAGTGTTTTACATACGTACAAAAATTGTTTGCAACGTAATTCTGAGTATCGGGAGAACTACTACAACCTCCAACTCATTCTCGAATCAAGCTAAATTAGAGTGCTCGTATAATCGGCCTTGTCGACCATCATAATTGTTTGTAAATGCCGATCGCTTTGGTACGTGTAGAAGAATTAGAAGAATGGATAAGTCAAGTCACCAGCCAGGATGTTCGGAATGAGCATCTATCCGTCACGTTGCAAAATGGACAAGTACTATGTCACCTTGTTAACGCTTTAGATGGAACAGCCAAATTGAGAATCAACCGTCTGACAACAGTTTTTCACTCAAAATCCAATATTAACTTATTCCTGACATGGTGTCGCGCACAAGGAATGACCGATGGAGAACTATTCGAAACAAACGATTTATTGGAAACGCGAGATTTCCAGAGAGTAATAGCGACGCTGTCGATTTTGTATGATCAATACGACGGTGTGCGATATTCTCAAGCATGTAATATTACGAAATCACCCGTGTGCTCATATGAAAATGATGACGGCAATTCGAGTCCTTCCGACGATGATTTCGATGAAGATCTTACGCGAACGCAATACATCAGCAAAGCGGGTAGTAAATTGTCTTCGTTCGTAAAAGGGAATTTTCTTAGTGTGAAAAAGAAAAAAGGAAAATTATTTGGCAAAAGCGCCTCACAGGAACAAGGAACACCTTGTGGTACCCCACCACCGTCAACACCTTGTCCAGAAGATGAAATCAATACGGAGAATATCAAACCCAAGACTCCAGCAGCAACGACACATCGACAGAAACGTGCCAACTCAAAACTCGAGACATTTCTTGAGCATGCTCCGCCAGCAAACGCCATTGTACTGGAACAGTCAGCGCGCCCAGTGCCAACAAGGAAAAAGTCTTCATCTAAGGAACCATCGTTACCAAAATCAGATTCAACTCAATCACAGACGAAAAAAATCACACAATCCATGAAAGGACTTAGAGCCAAAGCGAGTCCGTTCGCATCCTTTTCAAACAAAGATAATCGAAAAAAGTTATCCGAGTACATGAAGAACAATTCATCAGGTATGGCAGCCGCAGCGGGTAAGCAAAGTACTAAGCCTCAAGAACTTGCAAAAATGACCGGACCACTTTTCAAGGATGGAAAGGCAATGAAGTCATTCAGGAAGGGCCCTTCGTTGAACAAGCAAGTAAAGGAGGATAGAAGTGATTCATCTTCTTCTAAAAAGCCTGAAACCCCGACCAAACCTACAAAGAATAATTTGAAGGATTTTATAGCAAAACAGCCGCCTGTTATTGCAACTGGTCCTCGGCTTCAGCGCACACAATCAAGCAAACTAGCAGCGTTCCTAGCAAAGACCGAAATATCTCCGAAAGCGATGCTTTCCCCAGACGTACATTTCATGTCGTCTCCAGATGTCTCCCCGCGACAAGATAGTCCAATATCAACACCTTCTTCATCAAAAGGTTTCAACCCTGTCGCTACGTCCTCATTTTCTCCTCAGAAACGTGTGCAGAGATCAACAGGGAAAGGCAATTACATACGTAAACGCCAAACGTATCGGAGTACGGAGAAACGACATCCCATATTTAGCTTAGAGGATAAGCGAAGAAAGTTTATGGAGGAGCAACTCATTATAAAAGATGAGCAATTGCGAAGTTCTAGTGGAGATACAATGAAGCAGAACTTGATTGTCCCTGGCGTTCATTGTTATGTCCCGGACGATGAAAATGTATGGCTTCCAGCCCAGATCATCGAATATGATCAGAAGTATCACCAGGTCGATGTTGAAGTAACATTAGACGACGGGGAAATAGAGTCTCGTCACATCAATTTGAACAATCGAGATGTGATACGAAGCATTGCGGGGCTGAATGCGACTTCAGTCGAATCTTTACCAATTGCTATTCAACATGATAACACGAATGGCGTAGAAGACATGCGCCTGTTACGATTTCTGAATGAGCCATCTATTTTGTTCAATCTCAAAAAGCGCTTTGAGTCATCTCAACCTTACACATACTCGACAGATATCGTTATTGCGCTGAACCCATACAAATGGATCGATAATTTGTATGGTCACGATACACATGCACAGTACCTCAAAATGGATCGAGACAAACTGACACCGCATGTATATGCAACGTCGTCAGCAGCGTACAAACACATGATTGATTTCGAGATGAATCAGAGCATCCTTGTCAGTGGAGAATCAGGAGCCGGTAAAACGGAGACCACAAAGATCGTCATGAATCATCTTGCCAGTGTAACGGGTGGTCGAAAGGATAAAACTATCGCAAAGGTGATTGATGTGAATCCACTTCTCGAATCATTTGGCAATGCCAGAACAACAAGAAACGATAATAGCTCTCGTTTTGGTAAATTCACGCAGCTACAGTTCGATACTGCTGGGAAACTTATTGGTGCGAAGTGTCAAACTTATCTCTTAGAAAAGTCTCGGGTGGTATCGATCGCCGACCAAGAACGAAATTATCATATATTTTACCAAATGCTGGCTGGATTCTCCCGCCAGGAGTTGAAGGAGTATCATCTCGATCAAAATTATGATTACATGTATTTAAAGGGAACAGTAGACTCTATGCAAGTGGAAGGCACTGATGATGCTCAACTTCTAGCTAGCACGCGCAAGTCTTTAAGTCTCGTTGGGTTGTCTCCTGATGATCAAAGGTGAGTCTTGCTGGTTCTTTTATATGAAGACAAATCATCAACGCTTTGTCTCTTGTAGATCCTTATTCCAAATACTATCTGGAATTCTGCATCTGGGAGAGATCACATTTGCCGATTATGACGAAAATGGATCTGTGATTGCGAATTTGGATCAACTTGAATACGTCGCAAAAGCACTAGGCCTTGAGATATCGCGCATCGAAGACGTCTTTTGCAATCGTTCGGTCGTAACACGGAATGAGCGTCTTACCGTTCCACTGGACCCAGTCATGGCTGAAGAGAATAGAGATGGTTTGGCAAAAGCGATTTATTCGAAACTTTTCGACTGGATGGTTCTCAAAATCAATGAGGCCATTTCGACAGATGACGATCAGGTTTATGCTCATATCGGTGTACTGGATATCTTTGGCTTTGAAGACTTTGCTCAGAATGGCTTTGAACAATTTTGCATCAATTACGCAAATGAAAAATTGCAGCAAAAGTTCACTCTAGATGTTTTCAAAACGGTTGAAGAAGAATATGTTCGGGAAGGCCTCAAATGGGATCACATTGAATATCAGGACAACCAGGCAATCTTGGATATAATTGACGGAAAAATGGGAATTATTGCATTGATGAATGACCATCTTCGGCAACCACGCGGAACAGAAGAAGCGCTGGTAAATAAGTTCCGAACCAATCTCAGCGAGACTGGTAAAAATCCCCATATCAGGTTTCCGAAAACCAAGCGCACACAATTCGCAATAAACCATTATGCTGGCACTGTAACATACGAGAGTGTGGGGTTCATGGAAAAGCATCGTGATTCCTTACAAAACGACTTGTTCGAACTGGTTCTTGATAGTAGCGTGGATCTACTGACTGAGATTTTTGACTCTGTGGAGTTAAGAAGTTCGGGTTCCAGTGCTGGTACTCCACGAGGGAAGAAAACCAACGGAGCAAAAAGTCTTGGTTCGCAGTTCAAAATGTCTCTATCGTACTTGATGGATAATATAAGCTCAACAAATGTTCACTACATCCGCTGCATCAAACCCAATGCAAACAAGAGTCCAACAGAATTTGATAAGGGAATGGTTGTGGAGCAATTGAGGTCAGCTGGTGTGATAGAAGCCATTCGGATAACACGTTCGGGCTATCCGAGTCGGCTGACACCAGATGAGCTAGCGAAACGATACTGTATTATGTTCCCACCGTCACTTTTCGATGGAACGTCGAGGAAAACATGTGCCGACTTTATGAGTGCGGTTGGGCGCAAATCTCCACTGGAATATCAGATTGGTAAAAGCTTGATTTACTTCAAAAGCGGGGTATTGGAAGAGCTGGAAGCCATGAAGTCGGACTTCTATTATGACGAGGCCACTTGTATCCAAAAAATCGTGTTGGGATTCCTCGAGCGTCGGCGGCTTGAACGCAAAATTAGGGCCGCAATCTTGGTTCAGTCACTCATGCGAATGGAATTAGAGCGCGTCGAATACAAGCTGCAACGACGAGCCATTGTTAGCATCCAGCGATGTTGGCGGCGCTATCTGACGGCCTCAACTGCACCTGAAGAGGTTGTTATCGTCGAAACACCTGCTCATTTTGAGGAAGTTGATTCACATGAGACGAACGACGTACAAACTCCAAAGGTTTGTGATGAAGATGTACCAGAATTTGTATTTGACGATCCCGTGACCGATGGAAGCGATGTAAGCTATGAAAGTAGCAATGGACCGGCAACTCCACCACGCAAAAGCAAAACACTGAAGGATCGATTCAATACCATGCGACAAAAGGTGAATCTTGGTGACGATTTTTCCACAATGAGGAGTCTTCGAGCAAACAGTGTGAAGCGCATGGGTGAGCTGACAGAAAGCGCCCAGCGAGTGCTTGATGGAATAGACGGACAGAACAATACCATGTCGTTGGAGGAAGAGAATGCAACGCTCAAGGCGGAAAACCGGAATCTACATTACGACTTGGAAATGATGCGTGAACAATGCATTGAGTTGCAGTCCATAATCGTGGAGATAAATAGAAGTCGGAAAAGGTACCAATGATGTTGAAACTTCGTATTGTTAGCTGTTGACACAAATATATAATCATCCAAAGTATACATGATATTCTATCGCGATATGCATACGAAAGAAATTGCACTAAATACACTTAGCCCAGCCACTTGAGCCAGTCTTGCGTGGTGTTTTCGTCCGAGGGCTCATCGAGAACTTCGTGGCAATACAGATCAAATAGTCGTCTGGTTGCCTGCTTTTTACGCCGTGAGATCCCGTTGATGAAAGCATCGGATCCCCAGATTTCTTTCTTGTGAGTGGACATGTTGGAGGTATTCCGGGGTAATTTTCCTTCGATCGTAACATCTCCAAAAAACAACAGAGGCTTCAACGATTCGCTCCACCAAGCCTCTTCTTCTATCTCAGGAGAAACGCTCGGAAGTGGACAGAGGTCACTTGATGATACTGTATTCTTCATGCGGCGATATCTTTTGCGTAGCCAAGGCGACCTAGTCAATAACGTGTGCGTTTGATTCTTTGGGTATGCTAGAGCGGCAGACAAAGTACGTTTTGCATCAAATCTATTGCAGCCGTATGCCGTGTACCGCTGTTTTGTGCTATCAAATTCCCAAAGTGATGAAGCGGGCCTATCGAAGTCATTGTGCCACTTGACGGTTCGGTGAGAGTAAGTGGTCTTGAACAATTGTTTTGGAAGTCTATCGTGTTTCTCTTCATTCAGATGATTGCGGAGTTGCTTGGCTGAATAATCAGCGATCTTGATTTGTCGCTGGTCATTGAATAATGCGTAATTGAACATGACGTGTTTTCTAAGAAGATGCTTGTCACCAAATCGATTCCCTTTCGTGTGCTTTTGGCTCGGATCAAGCGAAATTTTGACGACGTTGAAGGTCGCAAGTACAGAAACGACATCATAAATCCGTCGATTCACGTCTACCTGGTTCCTGTCTTCCTCCTTTCGAACTTTGATTGTCTTTGCACAAAGTAGTCGTACACTAATCTCGTGAAGGGATATGGCTTTGGTACCTTGATCTCTCAAAAGCAAACAAATAAAGTTTGCGGCTGTCACAGCCAGACAAGGTAATTGCTCCATAGTGTATAATTGGTCCGTTGTCCCCTTCTCCTGTGAGTGCACGGACCCGTCTGCATTCCAAAGTCGACTGGTGTCTTCTCTCATAGCCAAAAGCGCTCGGTAAGCAGCATTTCTTCCATAGTAAAGAAAGTAGCCTCCCTTTCTTCTCGTAATATTTTCGTCTTCGATACGTGCGCGTGTCACAACTCCAAGACCTATTCAAAAGAACAGACAGTATAAAGCAAATTTTTCACAATCTTGCTTAGCTGATCACCTTCTAAAACGTGCAACACATCATATATCCTCCTTTTCCTTGGCACTGCATCACACCATCTGTATTAAGTACCACATCCAATTTCCATCCATCCAAACGTACCTATACTTTGATGAAATTCACTGACAGGGATGATCACTGGAAATTGAACGGGATGACCAAAGTTTTGCTTTTTTTGAAGAATTTCGTACTCGTGGAAAAAAGATGTAATTACTCTTGCTCTACAAGCAACTCTTTCAGTGCTCGCTGTAGGATGCATCAACGGACGTACATCTGTCCTAAGGATTTTGCCTCACTAATGAGCTTCTGAACGAGTGTCAGCGTTTCAATGGAAAGGTGAAGAGATTGAGCTTTAAATCGACTCATTTCGTGCATTGGATTGCCACAATATTTTCCTTTTAACAAAAATCTGTTCGAAAGCTTTATTGCTTTCCTTTGCTCAAAATGAAAGATCTTCAAAGTACACTTCAACTTGTTCCATGTTGCTTTACTTTCGTACTTTCATATCATCGTTTTGTAGCGATGAACAGCAATTTGTTTCACGTTCAAGTCGATCTCACTGAAGAAAATGAAAGGAGATCGTAGCGGTCGTCGCAAGAACTGTGGAGCATTACGTATCGTTCTCGAGTCCATCGAACGGCTTTCAGATCGATCGCATCCAATTCTTCGCAAGTATGCTTGAAAATCTTACGATATTGGGGGAACCTCATAGTCAGTTTTTCCATCCCGGAATTTCCTTCCAGCATCATGACGGACCCAAACTCGCGAAGGATTGAGTACGGAACGTCCACCGATAGTATTTTGATTGTGTCGCCTCCAGTGGATGAAAAGGTCGTATTTAGCCACTTGCAAGCACGACGTGTCATGCGTTGAGTTTCAGCATGACGTCGATTCCTATCTTTTCCATATTTCTTGTCCAGGAGCATGACGTCGACCATTGGGTTGAATGAAGAATGTATAGGCTCATTATTGTCCTTAATTCGATGCGGAGAAGTCTCAGCAGTGATGACCGAGATACCTCTCTCTTTTGCTGATGTAAATTCACCATTCGTTTTCGCACTTTGTAGCAAGTGCAAGATATAATCACTCAGTGCATTGCAGCTGACTACAATATCGCCTTCGGCTGGATTGCGAACGGATTTTACCTTGACCTGATTTTTATCTTGTGTCAGATGTTGCTGGACAATGACCATCCAAGGTATACTTTGTTGCTGACAATAAGCTTCCAGATCCTCTATGTGTGGATATTCCGGATGGATAAAGTCGGCATTGATCCCCGCTCTCCACAATACTGTCGCCACACGCATCCGTATAAAAGTTGTGTCCGATGTTAGATCGGTCGAGCAGACAAGTATGATTGGGCGGCTTCGAAGTAATGCTTCCAGTCCCGAGGTCTTTACTTCATTGGTTAAGTCGTTGCTTGTCATAAAACCAGCTATCAATCTATCCATCGAGAATCGAATGCCAATAGCACCGACAAAAGTTTTCTTCAGGTGGGCAACTGGTAACCTGAAACGTGTTATTAGTGAATCATAACGACCACCTTCCGCGAAAACTTTGACACCAAGACTTGGAGCTTTGTGAGATCCGGCGTTGGAATCCAGCGAAAGGGCCTGGAATAGTAAGCCAGAGCCAAATCGATGAGGATGAGGATCCAGGCCCAAGTCGATGCGAATACATGCCGCTCCAGAAACACAAGAAAGCGTTTCGATATCTTGTAACAGTACTTGGAGTTCAGAAAGAGCCTCTTGTATGTCTTTCATAACGTGAGCTACATGATTTTGCTTTCTTTGTAGATAGCGAAGTTCGCTTTTCGTATTCTCCCCCTTCGGTACACAGTCCTTCAGTTGTGTGGAATATCTTGCGAAGAGTGTCCGAAATTCACGTCTTAGAATACTAAGCGTTGCCATTCCATCTTCAGGGAGAGTGAAGAAGGGTTCAAGTGCTTCCATCTTGGTATGATCCATTCCATGTGCTCGCATCTGCTTGAGCAAGAATCTCCAGCGACCATTTTGCATTGTGCTCGGTGTCTTTGATGAAGTTCCGATATGAACATGGGCTGCGACCTCGTTCGATAACAGCTTCAGGAATTCTTTCCTTGCGTGAGACTCTCGAGGGATATCGCTGAGCATGAGAAGACCATTTGTCAGTCTGACGTCACTTAGTCTAAGATAAAAAGACCCCGAAAAAGAGGAGCATTTTAGAGTTTGTGCCACCTCTGAGATTATATGCAATGATTCCAGCTCCAAAAATCGAAATGCGCTTTTTTCATCCCAAATAATGTCAAAAGCAGCCTCTAAAAGTTCTCTTGGATGTCCACTAGATACATTTTTACGATAAACACGAGCAAACTGGAAACTTTTCATCCTCACAAGATTGTGTCGGGCTACGAAACGTGCGTAACGCTCCGTCAAATCGAAAGGAAGCATCACAGGAAGACCATTTCCATCAATAAAGTTAGCAGATGCTTTTGAAGATTCCAATGGAATTCCAGTGTAATTGAGGAGTGGCCCTTTGGGCATCAGTAGTGGTGTCGTATGTTCCATGGCACCATGCCGCTCGAATATCCGCTACGAATCAATATGTCAGCTAACACGGAGTAAATGAACAAAGCAAGGCACCACCTGCAAAGTGTTTTGAATCAGCGTCTTTGCACGTTGTTCTCGATGGAAATATCTGTGGTTAACAGAATCCAGGTGATCATACGTGTAATCGATATGGTCTTCGCACTCCTGATCCATAAGTGCATCAATTAATTGGTTGAAGAGTTTTCCTTGTGGATTTGTGAGTGTTTCCAAGGCTTCCTTCAAATATGTGCTTTCGACCTCAAGCTTTGGTGGGATCAATGGACTTCTCAGCAATTCCGTAGATGTTGGGCGTTCCTGAGAATTGGCCTTACACATCCAAAGAATAATGGTCTTGACGTTATCGACAGCGTCAAATGTCGATGGCAGAACCTGATGGTCACGAAGAGCACTCAGAGCCTTGGCGCGTTCCATCAAAGTTGTGAAGGGCGGCGACCACATCTCGAAAAAAAGAACGCCAAGCGAATAGATATCTGCCTTCAGGTCATATCGACGCCCGTTTTCTTGTTCTGGAGCGCGATAGAAGGCCGTCCCAACACCAGCAGTTATACTTCTCTCGGCATATTCTGAATCATTCGATATACTCAGGGGCATGGCATCAGTAATATCGATCTTTTCCAGTTTCAGCTTTGTATAGCAATTAGCAGCCGACGAACCCGTAGAATTTGTCATGTGGAACTGAAAAGAGTTGTCTTTTGTACTCTCGTCCTCCTCTTGCTGTCCGGTGAAGACTCGGGCAGGACGTACTGCGAGTCCAAAATCACCCAATTTCACGTAGCCGTCAGCATCAAGGAATATATTAGAAGGTTTGATATCTCGATGAATAATACCTTGGCGATGAATATACACAATTGCTTCCAAAATTTGACGGAAAAGTGTCCATATTTTATTATGATCCTTCCATAAAGCTCCTTTATCAATGACTTCTCGTAATGCATTACCTTCGCAGTATTCCATTTGTATATACAATCTCTCGTTCCGCTTCTTCTTACTCTCGTTGACTCTTATCGATTTTTCCAAAGCTTTCGTACTTGTATCCACGTAAATTTCCTCGAGAACGTTCCAGTCTTCATCATCACCATCGTTGTAGTGGCATGACATGGTGTGTGTGGACGCATTCTCCTGGCTCTCGTTTGTGTGGTCTGAACGACTCTTTTCGTAGCCTTCACAATCATTCTCTTCACTGAATATGCGTTCAAAGCCATCGAAACCAAATAAACCTACTTCGTCCTCTTCCATATTCCAATAGCGACTACTGTGAGTTCGTGTATAAAGACTTTCCTCGTCTTCTTGGTCTGTCTCAAGCTCATCTAATGCATGCCCGTCATCCCCTTCAATCCAGGCTTGAAAGTATCGCACAATATGACGATGTTGCATTCTTGAGATTGTTTTTACCTCCCTTAATATTTTCTTCTTTGTTCTTGGATCGTCTGCGTCTAACTTGATTTTCTTTACAGCATACAGTTGACGATCCAGTCTATTCTGCGCTTTCACAACTTCTCCCCCACCCCCACGACCAAGCAGGCCGATTTCTTTGAAATCATTTATATACCGTGAGGTACTGCGCTCAGCGTAATCCTCTATCTCATCTGATGAATCCGAACTGTCGGATAACTTGACAGGATCAATACTTCTCCTGTCGGCTAGATTTTCTTTCTCATCGATATCGATGTTGCTGGTTTCGCTCGTGTGTTTTATGTCGTCCCATTCACGCTTCTGTTTCCTTCGTTCGTTTTCGATTGTTTCGATCAATCGTTCAAACTGTATTCGTTCTTGTTCCTCTTGTCGATTTCGAGACTCTTCTTCTTCTTGTCGCATCTGAGTTTCAGACTGCTTTTTTCGAAGCATCATTTCGTCAAAGAATGAGACACTTGATCGGGTTGAATCTTGTTGTAATGTGATAAAATCTTTTGCATACATGATCAAATCGTATATCATGACATCTCCTCTTTTCTGCTCGGCCAGTTCAAGCAGTTCTTTCTCTAGCAGATTCCTTTTTGGCTCCGGTAAGCCTCGTGAAACATGAACGGAGATCTGGGGGATATCTCGGACTGGGTAGAGTTTGCTCAGGTCGAAATCCAAACTGATTTGGGCACTTGCATTCCCACTCTCACAGAATGATTCCAGAGTAATAGAAAATATGTGACTGTAAAGGGGTGTTGCAGATTTCAACACAAAGTCCGAGTCAAAGATTGCACGTAAAGCTTGTACTTCCTGTTCTTGTAGCTCCAACGCATGTTGTGTCAAGACATGGTTGGGTGATGCAGATTTGGCTTGTGTATCTATTGATGCGGACAAGACATCCGGCTCTTAGCTTCGATGGACCATTTAATGAAAGTCGTACGCTCCTTACCTTTTTTCTTATTCTTTTTCTTCCCCATCCCGATAAAAATGAATCGTAGTGAAGAAGTAACAAAGTGCTTGATCAAGGGCGAGTGGCCTTATAGCGCATTAAAGTATCATGAATTCAAGCTATGTACCGGACCGGTACTAATAGTAAGCGGCTCAAATCCTAATCAAACTTTATTCGCTGATATGAAGTTTGAGTACGTCTCTTTGTTAGTATAAATAATCAGTTTAGATTGTCTCCTTCCACCATGGTGGAGGCATAAAGGCTGACTCAAAGCATGTTGCGTGATAAAAGCTGATTTGTTACGATGTCGAATGTCACCAAACCAAGTAAATTGCTTCTTTTTCCGGACTGTGGGGTAGTATAGCTCACATTATAAATTGCCTGTGTGAAAAGTAATTCCCTTACCGCTTCCGTTTGCAAAGAGTCATGGATTAGCACTAGTTCTTTCTCGTCTTTCTCAAAAATTTGTTGAAGATCCTCTAGTTGTGCGTCACTCGAAACAAATCGAACAGGGTGACCGAATGATTCCATGAAGTCGGACACCAGAAGTTGCTCCTGAACATACTCATGAGAATTTGTATCACTAACAAAGTTATCACCACTTACGCTTGGATTCACGAGTGTCAAATCATTCAGAAAAAAGAATCCAATGACCTCGTTCGGTTCATTGAGCCATACTGGAATGCAGTCCTGACCGTGCTGATGCATTTCACTCATCGTTTGATAATCTAATCGGGTACTGGTGTTTGAGAGAATCAGGGTTAAGAAACTTGATGCGCATTTCAATGGAATGAATAAACAAAGAAAAATCGGAAAGAGGATATCGAAATCGTATAAGCATTTTTGAGTTGCACCATGACTTTGGTCACAGGAACTTTCTTGTAGTTGAAAATCCTTCTGACCAAATCAATTTCCTGGGGAGTGAGAACGCTTTGCTGCGCATGGATTTCTAGATACTTGGCAAATTCTTTCCTCGTATAGATCCTTCCGGATTCTTCTCCTATGAATCGATCTAATGCAGTTTGCACTGATTTTGCCACTGGATGAAAAAGGATAAGTAAAGCTTCCACCAGTGGAACTAGCTTAGAACCGAGGCTAATCGCATGTCTTGCACACACAGCTTGTGGTACAATTTCACCGAACAATAGTATCACACCTGTTGAAAGTAAGAATCCAATAAATCCATTTGTCATGTCTGCTATCAAGATTGAAAGCAACGAATTCGTCGAGATATTGCCAAGCACCAAGGTGGTGAGTAAGCGATGCCCATTTTTGCGAATAGATAAAATACGACTCGCTGCAATCGCATTTTCTTGTTCCACTATTGTCGCGTCTGGGTGATTGCCTGAAGTGATCAAGACCTTCAAACCCACTACATTGAGTGATAATAGTCCCAGAGTCAAACCCGAAAAAATCGCAGAGACGAATATCAATGGTGGAATCGCAATATATCGGGATACTTCGATCACAGCGGACAGGTACGCTTCCCTGGTTTTCCAGTCCTTGTTGGAAAGATTCGATATTGATTGATTGTATTTACTTGCAATAAACGGGTCATCCACTGCCAATGCGTGCGAGTAATCCACTTGAAGCATGTCTTCATCGCCTTTTGACTTGGAATATGAAGACTGGTTTGCTTTCGCTGACAAAGTATATATTGTGTCTGAGATCTCTTCGAGTACAATCACAGAGGCACTAATGCATATAAAAGCCCAAGTGATTGGCACCATCCATTTTAATATCGCATACATTGATGCACACTACTTATTGTTCAATGCGATTCGACCAAAGGACAGTCGCGCTAATTGTTTACGATTGACACATTGACTATGGGAGGGAAGGGGTACAAATGAACAAGCGCTTTTACACAGCATGAATCGTAGGATCACTACAACAGGTAGTCAAACAGCTCAAAAAAACAGATGTATTACAAGCTTATGCATGCCAGTAACCAGCTTGCATCATGATGCCGGGGTACATGGCATGCCACTCCGCGACAAGTGACTGGTAGAGATCTGGATGCGATTGCATAAACGCAGCGGGATCCTAGGAGAAATCAGCCAGAATCAGTAACGACTTTTATGCAACAACCCTTTGATGACTCACCTCGGCAAAACATACGAAAATCGTCGCCACAGAGCTGTCGATAACCGATAGAGGAGTCATTGCGATTCCAATGCCGATAAAGAGACCCACCAGACCCATCACGACTGCAAACACACCATCAGAAAACGTCATTCGGAATGCGAGGCGACTGCGTACCTGAACTGTTGTTAAAATCGAGCCCACTGATGGCGTTGGATAGGATAACACCAACGACCGCGCAAATCATTCCTGAAAAAAATCAAACTGAGAGCTTGTACAAATGGAATCGCTGTGAGAGCACATACCGACAGCCAGGGATGCAAATCCGAGCACATTCCCTATGAGATCGTCGTTGATGATTGCATCGAATCCGCGAGATCGGAAGAGATCAAGCACTGCTTTGCCCGACTTGGTAAATGTATATCCGTAGATGCCGACGTATACGAAAGCCCATCGATTGAAATATTCCATCAAGGCTTCAAGACAACCCAGAATACATTCTGCGATACAAGCACCACAGCTCCCTTCTTCTCGCGCACTTTGTGCCAGCTGGTAATATTGTGAGTACAATAAAAGCGATGTCAACAGGAAAGATAACGTACAGAGCGTAACGTTTGCAGGATTGCCACCAGTAATGAGCCCATACATATCGATCCCAATGACGTGGTACATGCACGTTTTAACGAAGCACCGGAGGCGCCAGACGATTCCGAATTGTACCAAAACGTAGCAACAGTCCCAGCCACCGTTGTATGCGAGATATTCTTAAACACCTATATGAGATTTGTGCACATTTAATATAAGTGTCAACATTTGTGGATGAGATGGCTTACTTGTAGACCCCAGTATAGCGAAAGTAGTAGGAAGAAATATGCAGCAGAAGCTGATCCGGAGCTTTTAAATCCTTGACCTTGAGGTTCATTTCCATAGCACCGTCTCAATCCGGCTGAATACATCCTGCAATAGTTGGAAGCGCAATCAAAGTTGCTGGTACAAGTCGCCCCATCACTGGATCCATTACGATTGGACACTTGATTGGGTTCATCACTTTTGAATTGGTTGGCGACGCCAACCATTGCAATTGCCCATGCAAGAACCCATACAATTTGTACAATTGTCAAAGCGATGGAAATGCAGTAAGTTGTGCTGTGTTTGCTGATCGCTGCCGCTGCTACTTGAAGATTGACAGCAGCAAATGGAATGCGATTTCGAACAGATCGGGCATACCTGAAGATCCCAAAATCATTTCTCCATCACAAAGAACAAAGAAGGAAGCGAGTGCAGCTTACCATAGGTTCAACAGAGCCACAATAAGTGCCAGTACCCCAAATACGATACTTCCGATCGCAAATCCATAAGCAGCCACCGCAAATGATATAAAAACATTGAACCTATAATGAACACTGTTTAGAATGTGCATTCTCTGATTTGTGACTGTATAGTGTACCAAAGACAAAATGTTATCATGGGGCGCGCAAATGCTACCAAAAGTTTCACAAAAGCAAGCGCAATTGCAAGAGCAGCAACCGCCAATACAGCCGATATAATAACCACAGTTTTCGTATTTTTGGAGGAGAGAAGCGGCGACGATTTTTCTCCCTTTGTGTCACTGTCCAGCGCATCAAATCCCCAAACTCCCTATAGGATAAAATATTAATCATTACAATTCTTCTTCCTCGAGCACTGATAGTGACCCACCATGAGGGCGATTATCGCCGCAACATTAAGCAAAAACAGCACCGCGAAAGGCCAATCTCGCCATCCCACAGTGGCTGGTTGCTGACTACACAATACGTCAGCTTCTTAATACAGAAATTCATCCCCGACTTACGGCTTTATCGCATCTACTTGTTGGACATGACTAGTCGCTTGTCCGTAACTACTACAAAGAAAGCGTTGAGATACAGGACTTCAGAACGCAGTAGCAATTTGATGTACAACTGTGAATATCCGGGCTGCTGGTCGCTTCTGTACGCTTCTTGATTGTACATCCACTCGGTTGTTCTCGAAATTCTCGAATGAACAAAAGGTTGCTGAGAAAGTATTCAGTAGGGTCCAAGTGAGTAATTTCGTACTCACCCGCTGGATTTCTAAGTACGTGGATAAAGTACGAAGCAATATGTTCCAGATTCGTGTGCAGGTGCCTCAAGAGATGATGACTTATGACGAGGCTAAAAAAGAAGAGGACGAAGAGGTGAAAGCTTCTGTCGATGAATTTATCGTGCGTGATATGGATTGTCTCGATGGAGTATTATTCTTGTCTGGGAATCCACAAGTTCGTATTCTATCTGGCAAACTTCGGTTTTATCGACCGGATAAGATTCTGCCTATACTGCTCGATACAGATGATCAAGGATTACCAAAAGCGAGAAATCTTCTTCTTTGTATTGTAACGGTGCCTTCTCATATGTCACCAGTTGAACTACTGGATTTCCTCGCAAGTTTTCGTCAGGATGTGTCGGTTGTTCGGATACTAAAGGATCCCGAGCGAAGTAATTGCATGGCACTTTTGCAGTTTACAACTCAGGAGCGCGCGGATCAGTTTTTCTTGGTTGGGATTTCTTATATGCGTATGCAGATTTCACTCTTATATCAATATGAAGATAACTTTATTTGTGTCTGAAGGCGCATAATGGCAAATATTTTAATTCTATCGAGCAAGAACGATGCAAAATCGTTTTTGTCCGAAGCATTGAGATTGATACTTTGGAAGCAAAACAGGATATAGTTGACCAGTTTATAAAGTGTCCCAATGGGAAGCGGAGTGAATTTGACCAAAGTCAAAAGTTTTTGCTTCCACCCTCAGGAATGACAGAAATTCCGACATGTGCAGTATGCTTGGATCGATTGGATGCGTCTGCTTCAGGAATCGTTATAACGCTTTGCAATCACACTTTTCATTGCGATTGTTTGTTTCGATGGGAAGGATCCAGTTGTCCAGTATGTCGCTTTAGCCATAGTGATATTCGATCTGCTTGTGAAGTACGAGACCCGTGTTAGAGAATGCACTCATTGTCAAAATCTCACGCAAAATATAGGTCTGCGACACAACGGAACATCTATGGATATGTCTCATTTGTGGTCACGTCGGATGCGGTCGATATTCCGGCGAGCATGCCAAAAAACATTACCAAGAGACTTTGCATGCGTATTCCCTGGAACTAGAAACGCAGCGAGTATGGGATTATGCGGGAGATGGGTACATTACTCTTAGAACATTGGTCCATCAGTCCTCCTGATAGTGTATTTATGTGCATTTGAATCTAGATATGTTCATCGTCTCATACTCAACAAACAAGATGGAAAATTTGTGGAAATAGCACCACTAAACACCTTCAGCGGTGAGCGATCACAGATACCTCCATCAACTTCAGAGCAAGACCAAGAGAATGAACATCGTAAACTTGAAAAACTGGCTGTGGAATATAATTGGCTTTTGAAAAGGTTCGTTTCTAGTACGGATGTATCTCCTTTGGCGCTGAACCATTGATGGCTGCAGTCAACTCGAAGAACAACGGTTGTATTATGAGCGGCTACTGGCTAACGCGAGTGAATGCAACAATACCTTAGCTACAACCACATTGGAACAAGAAGTCAAACATCTGAGAAAGTCGAATGAAATTCTACAACAAAAATCTTCGAAATCCGAGGAAGAGTTGGATTTTGTGCGGTACACAATGCATTGTGATATTTTTTGAGATGAACGTCACACACCGTGTATCTTGCTAGTGAACTCAACAAGTCGTTGATTGAGAATCAGCATCAATGGAAAGCAAGAATTCGTGAGCTAGAAGAGCAGAAGCGGAACACGGAAAAGGAAAACAGTTTGCGTATTGCAGATTTGGAAGCTCAGGTACGACTTCATGAATTCCTGAGCCTGTATCGCGATGTCACAGATACTGGCTTACACAGGTTCGCGACCTGATGTTTTATCTCGACACGCAGAGTAAAGTAGAGCGCAGTGCATACAAAAACGAGATTCAGGTACGCCAACTGCACAGCAAGATTTAGTTTTTTGTTGAATGTTGTCTCACGATATAGGGAGGAATCATACAATCGAGCGAGAAGAGTCCCAGTGAGCGTGTAATACCTCCCTCACGCCGGAAAGGGAAAAAGAAGTAGTCAAGTATATTTGCTTTAATAATACAAATGGTTGCTTGTGATTGATCAAATTCACTCGATCTGAATGACTCTACGTCGGAATTCCACTCGTTTAATGCAAACTCTGGAGAAATGTGACGCTACAACTCGAATTGCGGAAAACTGGCATGAATTTCAAAGGTCCAATGTACGTGTGCTTGGCATCGATATCAACACGAACAGCACTGGCCTTGTCGTCTTGAACGAATCGGGTATGTCAAGTATTACTATAAACCTTTAGGAACTGGAATTGATCGCACCGTTGAAAAGGAAAGCTCGATCATTGCGATAAGATTTCGACCGCTTCACTATGTAACTCGGACATTGTCAGCATTGGACATCGTATTGAGGAGATTTTGATCCAAACACGCGATAAGTTGCAAGGAGCTCAGCAATTGATTCAACCAGACAAGCCGATTGTTTGGTTTATTGGCATTGAGGATTTCATGCGAGCATTTGTAGCTGGGCGCTTCCATACAAAAGGCTTGATCCAATTAGCTCAGTTGAATGGTATCGTGTCATACTCTTGCTGGCAAAACTTTGACGCAAAACCAACGCATTATCATCCCACTTTGGCCCGATCGTATTTTGGGCTTTCGAAACCTTCCGTCAAGTCAAAAACGGATAATTTCTCCAAGCAGCTCATCAAAGATATCGTCTTGGAATATGTTCAGGACCTGGATCCGCTCATACGACAGAGTATGACTTCTACTCGAACTGGGCGGCCAACTGAGCAAAACTACGACATTGCAGATGCATATATTATCGCTTTGTATACCTACTTTCAGCGTTTCCAGGATCAGATTCAATGCGACGAGCTACTTTTATCCGCATTTATCCGCGAGTATGGAAATCGACTGAACGAGGTAAAGAAAAGTGTGGAGGCCAAACGCGTGGCGATCATGACTGCAGAACAACAAGAACACTATCTGAGAAATTGCTTTGCAAACGCAGTTGAATTATGGTTCAAGAAAAATTATATGCAGATTTTGAGCTCTCATTAAGGAAAGCAAAGTAGTCAAGATTCGATAAAATACTTTCTACATTTGACGCCAGCTTTCCTATCTTTCAAATTTTAAGTGTATACGCTATAATCGTATACCACCATGTCAGCAGCGATGGAAGCGATTTCTAATAAACGAAAACGCAAAAGTCGATTCAGTGATATTGATTCTGATCAGGTGGAGGTGGATAATTCACACCAGAAGACCGCTTCTAGTAGTAGAGTCGATCCGGCTGCTCGAGCGAAAGCTGCAGCTGCGAAAATTGCCAAAGTGCTTCCGACTACCAATCCAGTGTCAAGCGTGATATCTCATGGCTTCTCGAGTAAGCAAGGCACGTTGAGCGGAAACCATGAGCGCGATTCAGCCGCTGAGCTACAGAAATTGAGGACGAATCAGATCTACAAGTCGGTGCAAGAGCAAATGGGTCAAATTCGAGCACTACTGAGAAACCCGAATGAAAGCGGTGGGAAGACTTTCATGCCAGCTCCACTGCTGCTTGATGAACAGGGTCGACAGATTGATGAGAGTGGAAACGTTATTAACGAGAACATTGCTCCAACTATCGCCACGCTAAAAGCTAATAAAGCATCGACCCGTATCGCTCAGAATCCATACTTGGTTTTTCGAAATATCGACAAGGAAGACAAACTAGATTATCTGGATCCGAGACTTAAAGTTCGAAAGAGGGAGACGTAAGTCGGACCGCTGACCTTATGATGAATGTTGCATGACATTTTGGGTGTGTTTCGGTTTAGACGGGCAGAGAAAACTTTCAATTTTGTCAAGCAAGGAACCTTTGTCAAGCAAGCAGAACAAGTGCGAGCTCGTGAGGCGAAAACAATGCTTGCTGGATTCACATCCGGACGTAATCCAAGAGCTTATAAAAAGGAATCAATCGTGGCGATAGACGAGGAGAAATCGGACGTAGCAAACAAAACGGACGGAGAGACTCAACCAGAACTGGCCATACCCGAGAACCTCGATGTTGCAGTTCCTTTGAAACCAGATTCCAATACACCCGATATCGAATGGTGGGATGTCGCGTATCTCCCTAAAGAGAAGAAAGTTATGGTCGACAAATTTGGACTTGTGAAAGCAAAATGCCGAAAAGAGAATCCGGATCTCACAGTGGATTATCATGAAATGAGATTGAAGTATTGTGGTACAATGAATGTGATCGAACATCCTTCAAAGCTTAATCTATTGAGAAGACATAACAAGACGATTGCATTGCCGTTGATGTTGACCGCATCGGTAAAGTTTTTATACTCCCAGTCTTAGACTCGGAATGAATTCATATTCTTCATTTCCAGGAGCGGAAAAAAATTCGTCGAAAAAATCGTGCGGAGCGGGAGAAAGAAAAGCAAGACAAGATCGCTTTGGGTTTATTGCCGCCCCCGGAACCAAAAGTCAAATTATCAAATATGATGCGAGTTTTATCCGAACAAGCTGTCGCTGATCCATCGGCCATTGAGAAGAAAGTACGCCAACAAGTAGCTCAGCGGGAAAAAAATCATGAAATGCGTAATCTTGCAAGAAAACTTACACCGGAGGAAAGAAGGGAGAAAAAACTACGCAAAATCAAGCAAGATGCAGCGGGTGACATCCACGTCGCTCTATTCAGGTCAGTTTGACTATTGCACTTTGGCTGACGACATTTGCCTTAAGTTGACCTCATTCTTAGAGTGCCTGATCTATCAAATCCGCAACATCGATTCAAAGTAGACGTTAACGCTCAACAGTCTCATCTCACGGGAGGCGTGCTGCTCTGCAAAGAAGATGATATCAACGTAGTGATAGTCGAAGGTGGTAAAAAAGCGGTACGACATTACACACATCTGATGACAAGACGAATCCGCTGGAACGACACTGCAGATGACGAGAATTCGGATGGTGATGACAACGACTCTCCCGTCAAGTCAAATGGATGTGTCTTCGTGTGGGAAGGGATTGTAGCGAGAAGAGCATTCAATACCTTCCGTTTTCAAGAGTGTCGCACACGTACTACCGCTCGCAAGGTGATGGACACTAAAAATGTAGGCAATTACTGGGATCTGATCGAGAATTCCATCAATTAGCTGCTTCGGTATTTGTCACAGAGCCAAAACACTATGTTGCAAAACAAACTGTTAGTGCAGAGTTTCTTGCTCGCTTTATCTAAGAATAAGTTCCAAGGATAAGGTTCTGATTAACAGATGCTACAAAATCACATGGCGTGACCTTCAATTAATCAGCTTGCTTCCTGTCTTACAAAGCTCTCTTCCGTTTGCAATTGCGAAAATCAGAATCCAGGACAACAGAGGATGAAAATCAACTTGGAATGAGCCTTCTTCATTTCATATTTCAACAGCGCCTCACTAGTCGAAATGCAGTCTACATTCATGGAGCGTGACATCGAAGAGGAAATGTATTGCTATTTCACACGTCCCGATAAAAACATTCAGATTTTGGCAAATGGCGATATTGTAGACTGCTCATACCTGCCCGAGTCTGCTCGACATGATCTGTACAAGACGGAACTATGCAAGCACTTTATGGAGACCAGTATCTGCCGATACGGACCAAAGTGTCAATTTGCGCACGGTATGCATGAACTAAGAGGCGTTGTACGACATCCAAAGTACAAAACGACACGATGTAAGACATTTTTGACAACCGGAAAGTGCACGTATGGCTCCCGTTGTCGATTTATTCACGAGAGAGATCCCGAGGACTTTGCGAACGAAGCTGAAATGGAGAAAACAATATGGATGAAATCGGAATATTGCGACACTAAGAATGCCTTCAACATGGCCGGTGTCTTCCAGCCTCCACTTTCTTTCACGTCAATGGCTTCGACCGAATGCTCGATGGATTATTCCACAGTGTCAGAAGACGAGGATTTTGATTTGAATTTCCAGCAACGTCATTTGTACGACGATGAATCTTATTTGAGTTTTCCAGAAGAGCAGCCAGGGGCCGACAACACAATGAAGTATTCACGGTTGTCGGTATTCCGGAGGATTTGCCAGGACAATGATATTGATTACTAAAAAGCACGCGTGCTGTGGGGCTCTATTTTCGCTTTCCATATTATAGATTCATATAAACAAAATCTACTTGTCCTTATATCCATTTTCTAGCTATTCTCAGGAGCATTGCAAATGTTGTTGTTCCTTCATTGTCAGTGATCCCCAGGCTTTTACGAGAACGGCTTCGTCGATTTCTGTTCTGAACTTGAGCAATATGGCATGAATTTGGGGTTTCGCGGTAGCAGATACGATGGAATACTCTTCTTCATCATTTGTTACCTCGTTGTTGTCAGATACGTTTGGATCTATGGTAATCAATCATGAGCATTCATACATGAAGAACATACTGTCGTGTTACCTAGTAGAGCTGCAAGTACTTTGAGAATCCCAGGCAAATTGGAGTACTCGGACCCATACAAATCCGTATAGTTGTTGCTCACCAGCTGTAACATACGGTCATGAACGTCTCGCGCCTCGATAATGTCCATTATGAGTGGCAACCAAGACAACCAAAGTGACCATAGCGTCTTGGTGTCAGCTATATTTGGATAGTAGACCAAAAGTTTCAGTACAGCGCTGACGCAATTATCATGAGCTGCCCCAGTCTCTTCATTCTCATTGTGTGCGAGATATTCTCTCAACGCCAAGATCAACTGAATCAGCTTCTGCAGACTGTCGGATGCATATGGCAAAAAAGCTTGGTTAGCTTTTTCAGCAGCAACACCGATACCATAGGCGGCAGCTTGGATGACGACAGCAGATGGATCCTGTATTCCTGCCAGCAAATGAGACGCCATGGACGTCATGTGCTGAGCAGCCAGAGGCTGACAGTGTTCAATAATATCATCCATCATGCAGATGATTTGCGCTCGAATCGCAGGTATTTGCGTCAAATTGACATATTCCATCACAAAAGAGAGCAGTTGCGACTGAAAGACGGAAAAGAAATCGGTTTTGTGTACTTTGATGACCCATCCGACCGCATCGATCATTGAGCGGAAAATGCCGTCTTCTACTTCATCTTGGACACTCTGTTTTATGGCTTCTTCCTGATCGAAATCCTCGTCTTGTTGATTGGATTCTACTCGTACTAGTCTTCTTTGTATGCATCCGACGGCTATGTGTGTGAGAATATCAACGACTAGAGGAAGATTTTCGATGCTCACGCCAACTTTCAACCCTTTATCAGCGGCATCTTTGCAGACTTCGAGTGACGATGCAATTGCCTCCGCAAATGCTCCCATACATTCCAGATCATCTTCGTTTTGTATTGCATCAATCAACGTTTGGAAGAAGCCATCGAAGAGTCTTTGAGGAAATTGCGGGTCGTCCTTGCCGAATCCGTGATGAAGTATCCCTTCTATTGCGGCATCTAGGAGCTTTGCCATTGACAATGAGCAAACCAAGCGAATGTCCTCCACGTACTGAAATCGAATCAACGGAATCATTACTTGAGCAACCTGGTCCACGTAAGGGTAAAATGCTCCTTGCACATCGAAAGCGCACTGATACAACATATTGCAAGCATTTGTCTTGTCTTCCAGCGCGCTGGTATTTATACGAACTTGTCGCTTCTCGTTATCACGGATCTGGATGATCATGACATCATCATCTACATTACTTTCCGCATCATCTTCGCCAATAGCAGGTGTGTAGACTTGAACATCAGGCTCGATTTGAGCTTGTGCGATTAAAGGAGGAATCACATGCTGCAGATATGGAACAAAGTCGTTTCCAAGGACAGACCCGATCCGGACACAGGACTGCGTGACGTATAGTACCTCTGGACCATTCAGTGTTCCTGTTTGCTGTACTTGCAACAAGATCTCCATGACTTCTTTTGCGTCATTTAGAAAACGATCTTTGCCTACTGCTTGACCAATAAGGGCGATCGTTTCCATCGATTTCCCTCGTAAAAGGCTGAACTCGGATCCACTGGCATGAATCAGTACATTTTTAGCGACAGGAATGAAAATGTCGTAATATGCGTCAAAACCAGATCCGATCACTTTCGCGACATTTGCAACCGCTGTCAAAGCTTGTTCTTGCACAGGTCGAGGACCGTTTTGAATGACATGGAAAAGAGATTCCAACAATGATTGTGCATACGGAAGAACGTGTTTTGCTTTGCAACCATTGGGATCGCAGCAATTGATGACAGCGCTAGCGGCAAGTGCACGGGTCCGAGGGACACATTCTTGCTTTTGTAAAATGCTCGTCAAAGCAGGCAGAATAATTGCATGAAATTGTGCTAAGAAATTTTTTCCATGAGATACGACTCCGAAATCATTGGCGAGTTGGCCGATGCAATAAATTGCAGAATATTGAACACGCGGGTGTCCATCCTCCAAATACGGCATTATCATTCCTACAACGGATGCTAGTTGGCTTTCGAGTTGGGCTTTGGACCCTTCTCCAAGTAAACATGTTGCGTAGAGTGCTGCACGACGTTTCCTCCAATCTTGGTCAGCCAGATAGCTTCTGATTACGGGAATAACAACCGGAAGAATCGATTTTCCACCTAAAGCGATACTCAGGCGAGTAATCGCGTTTGCTCCTGCCTCGCTGACAATATTCTCATCGTCGTGAGATTCCATGTACATGTCAGGAGAATCGAATTTCAACTTCCATTCTGGGTCATCCTCGACTTCGCAAATCAGTTGCAAAGTAGTTGGCAGTAACATCTGAATAAACTGTGAAGATTTTCGGACAGTTCCACTCGCATTCTCGCAGATGGTCACGACCAATTCGAGTGCCAAATCGCGAGTTTCTGGGCTCATCTCTTGAGATGTCATGATCACAAGCATTGCATTTCCGAGTTGTTCCAAAGCGCTTTTGAAGAATTTTGGATGTGCTTCTGCGACCTGAATAAATGACGACAATATCTCACGCAGTACCAGTTCTTCTTGGGATTTGAACAGGTTTTCGATTATCTATTCATACAAGCCAAGACCTCAGTCATAGAGTATCGGTCATTGATTATATACATTACTCGCAACATTGAGGGCATGACAATCAAAAATGCAGCTAGATCCTGTTGATTATCCAATAGTAGCAGAAATGAAGCGGCAGCTTTCAGTCCAGAAATTTGCACACAACCACTTGGGTCTTGTAACGAAGTCATAAAAGCTTCCAGAAAAGAGCTCTTGTATGGAAGAAGAATGTCACCAACATAATCTGCTAGTTTTGTGATGAGATCAAACCCAGTTTCGCAAAGTTGAGCTTGTTCAGAATTGGTGATCACTTCTGAGATCAATTGTAAGATCTCATTCCAAGCTTGTTTTTGTGTGTATGATGCAAGTGCTACTTCTGCAATTGTATGCCCGAGTTTTCGACGAAGGGATGGCACTGATTCCTTTACAATCGCTTCCAAAAGCTTGGATTTGACTGGAAGCGAAGAACATCATTAATCTCAATTGGCATAATGCAAAAGAAACGTACCTGTCGTCTGTGTTTGTGCATCGAGGCGAGCGTATACGCCGCAAGCATGAACATCCAGAAGACGTCGAAGCAATACAACAGCAGACGTTCGTAATGCAATGTCCGTCGAATTTTCAATTAATTGTATAAATTCGATAACGATTGACTGAGGATCATTTTGTATCACTTTTTTGTAGCGCTCTTCGGCTTCGGCACGCTGCGCATTGTCATTGGATGTCAATGACGTCAGCAACGATTCCATGGCAATGGTCCAAAGTCGTTGGATATTTACGCCAATGAGATGTTGTAGTCCACTTGTGTCATTTATTTTTAGATGTAGAGAGTCAATCGCTAGGGAAGGGGAAGGGAAATAGCACTTGTGTATTTTTTTTGTCAATGACTTTGATCAGCGTGCCGATGCAAACCGAACTTCCTCTTCCAAGAAGCATTGCGAATTGTGTGCGTCTTATACCTGGAAATGATGTCAGTTAAAAAAAATTTAAATTTGAATTTACGTCTGATTTGGACACTATGGAAACAGAAATGTGCAGACTGCGAAGCTTGTTGTCCACAATGGTCCTCCGTATCGTTTGGAATTCTTATATGTCTTGTATGCGCTGGAAAGCATCGCGCATTAGGAGTCAGTATCAGTTTCGTCAAATCGTTAGAGCTTGACTCATGGACTAAATTAGAACGTGTCTCTATTGAGGTAAGAGGCGTGCTCTTGAAAGTGTCACTTGATTATACCAACGCATCCTAGATTGGAGGGAACGCGAAATGGAACGAGTTTTGCTTGGGTTGTTCGATCGACAACCTTTCTTTCACAAAAAAATATCACTCCGAATATGCGAAATCGTATCGACAAAGGTGGGCACTCAGTTTGAATGGCTTGCCCACTGACGCTTGTACAGGATTACCTTGATAGCAAACCATTTAGCTCGACCTGAGCGAGCTGCAACATTTGCAGTCCAATTTGGGCAACTCGCTGACAGAGAAAGTAGTGATCATCTCCCCGGTATGTTTACCTATAGATTTTTAGTGCGAGCAGAAATCTCACTTCTGTCGTGTCATGTTGCAGTCGAGAATAGTTTAGAGGAAAGGTTTGGTCGTCAACTGGCTTCACGCAATTTTGGCATTTCAAGCTCGAAGCATTGCAGTGTATGGATTGTGTCATAAAGTTTTCGCGTTCTTGGGGTTGACTTTGTATATAAAGAGGAACCAAGTGTGGAAAAAGTATGAGCGCGAACTGGGCGTGCAAGGGCAAGCTCTCGGATTCACATTGGCAAAGACAAAGGGCGGGTTTGCAGAGGTCAACAAAGTGACAAAAGGAGGTGAAGCAGACATTCTTGATGTATCGGTGGGAAGTTTTATTGTTGCAATCAATGGACACAAGATCGCCACTTACGATGAAATTGTGGAAATGATTAAAAGCACACCACGTCCTATTCGATTTCGATTTGTACGTCGCAAAGTCGACAACGATGTTGGAGCGCCGCAGCAACATACCAGTAACCTCATGCCCGACAGTATCACCAGCTGATTACGAACATACATACTGCTAGAAAATTTATAGCCATGTTGGATTACCGTGCGTTATCAGTTCCCAAAAGCTACTCTCGCTAATTTGGTTTCCGCATGGGTATCCGGATCGAGTGCATATATCTAAGTGGTTTTTGATAAATGGATGTTCGGGAACAATGTTTCACGGTGTTCAACTCTATCACTGTGTTTGAGTACTTTTATCATACTACTGTGGTTGAATTAGACGTCTGGGCATCCTTGAGCCAGATTTGCATTGGAATACGCATTGTACGTGAAGTCCGCAGCAACATCGCTTAGATTGTCGACTCGAAGAGATGTAAAAATCGGTCCTTGTAGCACTGTCTTCAATGTCGGGCGTTGTTCGGGGTCAAAATCTGTCATTTCTCGCAGGAGCTCCATCGCGCCTGGAACTGAGGCAAGTCTTTGTCGTCCACGTGCTATGGCATCATTAGTGCCATGCGCGATGGAATACGACTGACTATCTTGTTGACATATTTCTACAACAGAAAGCTTCGTTCCAGCTTGAGATGCTTCTTTTTTTACTCGCAATACACGAGCTGAAGGTGTTTTTCGTGGTCGAAGATGCTTCTGTAATACCTTCCAGACTACTGGAGAATCATGTGTAAAGCTTGGATGTACGTCGGGTAATCCAAACAACACAATGAAGCGGTACAAAGTGTGATACAGCACCATATCCTCGTCGTCTTCAATCACTTTACGCACCAATTTGAATGACGAAGTGGCCCGACCGCTCTATCAGTATCATGTCACGCTCAGTATTGCGCTCATTGAAGCTCGCGATTTATAACATACCGTCCACACAGATTTCAGATCTCGCACAAGCTGCTCCGGACATCGAACATCAGCCAATATTTCTTCATAAGGAGCTCTAGAGTCATATAAATGAAGAACAAATTTAATGACGCATGATACGAGAGGATCGGACCTGCCCGTGCAGAGGTGAAAATACGCCAAGCCTAACGAGAAGGTATCAGCTTTCATGGTCTGTTTCATGCGATCGCCACCCAACAGGTATTCGATCGGAGTGTTTTCAAGTGTAGTGAACTGTACGAACATGCATTTCACCCCGGATCCTGCAATATCTAAAAAGCCATACCTGATCAATGGAAATTGGCTGCCCGATGTTCTCGATTGCTGAGTTGGCTGTTCCAAAATCTGCAAGTTTGACCCAGTAGGAAAAATCGTGTGGCATTTGAAGCAGAAAATGATCTTCTTCTAGTCCGTACAGAACCGATGTATTTTCACCTTCTGTTTTGGCGAGACCTTTGCGATTGATATCACACAGTAGATAGTTCAAAAGCTACCACAATATACATCTTCTGAGATAAAGTGCACGATTTCACGAGTGTCCTACCTTGATATCACAATGACGCAAATGTAGACGCTCTCGGGCACAAAACAAGCTGAATACCATTTGAAAGAAAAAAGGAACCACGACAGACTCGAATGGAAGAATCTGGTTTACTTGGAGACTGATAAAATGCTCTAAATCTCCACCATCGCAATAT
Organism: Albugo laibachii; assembly: GCA_902706625.1. Lineage (NCBI taxonomy): Eukaryota > Oomycota > Peronosporomycetes > Albuginales > Albuginaceae > Albugo > Albugo laibachii. The sequence continues at coordinate 131,186 of CACSLJ010000022.1, read as the reverse complement.
TCCATCTGTATGTACTGGTACAAAGCTATTCGAGAAGCACCTTCTCCATTTTTTGAAGGACTGGAGATTTCTTCCACGGATTGAACATTCGCTTGCTTTTGCGTTCTATCAGTTGGGCTTCCCCAAAAATTACTCCGTGGGTACTCCTCGGATAAAAACATTTCATAAATTTCGACAAAATTCGGGCACCAACGGCGTCGAACCAGTTCTGAAATCAGCAAAGAATGTGCTACTTCTTGCTGAATGATGTGCTACAAGAAAGCGTAAGTGATGAAAGGAGAAATATTGTCTAGAATACTATACCTCGTTGCCAGCCTGTCTGATAGCTGAGATGTTCATGATGGTGAATATGCAATAACTTTGAGTCTTGGGACAGAAAACCTTGTAAACTTCTTTGTACGCTCCATCTGCTAGGTAATTACCCCGCGGATAAGATGAATATAATTCGAGCATATTTTTGCGTCTTGTTTGACTACAGAGAATCTTGTTACTTCCACACGCACTAGGAACTAATCGAGACACGTACTTGGAGTAATCAGCCACCCTCCATGCAATTGTCCTGCAGCAATGTTGTGGTATGTGTGAGATAGCGTATGAATACAAGCAAGTTGAGCATTCCGTACCTCATCGCCATATTGCGCCATTCTCGAGACACGAAAGCTACCACGCTGTTTAGCTCAGCAGTGCTAAGGTAGGTAGTGCAAATAACGCACTGTATTGCTTTCGCTGGAATCATTGTATTTTTGTGCTTGATTCCTTCCGATTTTTCCGTATTCACTTGGGTTAAACAGAACGATTTCTCGAGCCGATCGTTATTATCGATGTGTAGGCAAGGTAGGATGGATATACGTCGACCCAATCGTCCCAAATTTGAAAGTCGACGTGCACGATTTCGTTTCTTGCGCGCGGAAGGTTGCGATAATATCATTTCCATTGCAATGGCAATCTGCTCATGCCGAATTGATGAGAGGATTAAATTGTGTTCGGCTATTGTGATAGTATCTAGAGATTGCGCATCAAGCTGTTTAAACATATTCTTGAGAGGTGAGACCGTTGTCTTAGCAGATAGTTGTTTTGCTACTGGATTGGTGGTAGTATATTTTCTTCTAACAGAGATATATCGATGTGAAAAAGCACCTGCGGAAAAAGAGCGACATCAAACTTACTTGAGCGATTTGATCTTTTCTTTCGCCATTTTTATGATACTTTCGGTCCCTTTAGTTCGGATGCTGTATAGCGTCTGTCCGTAAAGTGACTTTGTTTGGAAGCCTAGCAAAGCGAGCCAATTGCAAAAAATTTTGACATCATTTTCATCCCATTTTGGCTTAGAAATTATGATCCCATGGCCGTAGCCGTACTTTTCACACATTTCTGACTGCCTGCCCGCTTGCATTTGCCCCACCAAATAAACTAAGAACTTTTCAGATACATTCTCGGCATCAAATATACGTTTCAAGCCAGCTTTTATCGATTTCTTCACATAAATAGTGTCAGATTATTCTGCTTGGATGTAAAACACATGGAGTACTTGACTCTTTGAGAAACTGTGTGCGTCGCTGTATGTTTGTTGGCATTGTCGTGCATACTATGAAGTCGGCGCTTTCTCTTTTGGGGGTTTCTGGTGACTGTAGTCATAGTGAAGTTCTCCTGATTGTCATCAGATGATGACAATGGCGAGCGACAAACTCCGCGAGACATATTCATTGCCCGATATCACTTGCGGTCAAATTTAACCAATCCTGAGTGTACGTCTCAATTACTTGAATGGAGCTGCGATGACTTCCTTGACAGTAATTGTTTTTAACTGATTGCTCGCTGATCATCAACGAAAACCCGTCAGCTTCAAAAAATCCCCTCAAGCAAATGTGGGCGATACGTCAACCTCTGCGCCTTGAGTCAATTAAAAGAAAAGGCTCCCTGATGTTGTTAGGACTCAAATTGCAAAATTTAGGTTCGATTTTGTCACAACTGATCAAAACATATTGTCAGCTTAGCTCCACGATTCTGCTTGCTATCGACTGAGCTGGGTCGGCTTGATGTAGCTTCTTTTTTGAAAAAGGACTTTCCGAGTGAATAAAGCAATTCAAGTGTTATTTTATGTAGCCTTAAAGCTCAAACTACACCAACAAAGGATCGGTGCTTTCTAGCATTAGATCATGTAGCATCCTGCAGTTACTTCACGCTTCTATGTCCATTTTGTCCCCGCTGGAGGTTTCTGCTTTCTCCTTCTCTTCTTTTTCCTTTTCACGTAAACGCATGCGGCGTAAAACTTTCGATGGCACTTTTTTGGTTATCTGAGCCTTCTTTGCTTTCTATACACGAAGAGTTGCGCTGAGTATTCATCTGACAATCTTGATTTAAAGCCATCGTACCCGTTCACGTTTTTTCTTGAGCAATTCTTTTCTTTCTTTTTCCAGACGTATCTACGCCCACAGGAACTCTCAGTCATTAAAGGGAATGAGTAATAAGCGTCATACATCCAGTTCATGCTGTGCTTTCATTTTGTCGCGATTATTCTTGCGGGACATATTGATTGTGTATTTCACCAGTACTATGCCTGACTACCAATAACTAAACTAAGACCACGATAACCAATCGGCGATATGACAATTGGAAGGCGACCGCCACGTTTCAAGAAACTGTACACGACTCCGTAGGTATCTCCGATTTTTCTTCTACCCGTAAATCAGCAGTCTAAACACTGTGTTACCTAGCCGATTTCTCGGTGGGCTAGGCATTGGATTGATTACAGGTGCAATAGGAGCGATCTCAATAATTGACTCGAACTTATCGAAACATCAGGACGACACAGATGACGCAGCTGATTCAAGCAAATCGAAAGAAAGATTAGAGCATCCAGCATTGCGATATGGTATACCATCGAGTAGCAGTCTTCAGCTACGCTCCGACTATGTTGTCTCCTACGATTTTCGGTCTGATCGATACATATCACCATTCAATTTGGATTCTCATGATCGTGTCAATTAGTACGCGTAATCCGTCGTGGGTCTTGGAATGTATCAAAAAAGATAAGCCTCAATCCAACACTGAAGTACAGCGATCGCTTGCAACTTTTAAAGCTGATCCACAAATTCCTGAAAATTTTCGGGTGCACCCCAACAAGTTCAAAAATTCAGGATATGATAGAGGGCATCTTGCTCCCGCACGTAAGTATTGAAAGAGGTAGTCATACGTGATGTTGCTAAATCAACGTGTTATTCGTGAACTAGGGAACATGACCACTTCTCAAAAGTCCATGGACGAGAGCTTTCTAATGACAAACATATCTCCCCAAGTAGGGGGGGGATTCAACCGTGCATACTGGTCGCGGTTCGAAGGCTTTGTGCGTCATATAGCAAACTTGTATGACGGGGCCTTTGTCGTCACAGGGCCTCTGTATCTACCCAAGGTATGGACCATTGCTAGAAATTGCGGTAGTCGGCATACTCAAAGTCAATTTTCGTCAGAGAAAACGCAAAAGCGAAGAATTTGTCGTGCAGTACCCAGTGATTGGAAAACCGCCAGATACAATAGCCGTGCCAACGCACTTTTTTAAGGTGATCCTTGTCCGGAAGAATGATGATACATTTGCTAGTGCTGGTTTCATACTGCCCAATCGACACATCGCACCTGATACAGCGCTACGAGAATTTCTGACTCCGGTGGATGTCATCGAGAAATATTCAGGACTACATTTTTTCGAGAAATTGCGCCAGGGCGATGAATCGGATCTTTGTACTGAGACGAAATGTGTTCTGCTGGAAAATTACAAACGAACCAAGAAAAAGAGCACCGAGAATGCAAAGTTGAAAGCTGTATGAGGTGTTTAACGTAACCAGCAACATTTATAGATCTCTTACCATACACTCGTCACAAGCATGTTCAATTCATGGTTGGATGCAGCGTAGACCCAATTTTGTCCGAAACTTAGCCATCCATCAGTAGCACGCTAATACAATTACATCGTTTACATGAACCGCAGATGCTAATCCAACAGGACTGTGACCGATAGATCTGACGCCAAGAGAAGGATGATCAAAGCCATTCTGATGCAAACTAGCCATGACCTGAGAGCCGTAAACAAACGCATGAGCGTGTAAAGTCTACATCTCCTTGAGCTAGCGTCTTCACGTTGCAATCAGAATACAGGTCATACTTGTTTTCATAGTCTAGAGAGAAAGCAGAAGCAGGTCTCAGATCAAAAACACATATTTTTGAGGTCGATACATCAATTAAAGCAGAATATAGCAAAAAGGCTAGAATCAGGACACCTTGTTACGTTCGCTTGGCTTACTCCGGAGGTAACCATGAAGTGAGATCAGGTCGAATCATCAATGGACCTTTGATCGGTAATGAAAGGGACATTTCGTAAGTGAGCTTGAAAGGATCTTCAAGTGTTGGCAAGTCGAAGCGACTAATGAGACTTGCGATTGTCATCTTCATCTCCATCATTGCAAACTTCACTCCAAGACAATATCGAGGTCCAGCATGGAAAGCAGTGAATTTGAACGGTGACACTTGTATCAAATTTCCCGTATCAAAATCAATCCATCGTTCCGGTTTGTATTCTGCTGCATCATCTCCCCATATCGACTTCATCCGGCCGATTGCGTAAGAAGGTATGACCACGCGAGTTCCCTTTGGCACAAATGTGCCATCACTCAAAATAGTGTCTTTATTGGCGATACGACCATTGACTGGTGCAGCGGGATTCAACCGAAGACTTTCTTTGATGGCTGCTTCTAAATAGATTAGATCCCCAAGTTCTTTTCGAGTTGGTGTTTTCACGGTCCCGTAGACAAGCGCAGGCAGTTTTTCATGTAATTCATTTCGAATCTTCTCCAAAACCCGAGGATGTCGATTAAGCATCACCATCACCCAGCATAAACTATGCGAAGTTGTCCCTTTACCGGCGGCAATGTATGTAAGTGTCATGTCTCTGATGAACTTTGGGGTAATTTCAATCTCAGAATCAGCCGCACTGTCGAGAAAGAGCTCGATCAGATCTTTTCTGCCACTGTCTTCTTCGTGTGTTTCACCAGCGTCTTTTGTTGTCTTCTTTGTTATCGACTTGTTAATTATACCGAAAATGAAATCGTTGATGGTCTTGATGTCCTGACGAAATTCTTTCTCGCTTCCACGATCCAAAAACTTTTTGAGTTTCCACCACCAGACAGGCTCCATTGTTCGGAGTTGCAAGACCTTTGGTGCCCTCGTGATTGCGTGCATGAATGTCTTGTGCTGCGCACTTCCTTTCAAACCATCCAGATCAACTCCGAACCCGATCTTGGTGAAAACATCCATAGTAAGATATTCCATCAGACTTTTAAATTCAATCACTTGCTGCGCCTCACACGCTTTCGTTACGTATTCAAGCAGGATCTCAATATGTTTGATGATTTCGTACTCCACCGTGGTACGCAACATCTTACTAGAGAACAGACGACTCGAAATTTTGCGCTGATGAATCCATTTCTCGCCATCAACGGCAATGATTCCTTCACCAAACATGTCAGAAGCAATTTCACTTGATATTTTGCCTTTGACGAATGTCTCAAACTGCGATTGTAACACATCCTCGATGACTGACGTGCTCGTTATAACGATCGAAAGGGGACGACCGAGGGATGTCAACAGCCAAGGCTTCCCTTCATGTCGGATGCATTCATCTGTGAACCAGTCATGAAGACGATGACGCTGTTTTTTTCCTATATCCAGTGTGTTACCCAGAAATGGCAACGTGGAAGATGGTCGTGGTAAGCGAAACAACGTAGTAGTTGCCTTGTAATGCTCGTAGTACCAGATTATGAAAATCGGAAGTAGGAGTAAAAATGCGTAGGATTGTACCACAGACTGCACGAGAGCCCACATTTTCAAAAATAGATGATAATGCTAGTGGTCGCACACTGCCTGCGATCTACTTGATGCGTCAGTTATGAGGTTCCATGTAGGGTGATAGGATAAGGGACGAGACAATGTTTTTACTTCTTTATATTTCTCCGCACGCGACTTTATTCCAAGTGAAATAATACAATTCAGAAGACTACCAAGTATGAATGGCTTTTACTATTCATTGCTCGTAAAGTTGGGCTGCGCTGCACGAGTTTGTTGCCAATACATGAAGCCCTTGCTCAATTAGTTGTAGCTTATCTGTGCTAGAACAAAAGTTCGTATATTCTACGCTTACCGGGTATGACATAGTATTTCATTTTGGCTCTACATTTCCAATTACGCAGTGAAAACAGACATGTAACTTTCTGATCTATAGCTCGACAACGTCCCTTCCACGGTTCATCCGAGTTCCAGCTCCTGCATCGTATCCGTTCGCTGGTCGGGTGTGAGGTCTGGCAATGCGGTCGTCAGAATCATACGCATACGCGTAATCACACGAATCTGTCGGCTGTTCGAAAGTAGGCGGTTGTTGTATCGCATTCCGATCGTCGTGATAAGGAGAACGTTCTTTTCGAAAATATTCTTCAAGATTCGGCTGATCCTCTTCATCGTACTTTCCAGCTTTTTGAAGTTTGTATTTCCGATAGAATGCATACACTCCCCGAAGCATCAGTATGAATATCATGAACGCATTCAGCCCAACGATTGTCAATGATACTCCGTGTTGGAGATCAGTCGGGAACCCGTCAGCGCTGGCCGCGCTGATCAGAAAAAACGTAAGGATGAGCACGGCCATTTTCATCAATGTAACAAAACTGGTGGTTGTTTGGGCAAATCGGGAATTGTAAGGGGAACGGATCTCCAAGTATAAGAAAAACACGACGTTGGAGGCCAAAAGGATAGCGAGTTGCAGGGTAGTACTAATTCCGACATATCCAGTCACACACCCAGAAATCAGTGCGAGCATCATTTTCGGAGCGAAAAAGAATCGATGCCGATACTTGTACTCGTCGTATAATGGACCATATCGCAAACAAACTTTCTTCTCCAAATGTCCTGGTGTACCAACGTCTTTGATGTCTTCCTCATGACGTTTGACTACGTAATAACCGTAGATGATGATACCAAACGCAAGAAAAACAATGCTTGAGATAGCAGCGTACAGTTTCGGGTCACCAGTTGCATTTGTATCAATGGACCGATATATCTGATACGTCGCTGTGACACCGATGGCATACTGACTCACGATAAGGATCAGGATTACAAACCCAATTGTTCGGTCATAAAAGTTGGCCATAAAGTCTCTTCGAGACATGAACAAACCAGACAAAGCGTATGCGATCAAGAAGAGACCCACCACACAACCAAGGACAGTAGCAACACCGGCCAATGCACTTAGAAAGAGCATGTCTTCGTCGATGCCCACGTTTCGACAATATGTCGATATTCCAGATTCGGAAGACGTCGCATCAAACTCTGAGAGCCGACGACTACCATATTTGTTCGCATCATTATCGTCAAGTTTGTAGAAAAGAAACATGGAAGCAGCCAACTGCTTTCCTGCCGAATTAATGATATAGGAACCCCCCTCAAGCTTCAACATGCTCACGAAAACCATGAATTGGCATACATCAATAGATGCTACAGCAGTGTTACCCGAAGAAGCGGCAGCCATTGCCGAGGTACTGACTCCACCAACTCCAGCCGCTCCACCACCAACTGCGGCTGCCACGCTGATCATGCCAGTTAGAGCTATGGTGGTACTAGCGAATGCTTTTGTGACTGGGGTGATAACAGCAGCAGTTTTCGCAGTCTCATCTTTTTTGATAACTCCTTGTGTGAGTCCAAACGTCCTGTCTAATTTCTTCTGTTCATCCGTTAACAATCCGGTAAATGCCGAACATGAGCATTCCTCAAAAGAAGTACATTCTTTTGTGGAGACGAAAGATTCATCCGCTGCAATCGCAGAAAATCCCGTGACACGTTGAGCAAAGCCTTTGACCATATGAGAATTCATAAACGATATCAAACTTAGATTTTTGTATATCGACGATTGGAATCCATTTGCAGTTGTGTAAGACCATTTGTCATCGATACAAGCTGGAAATCGACATAGCGACACGCACGACTGACCGGGTATGCCGTTGAACTCGCCTCCATATACTAAACACGCGCTTGCCGAAACAGCAGCAGTAACATCCACATCATCCCCACCACAAGTGAGCTTCTTTGTGATCCATTGACCGTAAAATTTTGCATCACAAACAATCGTATTGGAATCACCTTTATCCGAATGATGAGTTGACGGTCCAGGAGTCAGTGGTACCTTTGTGGTATCTGGGATGCTTGTGTTGGTAGACGTATTCAACTGAGGAGTGCTAACAACAGTATCAGCAGTTTTCGAGGTGTTTACAGAATTTAAAATCGGCGCACTGTTATCCAATTCAAGCAATGATCGTGTGGTCCCATTCAGGGAATCCACAGTTGAGGATTCCGTGGTCGGACTTGGCGAAGGTGGTGTTGGTTCAGCAGCTGTAGAACCCGAAGATTCTGCTGAAGTCGATGTTTCTTCTGATTTCTTTTTCTTGATTTCAGCTTTCACGGGAGGAACCTCTGTTGTTGGAGGTGTGCGGGGTGTTGTAGATGAGTGTGGTGTTGTAGGCGTGTGTGGTGAGAGTGACACGTTCAAACCAACTGGTACCTTGGTCTTGGTGTCTGTAATCAAGGTTGACGTGTTGGTCGCATTGACAGCTACAGCGGAATCCAAAGTATTATTGTGTGTGGGTTGTATCTCTTTTTCTGTTTTATCTGACTCGCTTTTGTCCGGAGTCGAAACGTCTGAATCGTTCTCCTTCTCTTCATCGAGTGTAGTAGCCACAGCTGACAACATATCCAATCTGCATTTTGCCTGAGCATCGCTGTATTGTGCGAGATAGCAAACTAGTATCAATACAAGGACGAGAGCCACTACACGGCAATTACGCATACGCATGAAGTTTATTTGTTGATTAAACGTTGGAAATTGGTCGTGTTTCTAATTAACTGAAGCCAAGGGTTTTTGATTCTGATGCTGGCTTCTAACCAGGAGCAGGTGTCCTAGCCCTACTGGCGTTTCAACTAGCTCGTCTCGACCGAAACCATATGCTTACTTCCTGTGGTACACAAGACCAGACTGACTCTATATTGGAGCTACACGCGTAATCAGATCTCGAGTGTGAAATTCGAAAAATATTTTTACGCCAGAGACGACAAAAATTTATGCTATTCTGTTTCTTATAAGCATCTGGTTACGATGACTACGAATTCTTTGCTAATTTTACGAACACGATCTTATTACCGCATACTTAGAACGCAATAAGTCATCAATCACCCAATGATACTCTGATTGGTAAAGCCTCTAGGAGCTCGGTCCTCAAGCCGTCGTCGCAGGTAAATCCACTCCTTCCGCAACGATCTCATTTTCAGACACTCGCAATACAGCTTCCGCTTCCACTGAAGACTCACACATTGGACAGCTTGACTCCGTCTTTAAATGAGCTTCAAATTGCATGAATATCGCTGGCATCGCGCAGTGCGGACATACTGACCAATCTTGCTTGACCATATGATATCCCTACAAATCGCATGCATAAGTACTGGAGAGAAGATGGTTTTCGAGGTTTACGTACTGATGCGATGCAGTACGGAATATGGTTCTTGCATTTGCTGCAATCGAGCTCGTCCTGTAAGACCTCATTCTGACAGTAAGGACATGGAGATGTCGGATCGGAAGGCTGTTCCTTGCTGGGTCGTCTCACAATTGCTTCAATTTTCCGTCGTATCTCTTTATCAATGCTGTTTCGATATTCTGGGCGCATGAGTATCATTGCGTGCTCATATGAATACGCTCGAAGTCCAGCACGCTGACATTCGATAACAGTTGAGATCAATATATTTGACGCGTGTGTAGGAAATTTGGAAAGATGTTTGGCGACACGCAAGAGCATTCGAGCGGCTGTACTGTGATCGTTCCTCTTGACAAGCTTTTTCACTAGCACATAACTGTGCAGAAGCATCAACCCGTGCGATAAGTCTTGCTTCACATGAATTTTATAGAGCGTTAATTGTCGATACGTTTCCAGCAATACATCGTGTGCCACTTTATAATTACCCAAATCTTGCTCCTGACGCGAAATGATAAGCGCTGTCTTGGCGGCTTGAGCGTAATTTCCCAGCGCCATATACAATCGGAAAATATGATGCGGGTCTTTTGGTATCCCATCTGTCTCCCCCATCAAATAGTCGATCAACGTGTGCGTTAGCATATCGTTTCGCGCTTTTCCTACCACATCGATAGCTTTGGAAACAAATGCGTCTCCGCATTGCAGGTACAAGCGAACGGCTTTGTGATAATTCCCACAAATTTGGTAAAAATTAGCAGCAACGGCCGGATTTTTGTGTGTGCTTGTCTCATAATAGGAAGCGACTTTACCAGCTCGTTCAGCGGATATTTTTTCGCCCAGAAGCTGTGTGAAAGTCGCAACTTCGTGGTGGGTCATTGCGAGCTGGAATGCGTCGTCTTCCTTATTTGCCAAAAGTAAAAACTCGATTGCGATGGGAAAATACCCGGCCTTTGTGCAATACTTTGCAGCGGATAGCGCTCCTTCGGACGATTTGGTAGCACGAACAATTTCAAAAGCCTTTTCGATATTGTTGAGATGCTCTAACTGAATTCGGACAACATTGTCCATGTCGTTGGCAGCCTCATAGGCCTCTGAAGCAGCTTGGAAGTCTCCGGCTGCCTCTTTTGCTCGACCATATTGACCGTGGAGCTTCGGTGTTTGCACTTTTTCCATCAAAGGGGCCGCCTTGATCAGATTCTTCATCTGAATATAAATCAGTACGGCTTTTTCGGGCTGATCTCCACGTTCGTATAGCTGAGCAGCTTCGGTGTATTGCTTTATGCTTTCCAGAATCGAGGCACAATCGCGACAAGTAGTTGGGTCATCGACCTCGGCCAAAATGCGAAATCCTCGACGTACATCGCCGAGATGAAATGTGCACCGAGCAACACCAGCAATCGATTTCCGGCGTACAATATCACTGCATACAACCATAGCTCCACTCGCGTCTGTCGCATTCGTGACATGCTCATACATTTTTAGAGCGCCTTCATATTCACCCCGAAACTCGAGTTGATTCGCGTACGATAGACTCAAGTCTGGAACCATGTCGACCGCGAGGGAGTCGGCCAGTTTCAATGCCTGATCCCATTGAAGTAGATGTTTCTGCATTTCTAGTGCGGCCATGGGATCGGTAGAATTCAAAAAATGACGTTTGGCCTCCATGTATGCTCCTAATAAAAGGGACAAGTGTCCTGCTAGAAGACTTTTCTCTTCGACATCTTCAATTCGAGAAAGATTCATCACCATCGCAGCGTCTCCAAGCTTTCGGTACACTCGTTTCGCGATTGACACGTTCAAAGTATGCATAGCTCTACCCGCCAAGGCGAGCCAGTAGTCCCGCTGGTCAATGCGCATTGCACATTGCCAGGCAGCTTCCAGGCGTAATAAGCTCAGATTCTGACAAAACGAGGCTTTTTCCTGCTCGATGCTTGGATTACTTCGTTGTGATTTCTGTATCTGGTCGTGTGAGCATGCCACAATCGTCTCAAGTTTACCGGAAGTATGTTGGCATGTTACGATGCCATCATATATCAAAATTGGTGCAAGATCATGAGAAATTTTAGTTTCGTGTGGAGCAATGACGACTGCACCGTCATCATGAACCTCCAAATATCCCAATTCGGTCACTTCAGCGCCATTCACACTCGAATCGGTGTAGTGAAACAATGAAAAACTATTGGTTTGAGTGGTGATAAACACACTCGGATCGCTCATATCCCACAAAATTTGCTGTATACTGTTTTCAATAGCTGGAAGATACAACACTTCCCTGGTCGTTGAGTTCAAAAGATAACAGCGTCGTCGTGAGTCGATGAATACTACTCGTGTTCCAGCTCGATTGGGTGCCATCAGACTTATCCCGACTCCATCGACGTGGTGATACGAGGACCCCAAGAGAGCGCTCCATTCTTGTAGATAAAAGAAGTCGATATTTCCAGTTCCGTTGGAAGTGGCATAGATAAAAAATTCTTTTGTCAAGTCAATCGAGCTGATGTGGATAGATCTGTCCTCATTGTTCCCAGGGAAAATCTGGCTTTCTCGATCATTGTCTCGGGCTTGTTTAGTTGAATTGCTGGGCTCAATTCGATGCAAGTGAGCGATTCCGTCATACAAAACACACGCATATTCTCGATTCAGCTTGATTTGCACCACTCTTCCGAGATATTGTTTCTCTTCCACCAATTCATTGAAATTTCCATCACACCGGTAATAATGGACTTCCGTATTGATTCCTACGGCGATGTGTCGCGGGCCCAGCGCAACAAATGAAGGCTCAATGGAGACAGCAACCTGCATCATGGAATCTCGACCAGTGACATCGACAACGCTTATCTCTCGTAATGAGCTCATGAAAGCGATATACTTGCTGTAAAAATCAAAGATTTTTGGCATTTTTGCAAGAAAATTTTGCACGATTCCTCCATGTGTTGCAACAGTTAAGATTTGTCCATCGGACGTAAAGCTCATCGCATTGGCTTCATTTTCATCTGCTTCGACCAGTTTGATCGTATCGGTCGCAATCTCGGTATTGGTGACCATGTCGACTACCTTGAGCCCACTATCGCCGCTCAGTGCTGTACGATTCAAAATGGGGGAATAGGATGCTGCATAAATGCGTTCCGAGAAAAACCGCCCTGAGAAAACTTCTTCTCCAATCTCCTAGTAGAAACGACATGTAAGCCCGGCCCTTAAAGCAAATATGTGTTATGGTGTACGTCAAGCTTGGTCGAAATCTCAATAAGATATCCTAACGAGAAGACTATGATCAGCAGTCCATCGCCAAACCATTCAAAGTACAGAACGCTGCCATAATACTGATTGCAACCAAGGTCAGAATCAAGAATGTGAGCTCTTGGTAGATGTACCCTACCGTTTGGAAAGTAAGTTCGAGAGGATGATTTGGGTCCAGCAGATAGAGGATTAGTATGGACTTTCCAGTGTTGATAGCGACCAAAGTTTCTTCGGTGGCTTCACCTCGACCACGACCGAACTTGATTTGTAGTGCCTGAGTACTTTAAGTGAGTCTCAAGAATGCCTTTGATCTCGGGCCTTACACTTTGACTCAGCTCTCGCTGATCGATGGTGTCACCTTTGGCATTACTAAGCGTCATCATCCTGTCGTCCGACCCCAATACGAGCTGATCTTGGGAATTCCAGGCCCCGCAGGTGATCCGACGAGAATGTTTGCCAACGATAGGAAGAATCCTGCTGCTCGACTTGTCGTAAATGACCAGGTTACCTTTCACGGTTCCGATGGCAAGAAGACTTCCTGAGCAGTTCCAGCATAGATAGCTCGGCGGATCTTTCAGGGAGGTATCAAGTTGCTGAATTGTACGAGTAGACAACTTCCACAAAGCAATGACTGTTTTGTCCTGCTGAGCTATTGCCAGTGTGCTACCATCAGCATCCCATCGTAATGCAATCACTTGTGAACGTGTATCCAAAGCAACTTCGTCATATTGCTCCCCTTGGCGGTCGAAAATATGAACGAGCCCTGTCGTGACAAACGATCAATTGACATCATTACATAGGCAAGTCTAAGCAAACCATTTTTTCCAGAAGTCGCTAGAAAGGAACCGTTTGGCTGCCATTCAAAGAGGACAGAGCCTGATCCATGATTCTTCGACGAGACTTTAAACAATCGTTGCATCGAAAAAGCCTCTTCCAGGAGTCTCAGTACTACTGACACCCAGGGCTATTTATGTCGTGGAAGCCTCAGAGCATCTAATTTGCTAATTGAAAAGCCATCAACAAGATGAAGAGTGCTTTCTAAATCTATTTAAGTTAGGTCGTAAAAGAGGGTGTGAGATCCTCTATGTAAATTCTACTCTCCATTTCTGAGTGGCGGTATCCTTCTCGACATTTATATCTTCCCCCAGCAAGTTTTCTTGCGCAGGTTAATCTCATAGGGCTCATACCACTATCATGCATTGAAATCTATTAGTAAGATTACTGTCGTACGCGTGATTGTATCTGTCTTGTTCGCTACTATAGCGACATATTCGAAATGATCACGGGGTATTTAGCCGTCCAAAAAGCACAATAAATGTGTCAGCGATTTAACGCGATATCGCATCTGAGTTTGTCATGAACTTTGCAAACGCTAGAAGTATACTCGTTGGATTGCTTTCACTCGTAGCGGTCAGCATTTCGGGAGTATCGCCCATTGGATGCTGAAACACAAAAGCGTCAAGTACAGCATAAGCATCGGGTGTTTTAGAGGACATTTGTGAAAATTCACATCAGCATCTCGAGAGAAAACATTTACTGAGTATCAGTACTTGGTATGTAGCATCACTGAATAAAAGATGGAGCCCATGCAAGGATCCCTACACGTAGGCGACCAGTGATTCGGAACTAGCCATTCTAGGTCATTTTTGAAAATTGTTAGGAATGAACATAGAAGCAAAGTGACCGCAATAATCCTACTAGCAATATACTAAATTATTTGTCCAACTACACTTCCGCTAGTACAGTAACATGAGTGAGAGCACAGAATTTGCAGCTAAGCGTACGCATCATAAAGGTTGTGTGGCTATGACATAACGGCGCTTTGACAGGAGCAGATCAAGAAATCGATTACCCTCAGATTGTACCCAGCCGAATCGCTAATTTGCCACGCGGGACTCATCATGAGACACGTAAATTGCATAATACTGAATTGATACGAAGGAGATCGAAACGATGGACTCAATTTCGTTCAAAGGTTGGAACCCGATATATACATGCATATCGCTTGACACGTTCCTGCATAGAATGCTGCTGACGTGATCACGGCGCGAGATGCGAAACCAAAGACCAAGATTCGACGATTTCAAGTTGACTTTGACTCGGAGAATTTGAATCGCATCGCTCTTTCCGATAAAACGTCTCAAGCACGTGTTGCAGCGTACTGCATTTGTGAGCTGATCTCATTATTCAAACTGCAAAGAGCTCTTCAGGCATCGAATCAATCGACACTCCAACTTCATCGCTTCATAGGAAATGATTGGAAAAGTAAAATGTACACTGGCGTAATTTACATGCGTTCATCGAATGTACTATCTGGGAGATCTGCCGCTGAGACGTATCAGTCAAAAGCGTACAACGCATCAAAGGAACAGAAGTCTGCGTTTATTTTTGCGTATGTTTGAGGGTTCCTTTCTGAACGCGTCAACTTATGAGATTTTTCCAGTACAGGATCCTTTGTCTTTTGGGGCTTTTCCATCGAAGAAGAGGAAGCGTTTGTACAAACTATAAAACCATTTTGCATTGGACTCTTCAAGCAGGTGCAGGCTATCGATATGCTCTTTGCTTTTAGCGATACAAGTCGGATCGAAAAAGACAGTATTCTTCTCTGCTCCGACTCAGCGACGGAAAAGCTTGCGATTTCTTTTGCAATGGCACAATCAACAAAACTTGACGTATTTGAACAACGAGTAGAGGATAGAATTCAAAATACAAAGGACATACCATTCGATCTCGCCTACAAAGGATCCATCCATTACTCACAAATTGAAATTTCAAAATTGATTGGACAATTGTTTATTGAGCTGGCCGACGTAAATCTTCACTCCGATATCCTTGATGAGCCGGATTATTTCTGGGAAGATGACAAGCATGAGCCATTGTACAAGAATATGGTTCAGTACTTGGAAGTTCGTGCTCGTGTCAAAATTCTCAACATGAGACTTGATATTCTACGCGACCTGTATGTCACCTTACAATAAAAAACAGTAATGAAACAGCATGAGAGCTTTTGTCTATGCGTAGGGTGGATGTTTTGAATCAAGTTCTAACACAGCAACATGGAGCCACACTTGAATGGATCATTATCTGGCTACTTGCTGTAGAAATCATCATTTCTGTCTTCTGGGAGATGCTCGTTAAGGATTTGATGGGGTTCTATAAGTAAAATTACATTGCACTTCGATCCTAAAAAAACTTGCATGCAAATGTCAGAAACGCTGTGTGTCCACGTATTTCATCGTCTTTCTTCGCGACAAGATTTGGTATCATCTGAGCATCGAATTGCTTCTGTCGTTTCTTGAGCCGAATGCTTTCAATGATTTGTAAGCCGTTGCTCGCTACTTTCTCTTCTTCTTCAGGGCACTTGAGGACTTTTGACTCAATATTCCGGACGCTGTATGGAATCACACGCGTTTCAATAGTTTTGATCACTACGAAGACACATTTGTGATTGAGTGATGCCAATAGTGGCTTTCATACAACTTACATTCATATCCTTCCTCCCGTAGAGCGTCACATGTTTTTTGCACCTGTTCCAAGCAAGGTGAATACGACGCAAACCGACCGCCTTGCTTGAGTATTTTAGTTGCATTGGGTATAGCTTTCCATGGACACGGCAAGTCCAGAAAGACTACATCAGTTGAGTCGACCAACGCTTCTGGAAAGCCATCAGCACAGACATCGCGACAGTTGACCGTGATAAGCTTTTCCATTCCATTGCAAGCAAACTCTTTGGTTGCAATGTCAGCTCGCGTGGCGTTGAACTCAAAAGTGTAAACATGGCCTGTGGGTGCCACAGTCCTTGCAAACGACGTAGTCAGTGCACCGCTGCCTGTTCCAGCCTCAAGTACGCGTGATCCGCACTTGAGTGATGTCTGAAATATTATCGCACTTGCATCTGACGTGAAAACAATTTGTGTTCGATGACGTAATGCACGGCTCCATAATTCTGGTGTGGGTGCAAGTAGTATCATGTATCCTCTGCAGTCTTTTTTTCGTGAAGTTATCGTGCTACCAAACGGTTTTCCAATCATGTCATTATGATGAAATGCGCCATGACGATTTTGAAAAATTTCTTGACGCTTCACGTAACAATAAGTCAAAGACGTGTGGTTCTCGAATAGAATGACCAGAGATCCTTCCTCAATCACTTTGCTTTGCATTTCCCACATTGAATTTGGTATCGATTCAATGACCTTGTCATTAACGTCCGGCGATAGCATTGACACCAATGGATCGAGTATATATGTTGATGTGGACTACATGGGCTGTATGAAGCATACTTTCGAGAAGTTGCAATCACGCAGCGTGATTCAGTCGACATGAGTGCAGTGGCTGATTGGGGATAGATAGAGTCTCATTGCTTAAGAAAACTTTATTCAGATAGTTCGATGACAATTGGTATCCGCCTAGAGGATATATTTACGCAGATCGGTTTTCTCCATGACAGAGGATAAGCGCTGCCTGACGTATGCCTTATCGATTTGATGCGTCATACCAGTCATCTTGGGTGCATGGAATGAAATCTCATCGGTGACTTTCGACACAATTGTACTCAATCGACGAGCGCCAATATCATCACTTTGTGAGTTAATTTGTGCGGTGATAGCAGCCATTTCAACGATCGCATCATCCGTGAATACCAGCTGAATACCTTCCGTTTCCAACAGCGCCTGCATTTGCTGCAATAGATTGTACTCGGTTTCTTTCAGAATGCGTTCATACTCTGGGGCTCCCAATGGCGAAAGAGTGACCCGTATTGGTAGTCGACCTTGCAATTCTGGGATCAGGTCCGATGGACTGCATTTGTGGAAAGCTCCACTGGCTATGAACAAGATGTGGTTTGTGTGAATCATCCCGTGCCTTGTTCTGACCACGCATCCTTCTGTTAATGCCAGCAATTCTTTCTGTACGCCCTCACCTTTTCTAAACTGACCTCCTCCACGGCCTGCCATGGATGAATCACTACTTTCTGCGAGTTTATCGATTTCATCTAGAAATATGATGCCATTATTCTGAACATTCTCGAGAGCATTCTCGATTACTTCGTCTTCATTGATAATGTCCTCTGCCTCCTCGAATTTCAATCGCTGCAATGCGTCTTTCACGCTTAAACGTTCAGCCTTTGCAAAAGGGCCCTGACTGGAGGAAGTGTTTGCGTGCTTGTTCATCATCGAATTGAGATTCTTTACCATTTGCTCGAATTCGGGAGGTATTTCCATCATCATATCCTATAAAAGCAGTGTTATGTATCTCAATATCGCACTCTCTCATTCGTAGTACCATGCTTCCTCTAGGTCCTTTGGGTCGGTTGGAAATATTACGAAGCTGGATGCTTATCATAACAGAATCAAGCCGACCTGAATCGATATCCTCGCGTAAATTTGGGCGATTCCTTTGACTGGATGACGATTCATGAATATGTTTCACTAGCCTATCAAGTGCTCTTTCACGTGCTGCCCTAGAACAGCGCTTTCGAGCATTCTCGCGTTCCGCGTCGATAGCAACATTCATAAGGTCCTACGCATGAGCACATGTATTGAGCACTTGGAAACGTCAGATTCCCCATCCGAAACAAACCTTGATCATGGAGTCAGCACTTGCACCGTAGATTCCAACTTCTGTGTATTTTGTTGCTTCAACTTTTAAAAACGGTGAATTTGTCATCTTGGCAAGACGTCGAGCAATTTCCGTTTTTCCCGAGCCAGTGGGACCGCTCATCAGAATGTTCATTGGTGAGACTTCCGCTCTGAGACTTTCATTCTGGATATGACGTCTTCTCCAACGATTGCGAAGAGCTATTGCCACTGCACATTTGGCTTCTTTCTGACCAATGACATGTCGGTCTAGCTCAGCAACGATCTCTCCAGGCACCATTTCCATTTTCTCATTCTTCTCAAAATGCGGTACAATTAGACTACTCGAAAATCTAGCGAAATGCCATAACCGTTGACCAGATGGGTATGCCGTCAATAAACGCAAATTAGCTTGCAAACGACTTCGACTGAAAGACAGCGTCATAACTCTCATGTCCTAGTATTTTGTGTCGCAGCGCCAGCAATGTAATTTAATTAGGCGATTGCCGATTTTCGCCAATAGTGTGATCGAGATATTTGAAGAAATGGGATCAAGTTGACTCACGGAGCTGCTGAATGCTGCGCCGTGGTGTGTCACTTGACACCCTTCGATGATGCGATTCATCGTGATTTGTTCTCATATTTCAAAATTCGATCGACAAAGCACACCATGAAAACCAATTCCGTGAAATTGTCCGGTCTTGTGATGCTTAGTATATCCAAAGTGCATTACACAAGTCAGTTGGAACTGGATTTGGTGGAGAAACATTCGCCCGTGGGTCCCAGTAAATCCAAATGGGGCTTGCGGGTTGCAATGGCACCCTTACTAAACATTCTCAATCCACAGTGACAGAGGCGCATGAAAAACCCGACGCATTTCGAATGGTTTCCCATAGCATGTTGATTTCAGATTCTTCTGCATTTACCAGTTGCAGTGAGAGATATTTGGGAGGAAAAGTTATCGCTTTGCAAGATAAAGAGAGGCAAGTATCCAATCAGTACGGGATAATCGTGCCAGATAGAACCGCTATTATTGCGCCTAGCGATATGAAGAACGATGAAATTATCGCGGAGCCTTGCCTTTCTGATCATTCCCCAAATGAGAACGCTGATGATGATGTTCATTCTCCCTTGCTGTCACATTCTCGTCGCATCAAGCACACGAATCAGCCCCGTCGCGCCAAGAAGTCACTGGATACATTAAATGGCTATGTGCCAGGAGTGAAAGCTTATTCACAAGGGTTGTGTGATGTTCTCTGCTGGGAAGTATTGGGTTCGGTCGTTGAAAACTTGAAAGAAAGAAAAGAGCTCATGGAAGATTCTATGGGTACTCTGCTCGATCTTCACGTTTATATCGATGTTGGTCGTTGCACCTATACATTCAAAGGTCCAAAATTTTCAAGCCTTCACGTAGGAAATTTTTACTCTTCCACTAACGGTCAGCTGGGAGGACCCAAGTTTATTTCTGAGAACATGTCTAATAAAGCGGAAATTACATTCGGCGGCGAACGTCATTGTCAGCAAAAGCTTGAAGTTCGACTCAGTCGAACGGCAACCTTGATTCCCTACAAATTGTACAAAGAGTTGAGCTCTGTGCTTCGTCAAAAGGGTTTTGAGATGAAGGGCGGCTATTATGAACATGAACAATCCTGCCAAGATACAGGCATCAAAGCCCTCAACGAAAATGTCAACTTGCTAATATCTTTCCCATCCGAAGGCGGCCCCAGCATTTCCATCAATGGATATATCGAGCAAAGTGATGGCACGTGTCGAATTCCTTACCTTCCAGGCTCAGATGGGAAATGGGTACTCGGAATGTCCGTTTTGCGATCGAATTCCGCTGTTATCAACGCATGGGGTCCAATCAAGCGTTACAAATTTGTCCCAGTCAACTGACGGATGACGTTCGAGCACGTGGATCATCCTGCTAAGCGCCGTAAAACAAAATAGAAACACGAAAAGCAGGTAGTTTTTATCGAGCAAGATAACTACCCAATACAAATTGCAGGATTTCATCCAAGTTAATTCACAAGACTCACAGCTGAGGTCTTCTTCACGAGATCGTAGAGTAGCAGGGCATGAATCGCGTCCATACTTGCACCTGTAATGATATGAGCCACACAACTTGACGTCCGAAGAGTAAGCACTCGGATTGAATTAATTGGTTGCCATTTCACGCGGCGCTTGAGTCAATGTATACAAAGGCGTACCAAGAGTCGATGCTCCTGATTCTTGAGCCACGAAACGTGACCTGATAGAAAGACTTCCGAATCTTCTAATTGCCTCAAAACCTTCGAATTGGTGCAGTATGGGGATAGCGACTGGTAGGAGACAAGCTATCAAGTTACCGAGCTCTGAACATTCGAACGCTGCATATTGTGCACATTCCTAATTGAAAGGTGGCCTCTCAAACTTGAGGTATTATTACACAGCCTTCGGGTATAAGTGTAGATGTGTCAACTCCGTGAAATGGCTGATCGACATGATTAGATATGTGTTATTCTCGCCCATGCGGCTTGCCGGATTCCTGCCAAAGAAAGTCTTTATATTGTCCAGAGATTATCATATCAAGCTCAATCTGCTCATTTCGTACAAGTAGTCATTTGACGTATGTGCATCGTGAGTACGTACGAAACCGTTGAATTCTGAAGGCTTTGATAGTAACGAGCAGCTACATCCATCGCCTCAAGATCAAAAAAATGTCGGAAGCTCCCACCCCATCTCAGTAATTTTGCAATAATAACAACAGTTGCATTGGACCGCCTCTTGAGTCAGAAGCCGATTTTGAAAAAAAAAGAGGTGCGATGTTAACGTTCGTTTGCTTAGCAACTTGTACAATTTGGGGCCTGCATGAATCGTTTGTACTAGAAATTGCGATTTATCGACTGGTAAAATGGCGTTGCTGAAATAACACAAGCGCTCAGTAGTATACAAATACTTTCTTTTCCATTTCGTCTGAAGATCGTTGTGAAAGCTGTGCTTGTATTATATCAAGCGAGATAATAAGACATGTACGATTTCTGGATGGCAGTCATTTGGTGAGATTGCATGCAGAATGGCACCCGGATGACTTCTGTAAAGCCCTCTTCTTGCTGTAAAAAGCACGTCAATGAGCACCATCGATCCCCCCGTCTACTTTTACTTACATTTGGAGGAATGAAGCTCTTGTAGAACGAGTGAATGGCGATATCTGGAACAGCTTTGGTGGATGAAAGCATTTGTTGTGACTGTGTGTCTAATTCAGGCAAACCAAGATGGCGATATTTGTTTAGATGAAGCGCGAGCTCTTTGGAAACCTCTATCTGGATACATCGAATTGAGGTTTTCTGGAGGAGAATGTCTTAGCACGAATGAAATTGTGCCAGCATACATTGTACCTGTTCACAAGCTATTCCTATCCAAACTTTGCGTGTCGCTGGGTCACGGTTCGTCGCATCAATGACAACGCTTTTACCTTCCTTCAATGCTTTCAAGCACCTCTTGGTACAATTGACTGTCGTTTTCTCAATATCTTGATTGACAATTTCATATTCTGGAAAATAATTGTGTGCAAGAAACGATTTCCCAGACGCCGGTGATCCAACTAAAACCACAATTTCTTGTGTGGACCCGCTAGAAATATCCGAGAAAGTATTAGGATCCTGCGTTAGTAAGCTTTTAGGATCAAATCCAATGTTCCATTCTATCGATTGTGTATGAATTCGCGCCTTGGTTTTCAGAAAGAGAGCCTCGGGTGTTTGGAAGGCTATCGCACAATTCATCGCAAACTTGTAATCAGTCGCCGCAAAATCTTTTTTACGATTTCCAAATGCAGGACGTCCTGCTGCATCCCCACAATAAAAAGAAGATTTCTTGTATACCTTGTCTTCATCGACCCCAAGCTCATCCAGAATCACTTGCCATATTCCTGGCCGTGGTTTTCGCATACGATCATCACGAATGGCTAATAATGCCAGCATTGGAGTCTCGAGAGCACAACATATCGCTTGTATTTTTTCCTAAACAACATCAATTTTTCAATGTCATCCAAAAGCGGTCACTTACTTTGATATCCTTCTCACTACTTTTTCCCTGTGAAATACCAAGCTGATTGGAAACGATGACAATAGTGAAATCGTCTCGATTGAGCTGGTGAATTGTCTCCTTCACCAGCGTTGGATGAAAGAACTTCCAATCTTTGGCATGTTGTGGGAACCTCTTTCCACTTTTAGTCACAATAAGTGTGTGATCCAGATCAAATGCTGCCACCTTGAGCTTCTCCACAGCCTTTGATGATGTATTGTAGATCAAAACCGATCGAGCGTTGCATTCCATCAGATCCTTCCATGGCCTTACTTCATATTTGAATCTCTTTGCAGAATTCGACTCATTTTGTGGGCTTTGTGGATCCGTGATGTGAATACCACTTCGGGTCACGAACGCATGCATTAAGCTAGATTTTCGTACCAATCAAAAGACGGATTAAACGCTGAGACGATCGATCCGACCATCGCATTGGCTAATTAGCGATCTGGTCCGATCGAACCATTCAATTTCTCGCGTAAAAATGCTCGCTCGGCTTGGTCGACGATTTTCGGCTCAAGTACTTCCACAAACATGTCATTCTGATGTGATCCAAGCAAGCACAAGGATCATCAGTCGCAGTATGTTTATCGACATAAAGGAACATGATAAAGTTATGAAGGAAGAAGTGAAGCAGATGAATCTACGACCACGTGTGCTAACAGCTTTCGATATGATTTTGCAAATGAATCAGCTTGAAATAGCGGAATTATCATGGGCCATTCAGGTAAAAAATTATAGAGAATGAGACTGAGTATACGTGACGCCTGTGTTTGTGCAGGATCGACTTGGAATTTCTGATGACGCATTTGCTATGGGGAGCGGTGATTCAGAAATGCAGACTGATGCGCCAGCAGAAGAGAAGAAGGAAGAGAAAACAACTTTCGATGTGAAACTGGCGAGTTTTGATGCAAAAAGCAAGATCAAAGTCATCAAAGAAATTAGAACACTCACAGGTCTAGGATTGAAAGAGGCTAAAGAGCTAGTAGAAGGTGCGCCCAGCGTAGTAAAAAAGAATGTAACAAAAGAAGAAGCCGAATCCATCCTCGCCAAACTCAAAGAATGCGGAGGTGTTGCAGCGATGGAATAGTTGACTGTGAATAGATATACTTTTAAGTCTCTTTCTTTCCCAAGTTTATATGTGAGCCACATGTTTTTAACAAACAACTGGGTGAAAACAGTACTTTCGATTAAAAACAAGTAAAGTGGACGGATCCCTGGATATCAATACATTGTGAATCCAACAAACCGCATCAAAAACACATAAAAAACATCAAAAAATGCCACGACCCGCTAGTATTTTATGGTCTCATTTCCGAAAAGATGCCACCAACAAACGAGCGATTTGTAAATACTGCGAACACAATATGTGTGGTCTGGTCACCCGAATGCGAACACATTTGGTCAAGAAATGTGCCAATTGTCCTCTCCACATCAAACAAGAAATGTACGATACGGAATTCCATCGCAAAATGGATTTGAGCATTGTCGCATCCACCAGCTCACCGGCACATACTTCTCTCACCACGAGCTCCAAACATCATACAAACGCACATCATCATCTCCAGAGTCATAAATGTGAGCCATCCACACGTCGTGCACGCATCTCACCTGCTTCTATCGAAGAAAAACACGATTTAGATAGTTTTGTAGCAAAAGGGATTCTTGGAGCTGCGCTACCAATTGACATTGTGGAAAATGCGGCTTTTATTAAGATGATAAAAAACTTTCATCCGATGTACGAACTTCCGTCTGCGTTCACATTGGCAACCACCGGCGTGGATTTGGAGTATACAGAAGTCCAATTGAAACTCCGTGCTGAAGTGTTGGACGCATCGTCAGTGTGTTTGGGTATTGAGAGCTGGTCCAATGTCGTTCATCGGTCTATTATAAGCTGTATGATATACACACCGAGTCCGGGGATGTTTGCATTCGAAAACACTGGAGAGCTCCCGCATACGCCTCAAGTACTAATGGATAAGATTGAGACCATTTTGACGCAAATTGGAAGTGGTAAAGTATCGGTCATTGTGATGGATGGGCAGGAGAATATGAAGCAGTGTGCGATTCTGCTGGAAGAAAAGTACCCGGAAATCACATTTTTGTCAGGTTGCGCTCACGCAATGCAGAAAATGATGCTGGAAATTTTGCAATTGTCGACATTTGCAAAGTTGTTTGAAACATGTAAAGAGCTTACCGGACGATTCAGTAAAGATCCCGTGGCCAGAGCTGCATTTTTACGCGTGCAGGAGCATTTACAAGCTCTAAATACTTCTTCTCCACTATCACAACCCGATGAAAACTGTCCGCTGTCGATTCTGGATTTTTTAGCTGCGGTCGAGCGCAGTCGCCATTCGTTCGATATATTCTTCACAGAGACCGATATGGGTGATCAAACAGATGCTCAGGTCAAAGATCAGATTGTTGGCTTGGAATTTTGGGATCAGCTTTCTTCCATCACGAGTTTATTCGATCCATTTCTCCAGCTTTTGAGAATGTTAGAGTCGGATTATCCGTTGCTATCGACATTTTATCATCATTTCACGATGCTATGGGATCACCTTGAAAAATACGGAAACTTGGCCGCATCCGTACAATTGATCGTATCTAAATTCTGGCAATCCATTCGACATCCTGCGATGTATACAGCATACCTGTTGGATCCTCGATTCCCACCCTCCAACTTGTCGAGTGATGTCCGGAGTGAAGTGCTGACATACCTCAAGCGACTCAGCGATACAGACAGTTTTGCAAACTTATTTTCAGAGCTGACACGATTCACAGGGCGAGTGGGTATGTTTGCGGATGAAGCAATTTGGGATTCTGCTCAAAAATTCAATCCTGTGCAGTGGTGGAAAGGCTTCATCGGAAGTTCTTGTCCTAATCTACAGGCAGTCGCACTTCGCACACTTTGTTTTCCAGCAACTTCAGGATTATCAAAAAGCAAACGTGATGCCTTTGAAAAGATTCATGTCATAAATTCCAGATTTATGAATGAGGATCAGGCCAACAAAGCAGCTCTCGTCTATCTGAACACGAATTTCTCATCATCTGTCGACGGATTGAGTGAGAGCGCCACATTGGTGTGAGAATAGAAGAGAATCGGATATCAGGCCTCCAGCGGATTCGATGTATTGCTCTCATTAGCTACCGATTGGGTCTGTTCTCTATCTCCAATCTCCTCACTTGACGCCATTTTTGATCCATTCTGTGAAGTCAAATTACATCGAAGTAACTCATAGTCAGATTTTGGGACTAAAGTCTGCTGAATTCCGTAAATCTCGGCCACTTTTGGCTGTACGATGACCAAGTATCCTTCTGCAGGATGCTGTGATGGAATTTCAGAAACAAACTCACAAACCGATTAGGACGATATACCTTGAGCAGCTCGGGTTGTTCGATCACTCGCTCATTTATCTCCAGTAATGCTCCTCGAATACAACTATATATAATCATCATTAGCTCAAGCAGCGCTGGACAATATGCTTACGTCACCTTGGTATCTCATAAAGGCGTCCGCTTTGGCATCGAATGCGACAAAGAATGGTCGTGGGAATCAAAAACAACCCTCCCTTCTTCTTCTTCCCATTCACTTTATTCTCTTTCAGTTTTTCGCCAAATTCGACCGATATGATACTTTCCTGGAAAACCGGATGCGATGGCGCCAGAGTCGTCTACGAAGACATACAGTCAGATTTCATTCCGCTGAGAGAAATATACGTACCACACAAAGTCGATTGGAATGCATTTGGATGGAAATATCTTCAGACTCGTTTCCCATTACGTTGAGAGCAAAGAGCTCCGTGTAATATCGCTCCACTATCGTTGCAGGACGCGTGTTTTGAGCTTTTACACTGGGCGATATATATATTTCTTTTTGTCGTTGGGTCACTTGGTCGCGGATAAGCTGACGTTGTGCGACGACAGCTGTAATCGCTTCTCCTTGCAATTCCTCGCTGTTGGATGTGAGATAGAGACATGAAGCGAAAGAGTACACACCTTCCGTGCGCATATCGACAATCTGGATACGGGCAACCTTCTGGTCTATCATAGAGTTTACATAACGCGGTTTTGTATTGCACCGATGAGCGTTTGATTCGACGCTTTTTGCATGGTACTTCCTCCATAGAATTTCCTCCAATCATTGCGTACATACAGAAAGTGAACTTATGTTGGTTCGATTGATTTGGTAACAAAGAGATCGACTTTAGTATTATAAATCAGACTTTATGAAGGCCGCTTCAATTCATACATGACAATCGATAAAGCATGCGGTATACAATAGCATTGAGCGTATCCTCCTATTGAGCGAGGGTATGAGTGCATGAGCTTACAAGCGGAGTACTATGCCTCCCTCAGTGAGCATTGCTAAGTAATTACTACCGCAATTGTATTCTATGCGATACAGCATTTCTTCTCGTTCATTCACTTCAGGCGAATCAATGTGATACCGTCCCATAGTGGCAATGTAATCTGAATCGTTCGCGTGTCATTCGCCACAAATTCGTTGAACTTCGCCAATTTAACTGGGATGGAGCCATTTTGATCCCATTTCATCTTATCGTACGCAGATTCCAACACTTTTCCACGATATAACGTATTATCAACCACGATATAACCCACGGGACGTCAGCAAATTGTTAGTTATGATATAATCATAACAATCACAATACGTTCGCTTATTGGCATCCAGATAAATCAAATCGAACTTGGCATCGTCAGAGTTTGCATTCTGGAGAAACGATAATGCATCCAAATGAACCAATTCGATCAGATTGCGTCGTGCATACTCTCCAAGATACTTCTCAGTGAAAGCGATCGCCATTCGATCACGATCACACGTCCATAATTTTCCGTACGGAGGCAATGCACCCGCGATACATAGCGCCGAATAGCCTGAAAACGTTCCGATTTCCAGTGCGCATTCAGCTCCAATGAGTGTTGTTAAAAAACCCAAAAGCTTTCCTTGGAGAGTAAATGCCATTTGTTCGGGTTTCAAAAGCTCCATTCTAGTTTGCGTACGAACTCTCTCGAGTAAATCAACACTTTGCTCCATCTCATCGCTACTGTGATGTTTGTTTTCAAACGCATTGGAGCTGATACTCTCAAGGTACTCGTCCAGTTTTTCATCAAAGGGCACGGCGCACTTTGTCATCGAGCTCTTACCGCTCTTACCACTGGATAAAGTGGAATAAGAGTTGTGAAGTAGTATGTTGTCTGTACACATCCTTTTATCTCGATTTCCACCAGTGCGAAAGGCATTCGGATTAGGTGGCTTCCATTGAGCTGCATGATTTTTCCGATACGCTCGACATTGAGCATCATCCATTGATCGCATGACATTCACCACTTGCTGACAACCATCACTACACGTAATCCCAGACTGAGAACAACTTTCACAAAGAATGAATAGAGCCCCACACATTTCATTACTGCAGTTATGATGCGTATTCGATGATTTCCCGCAACGGATACAGTGTCCAAGTACGTTTGAAGTGACGATCAGCTCATCGGTAGTGGTATTTTGCACGCATCGTTGATCGAAAACAAAGTTTTTCCCTTTAAAAAGAGATTCTTTCGAGTGTCTTCGCACATAATCGACATAGTTATTGATTCCACCTTGAAGCTTTTCGACATATTCGATACCTTTATGCTGTTTAAGGTACGCGCCAGCTTTTTCACATCGAATTCCACCGGTGCAATAAATCAGAATACGGTGAGGTTGCGACCCATTCTCGACTTCGTGACGCTGTAGGAGAGTGTCGATGGCATTGAAGGTTTCTTGGAAAGTATTGACCATGATTCGGGTCGCATGGATGAATCGACCAACCTCATGCTCATATGCATTGCGTACGTCGAGAAGGAGTTGATTTTTAGGCCAATTTTGGGTCAGCTTTTGATGCCAAATATCTGGTGGAAGAGCTCTACCAGAATCGTGTACGTCGAGTAGCATACGCTCTGCACCATCTCGGACGATCTGTCTTCGAATTCGAATATCGAGCTTTTCAAATGGAGACCTCCAAACTTGCGAAGGATCTAATGAGGATGCTTGTTCATTATTGAGATGCAAACGTTGGCCGAGAAACAATTGATCTTTGTCGATGAGATTAGGGAAGGATTCAACGAGAGATTGAATGTTTGGCTCTGGTAGAATCAGTTGCGCGTTTATTCCCTCTTGTGAGAGATATATTCGACCCAAAACGTTGAGTGATTTCCAAGATGTTTGCAGTTCTTTCTGAAAGGATTCAAGGCCATTCGGATCAATTTTTTCGTACTTGTAAAAGCTCAGATACTGATACAATGCAGAATCATTTTTTATTGTGGCATACCGCATCCATTCCGTCTGATTCGAACGCGCAAGTGCGAGTCGAAAAATGGATGGAAGCCGTACTCGGAATTGCATGATACCGGTACGAGATTACATTCACACTTGTGACATTTGATATAATGCAATGTAAAACTGGTGCAAATATTATGGGTGACATATAAATCTCTATATCGAACACATGGTCAGGCGAGATGACCTGTTTCATCATCGATCTTGCGAAATTTGAGAGGTGTACGTCGCTTCAAATTTAATCGCTCAACAATCTACGAAAGCATGTCCGACAGAGAGAAATCACCCGCGTCTGTCAACGAGGGTACCCTTCCTTCCAATCCCATCATATTCCACATCAACAGACCCACTTCTCACGATATCTCACGTGTCTTCCCCTCACAGCCGATGACAACAATGAGGCGGATCAAGAAATATCAAATCCCGGAAACAATCTTTATGTAGCCAACTTAGCTCATCGAGTAAGAATGCTTCCAACAATCCACTCAACCTATTCTCAAAATGAATTTTTGCAGGTCACAGAAACCGAATTGAATGATTTATTTGCTAAATTTGGTCGCCTTGAAAAATGCGAAGTTATCACCGATCCAATTTCACGAGAATCGCGGGGTTTTGCATTTGTCACATTTGAAGATGTGCGCGATGCTAATGACGCCGTTCAAGAATTGAACGGGTAACGCGTTGATGTAACATCTAACATTGATACAACGTTAAGTTATTGTTATAACAGAAAAGATATTCAAGGTCGCCGAATTCGAGTGGAACACGCGAGAAGAAAGCGTGGTCATACCAAGACTCCTGGTCGATGTATGTCCTTTTGTGAGCGTTGTTGAATTAAGTGTGATGGCAATTTGTATCTAGATTTGGGACCACGTCTTGCAAGTGTGAAATACGGACGTGAACGTAGTGGTCGAAGCCGCGATCGAGGACATGATGATCGTCGAAGTCGGAGTCGTGATCGTGATCGTGATCGTCATTCAAGGAATCACAGCGATCGTGGAGATTATCATGATCGTCGATACAACGGGAATCATGGACGCAGCAATGACTATGATCGTGGTCATCACGAGAATCGCCGTTCTCGTCGTTGAGTCGAGTATACACATTGGTACACTCGTCTCTTGTATATCGACCCAATTAGTTTTACTGCGTAATCTTCACCGGTCAGTTGGGATTGGATACTTAAGTAATCAGCTTCAGTCATTCCGTTTCATCTGTCACGCGCTTAACTATTGATACAAGTTTCTACTCGCTCAGAATCTTTCTCGGCAAAAATCTATATCCTACAGTTCAGCCCGATATTACCGCCCCGACCCGACAGGAGCCAACTGAAATCTAAACCTTCAGTATTTCATTCGCTACTGACTCACTTCATTCTACCAGCGAAATATACGATTCATCGTCGCTCAGATTCCAGTTGTAAATCGAATTTGAGCAATATCATCAGACACAGAAACCCTGTGATAGCGACCGTTGCCGACGTACTCAATCGACCGAAAGCTAAAATCGTCTACATCCTTGATACAGCATCAGTTATGTTGAGACAGCGCGCTACATTAGCGATGGAAACCCAATTTTGGACAAGTGGCATCGACTCTCAGTTCGTTGGAAGTACAGAAAGGAAAATTTGGTTTTGATTTGATTATTGTATGAGTTTTACGAGAAATATAATAATACTCAGTCAGCGTTTGATTGGATAAAACGTAATTTGATTTCCGCCACTTGACGGAAGCGTTTAATTTGCAAGTTAACGTTAGCTATTGATATGGCGCGAAGCATTGAGTCATGGTATTATTCCATGCCGGAAATAACGCGATTTTATCTGAGTGTGATCTTCATGACAACGGCACTGAGCACCTTTGGAGTTTTGAATCCAAAAAATCTTTATTTGGATTACGAATTGGTTTGGGAACGCTTTCAAATATGGCGTTTAGTTACGTGTTTCATCTATCTCGGTGGATTCAGCTTTAATATTTTGATGCAACTGATGATCCTGTAAGTACTCGCAAATCTCTTAAGTATTGAGCTTATCTCAATCTGCAGAGTCAATTATTCTTCGAGATTGGAGGAAGCGCCATTCCAAGGCGGTGGGGGGCCAACAGCGGATTACGCGTTTATGCTCTTCTTCGGAGCGGTTGTTATGTGGGTACGTTACACGATGTTAGAATGCACTTCCTATAGATTGGTTACTTAGATCACGGCAATCTTCTTGGATTTCCCTTTTCTTGGGCCGGCTTTAATCTTCATGATTGTATATGTATGGAGTCGACGTAATGCCACCACACCAGTGGCAATATGGGGTACGACACTGGCAAAGCAGAAGAATCAGATCTCATTTCCCTTGCGTAGGATTCCAGTTTGAAGGCTTATATCTTCCTTGGGCTCTGATTGCCTTCACTGTTTTGATTGGCGGAAATCCCATCATGGACATTTGTGGCGTGGTCGCGGGACATTTATATTATTTCTTATTGGAGGTACTTCCGGAGCTGAAAGGTTGGCGTGTGCTCCAAACGCCTCAAATTTTGTACGTACAATCAGCTTCATTCTCGTTGATCTCGGCTCATAGACACCCGGTGATAGCATCAAGCTTTTCCCTCCCGCGATACATCCAGCAGCGCCACAAAGCGGTCCTCAGTATACTTGGGGCTCGGGTAGACGATTAGGAGATTAAAGATAATCGTACTTTAAAGAACATGCCTGGTACGTGTGCTCCGTTCGCCACTTATTCGCAGGCAAATGCCCAATCCTCAATTTCCCAAAGTCGAAATCTTGGATTTACGCGATGACTTTATAAAGTTTGAGCTGTTTGAGACCGATGCGAGTGTAGCAAACGCATTACGTCGCGTGATGATCGCAGAGGTGCCCACTCTAGCGATCGATCTGGTCACAATAGAGGTCAATACATCGGTTATGACCGATGAATTCTTAGCACATCGGTTAGGAATGATCCCTTTATTATTCGACGGTGGTTTGGAAGCATTCCGTCAGCGATTCGTGTACTCTCAGGTACGAAATGAACTCTTTGAAACCCTCAAATAGAGAATCAAAGCTTTATAGGATGATTTTCTAGGATTGTGACTGTGAAGAACACTGTCCGAATTGCTCTGTTGAGTTTCAATTGGATGTGCGCGCAGAGCAAGGAATGCTTAGTGTCACATCGGATTCGCTAAAATCCGTGGACCCATATATTCGGCCGGTTAATTTCTCCTCCGAGGAAGAGTTTAATAACACGCAAGATACCGGTGTTATCATTGCCAAACTCGGTCCGGGACAACACATTCGTCTCTCTGCAATTGCCAAGCTTGGAATAGGGAAAGAACATGCAAAGTGGGCACCAGTTGCCGTCGCAACATTCATGTATGAGCCTAAAATCACATTGAATCAAGCGATTCTCAGCACGTATACTCCGGAACAAAAAGCCGAACTATACAAAAGCTGTCCGACTGAAGTATACGAGACCGATGAAAACTACGAACAGGTTTGACACTGCATTCGCATTTTTGTATACGAGTGGTGAAAAATATCTCTTTGGTAGTTCACAATAGCCAATCACATGCGCTGTATGTACTGTGACGAATGTGTCAAAGTGGTCAATAGCTACAAAGATAATCCAGAGGATGACGCGGCGGTCACGATCCAAATGCAAGAAGACCGATTCATTTTCTCTGTAGAGGTACCTATCTCACAAAAACTCTGAATAAATCTGTCTTCACGGCGACGATGTAGACCACAGGTCAATTAAAGCCTGAAGAAGTCGTCATTTGCGCATTGGATATCATTCGGGAAAAACTCTCGTATCTCAAGCATCAATGTCTGGAACTAAGCCAAGAAGATCAAGCTCAGGCCATCCCTGTGACTCCCTTTGGCTAAATAATATTACCTTTCAATCTTCCTGATAGTACCGTACATCTCACAATGTGCTCAACCGGCACCGTGACGTTTCAAGATCCAATTCTTAGCAATGCGCTCGCCGAATTACTTCTCACATTAAAATGCGATTTGATCCTCAGTCATGCGGAGTGAGCAATCAGGACATCCAGAGACAGCTGGACATCATCAAGAATCTTGATACGTCTGATTTCCAATCTCATTACATCTCTTCACAAAGAGGCAAATGGAGCTCACCACGCTCGGTTTATTCGTCTTCCGTCTCTTCGTTTGATGTTGATGATACGAGTCATCGACGGTATGTATCCATACACTCTCCATCCAATAATGCAAGCGAGAAACTCGCAGAATTTGCATTTATTCGATGGCGAACTTATTCTCGACGGAAAAAAAAGAATCGAAAGAGGAATGCCATGCAGATTTTCCGATGGAAACGGATGACATTTCGGCGTTGGGTACATGACACTCGCGCTAGACTGCTTGTAGTACGCTACAGAAAACTATTTCTCCTCCAGAAGTGGCTGCGATGGACCCACCAGCAACAGAAAGTTGCTCGCTATTTTGAAAGACGCCCACGAGCTCAATCTGTTGCCATCCGCGTCCGTAAGAAGCAGAATTTTCACGGATGGCGAAGACTGTCTGTTTCCAGGCAGCATACACGGCAGCTTTTGGCTCTTTTTGCGTCCTCAAGGGCCCAAGGAATCCGAAGTCAAACATGGAAGCATTTGAGACTGCATGTTGTCATCGCTCGTCTTTGTAGAAATCGCTCCAACAAGATTTTTATCGCTTGGATGGAATTCACCGAGTACAAAATCGATCGACGCTTTCTTCTCAGTACGAGTATGGACCGAGTAGCTCTTTGTAGACAGCGTGGAGGTCTCAATCGCTGGAGAGAGACACTTTGCAGAAGGAATGAAGAACGACATCGTTGTGCTCTTGTGGGTCTCTACATATCGCGGAGGATGTGTTTCTCCAGATGGTTGGGCTATTCCCACACACATCAACGCATCGTCAGATTTTTAGATGTCATTCAAAAGCGCTCGAGAAAATGCTATTTCACCGGCTGGACGCTTTATATGACAGCTGTGAATCGAGGTCGCATTCTAACTGAGAAACAGACTCAAACGTGTAGGAAGAAATGCTTGATGGCATGGAAAGATCATTGTGTCCACTCGAGAAAGATTAGAAGAGCTCATGAACTACTCGATAGCTTTTATCTGAGACGTACATGGTCCACCTTACGCTCCTGGCTCGAATCTCAAAAGACCTTAAGACGTTGGATTGATCAAAGAAAGTGGCGTGATACTTCACGTTGGTGGCAATTGGGATGGAAGCGCATTCATAAGAAGCGTATGGATCGCAATCGAGTTACTCTCAGGCTTTTGGAAAAAAGAGGTTTATGTCGCTGGAAAGCGTACTCAGCGGCCCAGAAGAAGCGATCGAGGAGGATACAATGTATGCAGGAGAGAATCGCTCAAGCAATCTGCCGTTCGATGCTGGCTCGTTGGCGGATATTTCAGTGTCGACAGCAGCGCATGAGGCAATTGAATGAGCAGGTCTTTCGCTACTCTCAAAATCTCTTGCGATACAAAGGAATTCAGAGGTTGTGGCAGGCAGCTCAGCAGACTACTGTTGGAAAACTTCGATTCCATGCGTTTCGACGGAGACACAGAGCGTTGAGGAAGCGCAAAATGCTTCTCGGTTGGCGTGTAGGGGCACACAGCCGCCGATTCGATCGACAAAGGGTAGAAAGTCTTCAGAAATATGATGAAGTTCGCACAAAAAAGCTCTTCATCTCACAATGTCGCGATCGCTTCGAGCTTAGAAGACGACTTGAGCGATTTTTGGTACAAATTGTGCAAAACCGTCTTGGAGATTCGCTGTGGAAATGGAGGATTTATGTACACCAGCGGGTGACAGTGATGGAGAAGCGACACGAACGCAGAATTAAATTGTTGTGTATGGCAATTCGAGTGTGGAAAAGCGTCATAACGCATCAATCATCGAAACGCGCTTTGAAAAATCATATCGGAGCGCTTGTGGCTGAAAAAAGGCTTCAATCAGCCTTGAGCCGCTGGAAGGAATTGCGATATGCTGTCAGCTTTGACCAAATTCACACGAGTCGCACGGGATTTTTGCTTCGTGCAGGATGGAGCTACTGGAGGGAACAGTATGCAGATCATATCCAAAGCCTCGATGCAGACAGAAAACGTCGCATTCTACAGGGATGGAATCGCTGGGCGCAAGCCCAAGCCATATTTATCGAAAAGCACCAAATATTCCTTCAGAAGCTCCCAACACACCCAAAATGCTCCATTTTCTATCGCCAATGGAGTCGATGGCGTTGGCGGACGCAGTGTCTAAAAGAAGAGAGGCGAGTTCTGGCACGCATAAAAGTTCTATCTCTTGAGCTTTTCTGGATAAAATGGCATTTTCTGCATAGATTTAAAGTAATCTGGCGTCGCTGGAGGTATTTGGGTCATCATCGAGCATTTTTGAATAAATCGCTTCGAGTTGAAATACTCCAGCTCTGGTACACGCGCTGGAAGGTTCGATTCGCAATTGGAAATGCTCCAAAAATTCATCACAAGAACAATGTAAGGGAAAAGATTTTCAAGACTTGGTGGAAGTGGACGGTCCGTCGGCTGCAGGAACGGCTTATCCAGGTTGAGGACTCGGACTACATCCTGCCAGCAAACAGGTCAAATAAGTACCTTGACGTGTTCCAGCGCCGAAATATGCTGCGTGTCGACCTGCAAGGATCACCTTCAAGAATATCAACGTGCACTTGTCCTCTTGAAAGCCTCAAGCCCGAAAGCTCTCTGATGAAGCATCGGATTGTAATTCCTCGACATCGAAAGTACCCAAAGCGGATGGTACGATCTCGGTCGAAAAATCGAATCAGGAAGCCAGAGAGAGAGGAAGAGAAAGTGAAGACGATCAGGACCGTAGCTGAAGCTCATCTGAATCTCCCCAGTGATCAAATTCTTCCTCAAAGCAACCTCGAGACTCTTTCCAGTGACAGCTTGGTCGATTCTCAGAGGCTTCTTCCACTAAATCATGACTCTTTGAGTACTTTGAGAGACTTTCAAAGTGACGGGATCTCGCTTCAGAGCTTGGCTAACTGTAAGTTGTATGATGAAATCCGTGACGAGTCCAGACAACATCAACAATTGACAAAGACTACGACTCGGGTACACGCACACTCAGTATCGCTTGCTGAGATCATTGGAATAACAGACTCAAACACCGTCAAATCTTCTCAGCAACGCTGTGTGACGGGAAAACGACCTCTGACCTCAAGCAAGAAAACTGTGCTGAGCGAACAGAAACGAATCCAGTTCCGCACGTACTCTAAGGATGAGATCCTTCTCCATTACGCGAGTCGAGTTCTCTCGTATCAAGCTGAGAACGATAATTTTACAAGGTCATTTTCTGGTGGTCTGAAAGCAATCGCATTCGAGGCTGTACGAGATTTCGGGCTCTTTCGTTCAAAAATGTACCTTCCAAACTTTCTAAAGCTTTTAGGAAGCGAATCGATCGGTGTGGAAGCCCAAGAGTCCATGTCAAAATCACGCCTTCTCCAATCGCTAAAAAAAATTCTTTCTCATGTCATAGCAAAATCGCAAGGATACCGGGCCTACCTCCGATCCATTAATGAGCAACCAAAAGAGCCTCTCGACTGGTACTTGAGCCGACCGCTTCCAGATACGAACAAAGTGGTCGCTGATGCGGCACCTTGGGTAACTGATCCTCTACCTCCGCTTTTCATCACTGCATTTGAGAAATTCGAGATGTGTATCCAGCGATATTGGAGGATTCTGAACAACTTTTTTGCTTGGCATTCAAAAGATCAGAGGACATCAAAGGAAGTATCCAAGGCGGAAATACCTCGAGCTCGATTTCTCCTCCTCTTTCAACATCTGAATATCGTCCCTCAGCTGTTTGGTCGACGTGAAGTAGAGACCTTTATGGATCAATCGTGTTCTCCTCGAGCTCGTATGGAGTCGAGTGGACGACTTTGCCTCCCAGAAACTTTATTTTTTTCCGAGTATATTGAGACGTTGATCCGATGTGCTTGGACACTTCGATGGTCTCCAGATATTTCCAGTGCCGAAGAGAAAGATGGTACCGTCCAAGTTGTCCAATTTGTGATGCTGATATTCGCGATGGAAGGCAGTGGCTCCATTTTGCATCTTCAGGCGGAGGATGTGGATGTTGTCATGAAGTTTTTTCAACGTAAAAGAGCGAGCGCCCGACATAACAAATCTGTTGCTTTCCGACAAGTTTTGCACGATTCATCGAGGAAAATGAATCTTTCTGTGAGGACACATTTTGAGAGTACTAAGATCGCTGAGCCTGAGAGGAATATCGTCGACAATTTAATGCAAGAAGATAAGGATCCGATCAACGCGCAATCGCGCTGGCAATGTGCGTCGCTCGATACTCCAAATGAATCCGAAGAGAAAGACCCTTTCTTCCGAGAGATTTTGACATCTTTTGGAGAGATCGAAGCCCAACTAGCACGATACAATAGTCCACGAGCCCGAGTGACTGATGATGATGTCGTAAGGACCATCGATCGAGGATGATTGATACACTAATGGAATGGATGGAAAAGATATTGTATTTAGAAATCAAGTCCTCGATATAGATTACATGTATTCGGGATCGAGGTCGTCAAAGTACGGGAACCGTAGCGATTCTTTCGCACTGACACGCTTTGCTGGATCGTATCGGAGTAAGGCCTAAAAGAAAAAGACGGGTCGTCACGCTTCTGTTTTAATGAAAAAAAGACCATACCTCAAGAAGACAGATACCATCTTCATCAAGCTGAGGGAACACTTGGTGCAAATCGCGTTTTTTCCATTTCGGGAAGGTTGGAGCGTAGTCACGAAGCTTGGTCACTCCAGGCCACACAATCTCATCAGGAGTTCCTAAAAGCCTGAAAACGCGATAAATCTGATCGATTTCAGAGTCTCCCGGAAACAAAGGTTTCTTTGTAAGCATCTCTGCGAAAATAACTCCAACCGACCAAATGTCAACGGGTGGTGCATACACTTCTTGTCCTAGCAATATCTCTGGTGCTCTGTACCAAAGCGTCACCACTTCATGTGTATACTTTCGAACTGGAATACTGAAGGCTCGTGCCAATCCAAAATCAGCAATTTTGAGCTTTCCGCTTAGACTCACCAAGAGATTCTGAGGCTTCAGATCGCTATTCAGATGAAAGAGTCAAATTTCATAAAGAAAAGTATTTTTAGTGAGCAGCTTGACCGATGCATAACGCCGCGGGAATGGGAGAAAGCCAAACCACGAAGTAACTGGTACAAAAGCGTCTAATAATTGCAACCATCAACGATTGAATCAAGGAAAGTAAAGATTGTGTGGGTACCTTGACAGTTGAGGGGTCCAGCATGCCGATTTTGTGCTCCATGTATCGCTTGAGATCCTTGTCTACAAACTCGAATACCAGAAATAGCTTTCCATCTTCCTGCAAGCAATCCAACAGACTGTATCGTAAGAATGCGGTTAAAAATGTCAATTCAGCGCTTTTAAGCGATGTTGTTTGTACCAGACGATGTTGGGATGTTCCAATTCGCGTAAAACTGAGATTTCGCGAAGTGCTGTGGATGGAATTCCGTCATCTTCCGTTTCCAATCGGATTCGTTTGAGTGCAACGACTTTATTGGTTTTGAGGTCTAAAGATTTGTAGACTACACCGTATGTACCCTCACCAATTGAACCGCCTTTTTCAATGCGCTGATATCGATTCATCAAAGTTGCAGCTGATTGCGCGCGCTAATTTAAATTTGAAACATATCGAACAGTCATAACCACTGATTTGTAGTTATTTACCATGGCAGTGGCATCAATGGGCGCATAGCGCAGTGGTAGCGCGTCCGCTTTGCATGCGGAAGGCCCCGGGTTCAATCCCCGGTGTGTCCATTTTTCATTTTGCTGACGAATTTAAGGATGTCCATTATGATTCATGAGCGGTTTGAGATTATCTCAAACGCTTGCAAATAGCTTACTAAGGGAGCACTGTATGCAATGAGAATCCTACCTCTCCATCACACGTAACATATGGATTCAATTCCACTTTAGTATCCTTGAAAATCACCCCGTGCATAGGATTAGTGATGTGTGGAATCGACATGCACAAGAAGATCATAAAGGATCATAAGGATTGCTTCCTTTCTTCTCAGGTCTGTGCAATTATCTTTCCGAATATCAGCACTTGACGGAGGCATCTGTTCGCCAAAACATATCGTCCTCCAATTGTGTGGTACGGTCAAATTTGGACAATCATGGTATGCAAGCAGAATCGCTACTAATGTCTATCCATGGCTAAATGACTACTTGTAGACTCAGAAAAGCCTGATAGACGCATTCATCGAAGCTACAAATTGCAGGTTTAACAATATTTTTCTCCAAATGGGCCCAAAACCATGACTTTGAATGCAGACATACGACAGCCAGTTCTTATTTAGAGCGCTTTAAATGGAATCTCGGCGTTGCAGTCGACGAGTTTTTCAATAATTACAAAGGCGATTCAAATCGGATGTAGGCGAATCTTTTGATCGCTTTTATTGAATCCTCGAAATCATTTCTTTTTGTTCAAGATCACACCGCGCGTCCGTGTCGATGGATGCAATCAACAATTGGTTCGATAAATATGCAGGTTCTTAAACGATGTTATGTTCTACTCTGAAGTCTACCTGTGCCAATGTAGACCCTGAAGAAGATGATGCTATCACTGAAGACGGAATTCTTCAATTTTGCGAAGATATTGGCATTGACCCACAGGCTGTCGACATTTTGGTAATTGCATGGAAAATGGAGTCTAATTATATGTGTCGATTTTCGAGAAAGGAATGGTGCAAGGGAATGCAGGAACTCGAATGTGATACAAAGGAGAAGCTGAAATCCACGATTTTGGAACTGCGAACCTATATCTCCACCAATCAAGAATTTAAGCAATTCTATTCATTTTGCTTTGATTTCTCTAAAGAACCAGGACAAAAGAGTTTGGGTCTTGCAATCGCTATACCAATGTGGGAAGTCCTGCTTATGGATCGTTTCCCTCAAGCTGCATCTGATTGGATTCAGTTCCTCCAAGAATCAAACCCATGTAAGGGTGTTACTCGTGACACTTGGGATTTGCTTTTGGATTTCTTCATCAAAGTCAATAATTCCTATGAAACATACGACGAGAACGAAGCTTGGCCAGTATTAATTGATGAATTTGTCGCGTATATCAGATCGCGAGAAGTATAAATGATGCAATATATATCCATTCTCAAAGTGCGCTATGGTCTATCGTGATTCACTTAAATCAGACAGTTGAAGTTGAAGTTGCGATGGCGCGCGCTCGAATGCGAAGAGTGCGACTTCAGTACGTCATTCCTAGGTAATTATAATGGCGGGGTGACGCGGGGAGTTATGAATTGAGTAGATCATTTAAGATGTTCTCGGGTATACACGAAATAGATTTATCGGATCGCGATTTCGTCTGGTACATTTGTATTCGATTTTAGATGCATTCTGATGTTTCTTGAGCTGAAATATATTGATTTCTTGAGTGAAGCTGTGTTGGACGGAATGGAGCAGGAAAGTCGTGCATTGTCGATGCAATTGAGTTTTGTTTTGGAGCTAATGTTCATCAACTCCGTGTCAAAAGAAAGTTTGGCGGATGGGAATTTGAAGCAGTTTTACGAAAGACTGATTTGTCAATGTATAGAGCTTGTTGATTTGATAAATGATCATGACAAAGCACGTTGTGGTCAGAGAGATGCATCAGTTGGTATCTGTCTGAGTGCATCCAGGGAAAACGATGAGGAAGGGAGTTGCATATGGATTCAAAGAGTGGTTAAGACTGGGTCTCCTACATCTAAACATTTCATTCATTATGGTACTAACCCAAAGGTATGATCGAATGTGTATACCCTTTCTGCATCAAATTATCCTGACCCTCTCATTTCGAAAGAGGACAATGGACTGGAAACCCAGAGATAAAGCCGACATTTGGAAGACTCTCTTATCATATGGAATCGACCTATATGCACGAGAACGATTTATCATACGCCAACTGTATTCTTGCACTATTTCTTTCATGGGAAGATCATGTCAAAACGTTTTTTTCAGGAAGACAGCAACACTCGCGCACACTGATGCGGCTACGTTATTGGAATTTTGTACGTGTCCATCACGTTTGAGGATAGCCACCCTAATTACGACAGCCATCGTATAGGTGAGAAAGTGGTGTACGTGAAGCGTGTGTTTATGAGGTGAACTTCTATTCACAAGTGATACCGGATGCAGTGGAACATACGAGCTAAAAGAAAAAGTATAACTGAGTTGACATTCTACTAAATCGGTGTTCTGCTTATGCGGCTTCTCAGACTGAAGCACTTGAAAATGAGATCCAGGCATTTCAGACACAAATTATCCGGATCAGCAATGATGAGCAAATGCAGACTCAGATCTTGGAGAGACGTCAACCGATGGTGCGACCGAAGCCGTAGAAAATGTAGTCCACGAGAAGCTGATGTTCCGCTAAACTTGACATAGGTTTCCTATTATGAAAGATGGAAGAACGATATGGAAGCTCATCAGACTGCAAAAAGGAAGACTGACATTGATTTCGCTGAAACGATTGTCGCTTTGCATGGCGTACTCATTCGAAATAAAGAAGAACTTATTAGCGAACAAAGGCAGCTAAAAATTGCAATTGTCGACACAAAGTACAACGAAGAACACTTGAATAAAAAGATTTTCGCTTTGGACAAAAAATACTCAGAGCTTGAGGGCCAACTGGCAGACCGGAAAAGGAAAGCTCGGTTGAAGCGTATTGAAAAGGCGAAAGTCCTTTCAGAGATCGAAGCACTAAAATCAGAGAAGCAGCAGCGACTCGATGCCAAAATAAAGTTGGACAAGAAGCTGACACTCTTGATCAAAAAAAGGGATAAACAACGTGGGGTCTTATCCACCCATGTAGCCACACTGAGAAGTGATAAGGAAGCGATCAATGTACTTCTAAAATCGGGCGAATCGAGCGGAGAATTACCAAACATCAGAGAGAAGAAGTTGCTGGAATACGTGGATGAAAAAATGAAAACACGAAAAAGTGTGCGCGACGCAATTGATCAACAGGTACTAGTAGTAGGCAATACAATACACTACAATCCGACCCGAGCCTTTCTTCCTTTGATGAGCTTAGAAGGCATGGGCAAATAAATCTGAAGTACAACAAAAAAAGTTGGAGGATCTTCGTAATGAAGCTGAAAGACAAAAGCAGCGAACCGGGAACTTGCAAAGAAAAGTCGAATACTCGGGAATGGAACTTGCTCATTTAGAGTCAAAAGCCGTAGAAATCCAAGAAAAACAAGAGCCTCTTATAGAAGGCTTGTCGCGTTTACAACAAAAGTACAACACCGAGAGCAGTCGACTCGAGAATAGAGCGCTCAGAACTCTAGGTGCCAGCATGGAGAAAATCAGATTAACATTTGGATCGGATCGCGTGCACGGACTTCTCCACTCGTCGGCTTTTGTTCATCCCAAATTTAGTGCTGCAGTCAACTCTGTTCTTCATCCGTACATGAATCATGTCTTAGTGAACAATCGGGACACAGCAGTCACGCTGGTCAAGGTATTTACCGAGAAAAAGATCGGCAACATCACTTGTTGCATTTTGGATGAAATCGCTGAAAGGTTCAAACGAGAACAAGAATCAAGTCGAAGAAAGGAAGCCGATAATGAAATCGATGGCGCGTCTCCGTTGTATTCGGCAATTTTCTGCAAAGATGCACGATTCAACCCGCTGTATCATCGGTTTTGCTTTCCGTGG
Source organism: Albugo laibachii (assembly GCA_902706625.1). Taxonomy (NCBI): domain Eukaryota; phylum Oomycota; class Peronosporomycetes; order Albuginales; family Albuginaceae; genus Albugo; species Albugo laibachii. The sequence continues at coordinate 88,688 of CACSLJ010000022.1, read as the reverse complement.
CTTGTTTGCGAAAACCCTGAAATGGCTTTGCGAATCAGTCGGAATTTCAATCGCAATGTTGTTACATTCGATGGAGATCTCTTCTTCGCAGATGGAACTATCAGAACTTTTGCAAAGCACACGCTGAATGATTCCACGCCTCACATCCGACCTCTTCACACCGACATATCTATGCCAGATCATCTTGATTCTCACGGGAACGTTTCATCGCGTACTTCGAGTGATACAATCAAATTCATTACGCATTCAATCAATACGAAAAATGATCAACTTTCTGTGTCGGAAGAAAATTTAGCATCGGTCTGGACATCTCGCGTCCTTAAAAAATTCATACTTGTCGTGAAATGTAGGTCACAAAGGAATTGATGAACGAGAAAAGCGTCATGGCAATCGCACAGGTATGCGCTTCAAAGATTTTTTTAAGCTTCTAATTTTGAGATAATCGAATTATAGGAAGCCCTGGAAGCAAACCTTGATTTGAAAAGGAACCTTGAAGCTTCAATCAGAGGAGCAGAGCAAATGCTAAAAGTTGAAGAAGAGAAAAGGCGCTATTTTGATCAAGTCGTCTACAAATTGAACCAACAATCCACAAAGAGTTCAATGAACCAAAGAGAAGTGGAAATCTTGGAGAAACTGAGTGCGCTTTCCGAGAGGATTAGAGTATCGGAATTGCAAATTGAAGAAGTGACAAGAAGTCTCAACAAGAGGACTTTTAGTATCGACTTGAACGAAAAAAAACTGGTGGGTGATTGGCTCTTCATTGTAGGGAATGCTCACATATCGGATATAAAGGTGGCGTTGGAGCGAGAATCAGAAGACCATGAAAGACTACTTTTATCACGGGAAGCAAACGTGCAGAAATTCGATTGTGAAACGGACAAACGAACGATCGACGCGCTTTCTTCTGAGCTACAAAACCTTACCGAAAGAAGAGAACACATCTTTTCGAATTTAAATAAAGTGGCGATGGAAAGAGTCCAGCACGATGCCAAATTAAGTGAGATGAAGAGGAAGTTTCAAAAATTAGAAGTTAAAGTAAAGGATTTGGACACAGATCTCGATGCTTTGGAAACAGAAATCTTTCAGGATTCATCGATTTCACTTTCGTCCGTTTGTGTAGAAAAGCTCATAAAGAAAAGAGTCGAGCTGAAAGGCAAACTGCATCAACTGCAAGAAGATTCCAGGTGTGTTCCGCCTTTTTCCATCCTGGAAGATTGAACATTTTATATATTTTCATTTCCAGAGTCTTGAATGCTCAAAAAGAAAAGATTTCTCAAGCAGCATTACAAGAGGCAAAAAGTGCCCAACAACTCATCGGCAATCTCCAAAAAGAAAGGAAAGAGACGACAGAAAAGCTTGAGACAGTGATGCACACAAAAAGTGATATCATGCAGGAGCGGTATCTGAACTCGCTCTTCAATCATGCGATCACTCACGAATATATTACAGCTTCACCAGACTTTCAAAAGCGCTTGCAACCGTCAGCGCCAATCTCTGCGAAATCTACAGAATTCTTCAGGAGGTGAGATCAACTCGGGTCTTTCATCTTGGTATCCACATCTTTGTTCTTACAGGACGGCGATGCTTACTTGAGCTATTCCAAGGAGAAAACATCACTCTTTAGAGATGGTATTACTCTAAATTGCAAACCAGATGAGAATCAATGGCAAACGGTACGGACATCAAATCAACAATGCATACTTCAAATCTGACATATCCTCAGTTTGTAGGCCTTTCGGGAGGGCAACAAGTTTTATGCACAATCTCGGTAACGCATGTTGCGCACTTGACATCTGAAAGACTGATGTCTCTGTCTTCCAACAGCTGATTCTGGCATTTCAAATGACGTATCCTTGTCCAATCTATATTTGTGACGGTACATCACTTCCAGACTGAATTCCCGAAGTTGACGGTTCTTGCAGAGATGGACGCATCGTTGGACACATACAATGTTCATAAAGTAGCACAACTCTTGCACAAGCAAAGCAAGGACACTGACACACAGTTCATTATCGTTTCGCATCGACCTGAAATGTGGAAAAATTGCGTCTACTTTGTTGGAGTGTATGAGCGCGAACACTCGGCAGAGATCATTCATTACAACTGCTCATGACAAGATTCTTTGCTTTGCTAATGCAACACGTTCGACATGTGGACGACACTGCAATTTGAATTTTATCTAAATACATGATCACAAATCAGCTGATACGAAATGAAAACTAAAATTCGACTTCCATCACGTTAGAAGCAGGTGCGGGTGAGAATTCGGCGCCAAGTGCTGCTTTCCTTGCATGCGGGGTTGAGTTCCAATCGGTCGAACTTCCGATAATTCCTTTGTCTGCATTCGAAAATTTCTTCACCCGAGAGGCAGACGGAATGAATGGACGACTCAGTGTCACCTCTACCCTTCCAAAAGACTCCACCATTTCGACCCCAAGTCGATGAAGACCGGATTGAGTAGCGGTGGGTCGCACGTCAGACTCTATAGAAGGGTGAAGGGATAGACGTGAGAGGCTACCTAGCTCTAAGAAAGAGCAAAGTGAGGTTCCGGCAATGGACGATTCACGGGCAATGTTGGGATCGTTGCTCAACGCTTCGTATGGATCTGCATTTTCAGATGAGGATGACGCAGAATGAGGAGAACTTGCGATCGCATCGTCGAGCATATCATCCATGGATAAGGGCGCGTCATTCCTCGGAGACACTTTTCCCGTTACCTTACTCACCGGTCGAACGCTTCGGTTGGGTACTGGAGGTGGACCGAGAGAGCTGTTCTCTTCGATTAGCTGTAGCGCTTTGGAATCTGGCCGTAACTCGTCCACCAAATCATCCACTTCGACTAGAGCATCTGGATTCTCACAATAATAAGTAAAGTCTTTGAATGTTGGATCTTGTGCAGGTGGAATTGGACTTTTTCGAGTATTTCGGATGGAAACAAGTCCCATGAAGAAACTGCCTTTAAGCTTGGATGATTTTTCCGTCGGCGATAAAACTTCTCGATTGGCATCAAGTTCAGTAAACTCGTTATCGACATATCGAACATCCAAAGGCGACGACTATCAACAATGATCAGTAACGCGTCAACGACAGGCAACGCAGCTTCACCCACCAAATGCGGTCTCCAGGGCGGAACGATTCTTTTCTGCACTAAAAGATCCCAGTCGATGGTCTTAAAGTATGGATGCTTCAATATATCACTTATTTGTGTTCCCAACCGCTTCAATGGATCTTTCTGTAACAGCTACGACACAGAATCTCGTTAGTTTTTGCATCACAACAGACTTAAGCACAGTACCCCGGTCAGGATGTCTTTGAGCTCGGGTGCCAAGGCCGGCTTAGACGGAAATAGCAATGGCTCATACTGAATCTTCTTGTACATTTTGTCAACATTGTTGTCGTAGAATGGTGACGTTCCCACACTCATTTCGTACAAGAGAATGCCTAAACTCCACCAATCTGCTGCCTTTCCATAGGAGCGCCGAGACTTTGGAAGCAGTAATTCCGGTGCAGTGTATTGAGGAGATCCCGCCATTGTTTTTGCACCTTTATACTCTGACACATGCAGCTTGGCAAGACCGAAATCTACGAGTGCAATGTGCCCTTCACCATCGATCATCACATTCTCTGGCTTGATATCCCTGAAGAGCAAACGTTAGAGGCAACAAGGCACCAAGCCATTCAATCTCTCACACCTGTACAAAATATTGTGCTTGTGCAAGTGATGAATACCAAGAACTAATTCAGCAGTATAAAAATGGGCCCGCTCCGATGGAATTCGGCAGTTGTTCCCTTTGCTCATATGATGGAAAAGATCACCGCCACCGTAATAATTCATCCCGAGGAACAATTTTGTACGACTTTGGAACGCGATTCGTAACCCGGCGATAAATGGATGATGGATATTTTGTGCTACCCTCATCTCTGTGAATGAACTCTCGATATCGTATTTGGTCATTTTGCTTTTTTCTAGAATTTTGATCGCGTAAATTTGTCCATCGCTCTTCTTGACGGCATTCACGACCTGAAAAGCATTCATGAAAACACTTGCATATGCAGTGAAACTATAACGAGACGTACTGTGCCAAAGCCGCCTTTACCAATGACATTGTAAACATTGAAATCTTTGAGTGAAATGCTCAGTGCTCGATTGGATCGAACAGCTGCCGTTGACATCTCTGGGTATGGATTTTTCCAATTGAATTTATTCCAGTCTTTTCCGCCTTCAACTTCGATCTTCAGGCGGAATATGCGGCCATACGGTCCGTATCGAATGCGATGAGTCCAATTCTGTTGAACAATCTCACCGGTTGTTCGGCATCGCAATTGTTCTTGGCCTTTAAAAGTAAATGAAGTGCCATGATCATCCATCCGAGACGTCACAACAGTCGTTTCCAGGACCTCAAAATTTGTAGTGATGACACTGAAGAACTGCAAAAGTCCTTCTCGACCAAAGAAGTCACCATGTTGTGGCGTGTATTCCGAGTATGAAGATGAAAATACCAAGTCTACAAAGTCCATGGAGTCAACTGCTGCATCAGACATCCGTTTGTCTCCTTACCTTTATTAAAGTAAGCCATGAAATCCGGGAGTAACGCATATTCTCCTTGAAGAATGCGCCGAATCATATCATACGCAACCTTGGTCTCACGATTGGGTTGCATATCATGTCGACATACAGAAGACACGGAAACTTGATCATTGAGTTTCAGATTTGCACACCCAATGCCCGCCTACTCCACATAAATCAGTTCAGATTCAGCAATATTTAAAGTGTACTACGTTGACAACCTCGAGGAAGTACACCCACAATAGTTGTTCTAATGACGTTGATACAGAGCAATGAAATGTCTTGCCTTCCGTCGTTGAAAATGTGAACTCATAGCCACTTCCCCATTTCGATACTTGATCGATGCGAACTGAAGCCACTTTGACTCGTCCTTTTAGATGTGCACGTTGCTGTGCGTCTACTTTATTCTCGTAATCTATCGAAAATACCACATTCAGAAAGTTCCACCCTTCCCTTTGTTAGGATCACGTACATGATAGTCGATTGCCTTCCAGCGTGAAGAAGCGCATTTTCCAATTCCGCACTAAATGTCCTCTCTTTGTAACGTATCCTTCCCACTCGACAACTGGAATATCAAGCGATTCTAGCATCTGATCATCGCCACTCAATAATGCATTCATATTGTTTGTAGAGCCATTATGCGCTATTTCGATACTATCCATTCCATTTGCTTGTGTGTTTGCAGTTGAATTTTTCAACTTTGGCTGAAAAAGAGATCGATCCCACAGATTTCCAATTCCACTGTGTGCAAACTGATGACCGGTATTGCTCTCATTCACACAAGTCCGATCCTGACTAGCCAAGTGTGACCGATGTGCATCGAATCCCATGGATGGGGCGTATTTAAAACCAAGCTTCCCGTGATTCCTGGAGCGAAGTAATCTCGACTTGGAAGCACCAAAGCCGCCAACTGCCGATGATCCTAATAATCGTCCATCCTCCATCTGACTCAGATCTGCGCCCATTTTGTGTCACAAAAACTCCGCCGTTGCCTAGGCCACCAAAATGAGAGATTCAATGAGATCAACCAAGGAGAATAACTTCATACAAATGTCCAACGCGTATGCACTTTGACACCTTTGTGGAAACTAAATGGCACCTGTACGCGTTCCTGTAACGTTTATTCCGTAAAAGACGCTTTGTTTGACGTGACAGACCCTCCAACACGAAAATCTGACTTGAATCGTGTCAAATAAGCTTCAGGAATAACTAGTCGACAGTCAAAAGCAGATGGAAGACTAGCTCTGACTTGCTCTTTGAAAGACGATTCTCCTGTGGTCGATCCCGATTGGTCAAAATAAGACTTGTATGTGATGTACACAGAGAGCGTCATTTTTTATTACAGTCTTTTCGCCAGGTACACTCCGTACCTTTTTAATCCATTTCCGTTATCGGTCAATTTTTCCTTCCAAGAATTCACAGTAAGCGTCAAATATGAATACGATCCGAGAAAAAGTCGCATTTGCAGTACTGTGTGGGATTACAGGAGTGTCTGTGACAACTGTATCTATTCTGGCGTATTTTCGTATTCAGTATCCGAAGGAGTTTGTAGATACATCGATCAAGGCATCTCGGTTAGATTTAAAAGATCAAGATTCAAGGAAATGGGGAATCTATGGTACAGGTCTCGCGGAACTAATCCCTCAACGGTGCATCGACGTATTTATTCCTTCGAATGCAGCAGAAAAAGTACACGCGCAGCGGAATGCCCGACCCGCACAGATTCGAAGAGCAGTAGAAGAGATGCGCCCACGATAGAATCGTAATTAGAATTAGCACGAACGAATCGCTTTTGCCTTCACGTGAGAATCGAACGCAGAAGCTACACATTTAGCCAAATAGAAATCGAAATTTAAAATCTAGTCTCTCTATAACGTATAACGTAACTTGACATCTTGCTGTTAAGTGCTCGAAGTAGCATGACGGAGATTCGATGCCAGCCAAAGGTATGCTTTCCTGTTAATTTCCATGGATTCCTTGCATAGTTGAGGGTGTATGTTGCTCTTTCCCACACGCACGAACGCAAAGGTGAAAACAAAACCAAAGCACGGTCAAGTAAACGCAAAATCGCTTCCAGAAGAGTCAATTCCGGATCGACTTGAAAATCAAAGTGCACGCGAGTTTTTGAAGCATGCGCCATCCAAAGGGTTATGGCTGCCAATGGGCGTAGAGGTCAAAGTGATGCAGTGCTGGCGCTGTAAGGCTTACGGACATCGCACAGGAGATCGAGAGTGTCCGCTGTCAATCGGTGGAAATCTGATTCTTGATGCGGAACGACAAGCTCGAGAGGATCCGATGGCAAAGTATGTGGCATCCAATGTCGACTTGGGGAAGGAAGATATTTTTTCTGGTGAAATTGTACGGATTTCTGACGCGAAAAAAGCAAAAAAGAAAGCAAAGCGTGAAAAACTGGCCAAGTTACTGCGAGAAATCAGAAGAGAGGCGAAAAAAGAGAGCAAAAAGAAGAAGAAGGAGCCAAAGAAAAAAAAGAAACGAAAAAGAAGTTATAGCTCTGAAGCAGAAACCAAAGCGTCTTTAAAGAGCTCGAGGAGCTCATCATTCTCAAGCGATTGGAGTGAGAGCCGGAAGACCCGATCTCGACAAAGCAAACAGCGTAAAGCGCGTCATGAGGCTCGGAATAAGAGAAGGCGCTCCTCATGCACACCATCCAGGACTCGATCTGTATGCCGATGAAAGTCTCAATTGTCGACTCGGAAGCAAATTTCGTTCGGTGTCGAATGTAATGCGGTAAAAAAGTTTTGTTTTTATCTGGGCAAAAGGGGGTACAGAATCGCAGGCACAAAGGCTACAGATTGAGTTCGTTCTTCATGTCTGACCTCTTGTGCTTTGATCGAGGAACTTTGCCTGAAAGGACACGCCATCATCGATTCATCACTATCGATTGACAGTGATTTCGCTGCCAAATTCGTTTTGCGTCCAATGCATTCCAACTTTCTGATACGCTCGATTTCCTTTGAGTCAAAAGGCCGAATCATTTCTATTGCGGTATTCACAAAAGCGTGCTGAGAAGATTTCGATCGCTGATTATTTGATTGAGGAAGGCTATTCGTTTGCTTGCTAGTTTGTACAGCTGGCAAGAACTCTTCTTCGTCCTCACTATCGAGACTATCGTCGTCATCTTCTCGCTCCTCAAAGGAAACATTTTTTGTCTGTTTGTATATTGAAGCAATTCTCTGCTGCTGACGCGGAGAAGGATCCCTTCTTCTGGCTAATGGGCGTCCGGCTGCGATGGGAACATTCGTAGAGGCTTGAAACGAGTTGAGTTTATTTGGCGTCAGGACTGGAGTATCAAAATCCCCGGCTTTTGGAAGCAAGAGTGTGGTCATATCGGTCACACGCGGAGGTGATTGCCACAAAGCTGCATGATTGATCCCTCGGGAAGGATCCGTCATGAAATTATTCGATTTCAAGACCGTCTTACTGATTCTAGTTCGACCGATTTCAGCATCGCGCGTGGTTGTTGTGGCTGTCCACGCATCGCTCAAGGACACAATTGCCTCCACTGCGATCGTACGACGTAGAGAACGCATCAAACGCGCAATTTCAGCAATTTCTCTAGCACTGCTAAAGTCATCTTCCATCTGTGCGACCTGGCGGTCCCAACATTGTCGAGTATGGCGATAAAGTGACTCGAGGTGAGCACACTTATCAACGGTCAGATGAAGCTCAAATCGCAAGTCATGAGCCTCATCCTTCGCGAGACCTTGTTGATGCTTTTCTTCACGCAGCTCCTCCTTGAGCAATTCTAGGCTACGCGATAGCAAGTCTTTGTCGCGTTGAGCGCAACTGAGCAGAAATTGCTGTTCTTCGTTCACTTTGATCAAGCTTGTGAGCTGTTCAACCTGAGTTTGTATCCGTTTTTCATGCATAGAAATTGTGTCTTTAACAGTTTTTGACTCTTCCGTTAGCTGGAGCACTTGTGTCTCCAAATTGCACTTGCGATATCGACTCATTATATACACACATCGTTCCATCAGCAATGATTGCCGCTTTTCGAGCGACAACGACCTAGAGTCTGCGTTTCTATCCAGAGTATCCGGGGCCACTTGTGGAAGATTTTGTTCGGCTATGAAATTGACTTTAGTCGAAGCAGAATGGACCTCCTCATGGAATTCTACCAATTCGTCCTCCTCCTCTAATAATCCATCGACATCAACGATTGTGGCGAAATTATTCTTGGCCAAATGGATGATTTCCCGTAAGGCTTCATCCGCTGGAAATCTGTCGTGTTTCACCAATTTCAAAAGCTGCTTGACGGAATGCAGAAAGCGAGCAAAAAGAGCCTTTAAATTCGCAACCTGAGACTCCATCTCAAATTGTGCGTGACAAAGCTCTTCTTTATCATCTTTTAGCACTCCCACCACTTGAGTCAATTTGATGTATTTAACATCCCAGTTTTCTATTTCATCCCGGAGTTGTCTGGCATTTTGGATTGCTTGGGCGGTAGTAATGGATTGCTTTTCATTTTCCATGCGGCCTTGTTGAAGTTTGATAAGCAGATTGCGTACTTCCTCTTGCAACGAAGTGATTTGATCCTTTGCCTTTTCCTCGGCAAGGACATGATGCTCCGATAGTACGGACAACCTGTGCGGAGAATGTGACGATCGCGAAAACAATCAGGATAGAATCAACGTACGCTTTATCGGAATCTTGTAAGCGTTTTTCGATCAATGTGCATTCTTGCCGGATTTGTTCGCATTTACGCTCTGACCTCACAAAAGCTTGTTGACTCGCAGAGAACATGCCTTTAAGGTGCTGGTAGTCCTTCTCCAGACCTTCGATCAAATGCTGGAGATTCTGTATCGTATCTTGATCGGCCTGATGTGATTCTTGCAAGCGCTCTATCTCGCGTTGTGATTGGGATTTCTCATTCAGTAAGATTTCAAACTGGATTTTGTCTTGTGGCCTCATTTCTGCGTTCTTGATCTCCTGAGCAAGTAGCTGGTGCTTCGCATCCATAATCTTGGCTTCCAGTTTTGCATCGTTAATCTGTGAGAGGAGAGCCGCAATCATTCCCGTATGGGCTGCATTTTGTGTGATTTCCGCTTGGTAATGCTCTTTGACAGCTTCCAGCCTCAATACATCATTTTCGTGCTGTCGCTGCCAAGTCGAAAATTCTCTTTCCAAAGACTCTTTTTCTCGGGCAAGAACTAAATTCGCTTTTTGTGTATCCATCTGCTGCTGTGATAATTGAAAATTCTCTTGGACCGTGCAATCTTTTTGCTTAGCTATCTCTAAAATACACTGTTTCAAAGTCTCCAGCTCCATTACGCGTGTGTCGTTCAGCACAATCGCCTCTTTCACCCGCTTCGACAGTTCAAGCTTCTCTTCCTGGAGACTTTCCACTTGAGCTTTTAGCGTCTGGTTTTCCTCCACACTGGCGATTTTCTCGGTCAGCACGTGTAAGCGCTCGGAATGTGCCATTTCGAAATGTCTTTTAGCATCATCCAGATCCTTTGATAGGTGGTCAATTTCCTCTTCTCGAAGCCGAACTTCTAGCTCTAGTCTTCGAATGCTCTCCACAGAAATCGATTGTTGAGTCTGTCCTTCTTGAATCAGCTTGATATGTCTTTCAATCTCGGTCTCCAGCACCTTGGTATGATCACATTTCTTTTCTTTTTCTTCTTTGACTTCTTGCAACTCTACGAGAACATGCTGCATTCGAAGCTCAGAGGAGAATTTCTCGCTCTGATGGAAGGCTTCACGCTCTTCTCTCCACTCTCCAAAAGCTTGCCGAAGCTTTGACAAAGCCATATCGTACCTCCCGCTATCGCATTGTTCCAAGAGAAGGAGGAAAACGAGCCAGATATTGGAAGACATTTGAGTCACGACTAGAGGTGGAATATGTCGGACTATCTCGCTGATGATGCTGTGAAACCCCTTTGTATACACATACAACGCTCGATACAATCGATCCACCAGATCTTTTGGCATCTGAAGTCGCTGTAGTGTGACTCGGTCAAGGCCAACCCGAGCCAAAGATTCCGTAGAAATGGGGAGATTTTGATCATGGGATCGATCATCATCTTTCAGACCTGCCTGAGCAATCATCTTGGTAACGTTGACACGTGGTAAGATGAAATCGCCCATCATTTCGAGTTGGGTCTTCACCCAATATTCAGCGTCGGCAGCGTCCACGTGACCCTGCGAGGTGGAAAAATGTGATCGTGTGGGTGACTGACTCGACCTGTTATCCTCTTGTCCTTTGAACCTGATGGTACCGACCGTGCCTTCTTCATTGATGTCTGAGTCGCGTTCAGTCTTTCTCATCCGTTCTATCTCTCGATTGATGTGGTTGATTTCCAACTCTGCTGGGAGCATTGGAGTGGACAATTGTGCGCTGATGGTTTCCAGAGAAGTCTTCGGATCTGCACAACAATGCATTCTTATCTTTTTGATTTCACACTTGGAATGTATCCTGCCTGAAGCCTACCGAAAGTCCTCACGACCTGCCGCGAGTCAATCTGAAGAACGTCTTTTTCCTCATCTATTACATCAATCTGCTTCGACTTGCTTCCTGGAGAAAGACTCTGTAAAGAATCTCTTGGCTCCTCAATTTTACTACCCCATCCTGTAGCATTCATGAATGCCTCGGATTCCCTTCGAGTAGAACGTCAAGAAGGTATCGTCGTGAGTGTGTTGATTTCGGATTCTGATTGCTAACAATAGATTTTGGAGCAAGACTTGACTCACTTGTGATGTTTTTTTGCAATCGATCTACGAGCACCTTTCTTGATGCCTTGAGGACGACGTCGGGGAGCGCTTTCGTCGCTTCTGTATGATTTATGAGCGAGACGCTCCGAGAGTTTGTCTTGTAAAAGTTGTAGATCTTGATGAACCTTCCAGCAGTAAGGGTCCAGCGATAGATTTGCACTTTCAGGAAAACTCGTTTCAGCCTTAGACTCGTTCACATTCACATCGCAATTTTGATTGCTCGTACGATCCCAAGTGGATTCTCCGATCATTTCGATTGACGGGGCTGGTCTTAGTCGCTCGAATTCGCTGGAAAGTTGTGATATTTGTGCATTCTTTTCGCTCAGGAGTTTCTCGATCTCATGCCTTTGAGCTTCCGCTGTTGCTAGCTGATGTCTCAGATCGCTATTCGCCCTAGCTAGTCTTTGAGTCTCGGTCTCTAGCTCTTCATGTTGTCGACGCATTTCCTTCCGTGTAGCTGCGATCTCTGCCTCATATTCTTGCAATTGGTTTGCAGCATCGAGTCGTTCAGCCTGCTCCTTCTTCAGTTGTGTTTTCAGCTTTGAAATCTGAAGCTGGCCTTCGTCTTTGCTCGCTTGAAGCTCATGTACGAGACGCGATCTCTCTCTTCGTATGGAGTCGACATCACGTTTCATCTGCTCCATTTCACCGTAAAAGTGAGTCTCACTATCACGTTCCTTTGTGAGCTGCACTCGTAAGCGATCAATCTCAAGCTCCAGATCTTCCTTTTCTCGTTCCAGGCTCTTTACCTGATACTGTAGTTCGTACTCGTTTTTCTCTTTCTCGTGGTACAGCTTTTTTATGGTTGTATCGTGGGCCGAGCTATGCTTTCTTGATTGTACCTCATCTTGAAGCATTTTGGTCTCGATTTCTTTCGCACCCAAACGCTCGCTCAAATGTCGAAGCTCTTTTGCTCGAGTTTCTGCAACTGCTTTCCATCTATCTAACTCGGTTGCCAACGCCTCCATTTCTCGATTGTCTATCGATTCTTTCGCTTCTAGTTGCTCGAATCGAGCTCGAGATAGTTGCATGGCTGAGTTTATTGCTTGTAAGCGTTTTTGTCGCCAACGGAACCATCTTCGAAATAGTAATCGATCTTCATCGAGATTCCGCAAGCGCTTGTAGTGACATAATAGCTGCTTGGATTTCGCGACCAGAAGCTTCCATGTCTGATAGCATTTTTTCATCCTCTCTGTTCTTTTTCGGTGCCTAAAATGAGTCAAAAAGCACAAATGGGTAGCCTCCATCTTTGATAGAATTATTCGCCTCCGGAATCGCTTGAAATGCCTCCACAATTCATCAAGCTTTCCTTGATTCTTACTCCGTACGTGAAGTCTTGTCTTCTGGGCCCAAACTTTCCAACCCGATCGAAGGAGTTTGATAAAGTAATGCTTCCAAGCCTTTGTGGATCCTTGCTCATACTTTCGTTTGGCTATCGTGTAGCTCTTCCAGATACGCCAAATCCTGCGCTGTTTTCGGTGGTTCGAGTATCGGTTCGCCAGTACGAATGATCGCTGGGACGATACATGCGCTTGGACTCCTTTCTTCCAAAAAGAAAATGCCTTTTTCTTGCGTGTCCTATGTTCCTGTCGCTTGTTGTATTTCTCGGACCTTTCAGCTGTATGGAATTGCACCCAATGCTTCCAGACTCTTTTCTGAATATGTCGAGCGTAATGTAATTGTGTGTTGGTGATATGACGCCACGCGGTGAGAAACCTGCTTTCGATTTGACGATTTCTCTCTTCTCGCATCTCACAAACACGCTGGCATCGCGGTCTGGCCACCTGATACAGGTAGAGCTGCCATCTCGTCAGAGTCAGGCGTTTTACCTGAAGCTGCTGTCGTTTGAGCTGATAGTACTGAAGCTTGACCAGCTGACGGTGCTTCGTTGATGCTAGCTTCCATATGCCAAAGTATTTTCTGGAGTTTATCTCTTCTTGAGCATACTCTGCCCTTATCTCCACTTTCCTGCTCATTTTTTGAACCATCGTGAACCTCCTCCAGGATTTCATGATTTCGATCATCAGCTTCTTTCGCCGACTTTGTTGCACAGTGAGGCGAGCGACAACACTCACTCGGCTAGCTGTATTCCATGCCATGAAGAAATCTGTCAAAGTACGTTGTTTGCCTCGATCGAGAAATCGGCGTATTTCAGATAATTGGATGCACTTAATCCTCCATTGGATCAGCATTTCATGTTGGAGTCTGCGGGCACTTCGAAGTCGGATTCGATGAATGGATGCTGTCACTGAGTAAAAGAGAACCCATCGTCGAAAGAATCGTCTTGTCACCTTTGGGTAAGCAAAGGTCTGCACGCGCTCGTTCACTTCGACACGAATTTTCTCGCATTCCATTGCATCTCTTGATAAAGCTTCTTTTTGTGACTGAAGCTCCTTTTGAGCTGCGAGAAGTTGTCGCTTCAAATCGATTTCTCGTTGTTCCGAGGCCATCAGTGCTGATACATACTTAGCCTCACGTTTTAGTGAAGCTTTCTCGTATTTTTCAACGCTTCGACTGTCACCTTCTCTGATCCCAGAAGGCTTATAATACGGAGAAGTAGCCGGTATTCGACACACACCGTTTTTAGCCTCGTATTGAGCCTCTGGAGTACTCTCCACCCTACCCGGATCCATTCCTACAAGATTTGAAAGTGGCCCATCGATGTTATTTGTCTTGCATTCACAGTCATCTTGAACCTCTACTCGCGAGATCGGAGACCTACTTGTGCTTTGAGCATTAGAGATATCCCATTCTTTTGCGTCCTGTTTCTTTATTGATCTTCTTTTTGACTGACTTGTTTCTTTCAGTTCAATGTGAGTAGAAGCTCTATTTTGAATCGGTGCTCTGTCAACGGAAGAAGGAAGCAGCTTCTTTCTCTGATTCTGCATGGTATAACTTGATCCTCGCATATCAGTTTTTCTCTCGGGTTGCATAGAGTTTGTTGGATCTGGATCAGGCTGTTGTGGTGGGAGATTCTTCATGCCAGAAAGTAGCGGGGAATAGCGTTCGCTATCTTGCTTACTAATGGCGCAGTCTGATTGATTATCCTGGATGAGGTCTTGAGTCTTGGCAAGGTGGTTCGAGGGTCTCATCGGGGCAACCTTGTTGATAAACTTTTGCCGACCGTCTGGAGTTGTAGCCAACACTGAAGAAAGATACCCGAATGAATCAGTTAGATTTTGCTCGCATGCGGATTGTATTTTTATAATCGTGTCTTGCTGCAAGTAGATCATTTGAGTGAAAGCTTCATACCACGACTGAAATTGATTCTGTAGTTCAAATGGAAGTGCTGGCATCGAATACTCACACTCTGCATCACTTCCACTGTTCGGTGGCTTTTGTAGCTCCAGGGACTCCGAGGAGCGAAAGTCTCTGGAGAGGCCGTGAAGAAGCTCTTTAGCTCGTACTTTGGGGTGTTCCGACAGCTTTCGACGCGCTTGTATGACAATTCGTAATATCTGAACTTCCATTTGTTCTCGACACTCATGATAGCCACTACTTTCGTACTGCCATATCCGCACTAGCACCATCATGTTTTGTTTTGCAAAGGCCTCATGCAAATTTGGAATATGATCAAACATATACTGAGTCTGCCTCTCGGGAATGACTGGGGAGGTATTATTTCCAAGAACGAACGCAAATAGGTCACGATGCAGTTTGATTTTTATCTGAATCATTTGCAATTTGTTAATTTCAAAATGGTTCCGAAGCACTCGGTCTCTCAATGAAGTATCAATACACGCGATTTGGAATGCGTGGTCCCTTTCAGCCCTACGAACTTCCAGAGAGTCCAAGATGAGAAGACCCTTCAAGTGATCAATCACACGAATGCGATAATTGGGAAAGTAGCATAGAGGGTTTCCTACCAAATTGAGATTCCTCAATTGGGTAAGCTGTTGAAGCCACGATATCTGCTTGAAATCGGTAATGAGATTCCCGCCAACCGAAAGGGTTTTCAGTGCACTAAAGTTCTCCACCCCGTCCAAAGTGGTGAGGTCATTTTGGCTCAAGTAAAGCGAGGTGACTTGTTGTGTGACACATTGCGGGAAATCCTTTCCGACTGAATCGATTTTACGGCCAACAGCGTTCAATCGAAAGCCATCACAGATTTTCGCTCCGTTTCGTCGAATAATATCGCTCAATGATACATGCGTTCGCAATACTGTCAAAGCTTTAGCTGTATTTCGTTTGTTGACTCTTGGATGATCAGCGGATTTATTGTCCCTTGAAGACTCCGCTCTTGAGTCCTTTTGGTGGACCTGATGGCGTGAAAAGTGATCCAAATAGCTTGTTTTTCGCATTATCAATAGCTTGGATCAAAATATGGATGCCTGTGTAGAAGTTCACTCAATTCACGGCAGTAAAGGCTCTTAAACGCTACTAAACATCGATAGAAAAGCGGTGGCTCAATGAATGCATCCTCATGTACCTCGAACGGTCGTTTCTGCGTTATGATTGGTCAAACATGTATCTTGAGCAGTCATTCACAATCGGATTGGTCAAAAGCTAGCGAGAGCTTCGAAGCAAAAAATCATGGCACTTTTCTCGCAACTCAGATCGTCTATTCAATTTTTAACTGAATTCTTCTCAGGCTTGGTTAAGCAGAAAAGACCACCGAATTGAGATACACTTCCTGTCGGGCATTTCAGACATTTTGGTGAGCCTCGATTCATTCCCAATGTGTACGATCCTACGGGACAGCACCTCTGAGCTGCACCAGGGGAGCTTGGTTGAACCGGTAGACGTAGAGACCGTGTGCTCGCTTTTACCGGTAATGGAGAGGTCGTAGTACTGGATGCAGCAGGAGCAGGCCTCACGGCTGCCTTGCTATTAGCTGTATTGCGATTGTTGACTGGTGCACGAGTCTGCGTGATTGTGGTAGCAGCTGTATCGTCAGTTGTGGCCGTCTCCGTACTCGATAAAGCTGAAGTTGCGACGGGTATCACTGATGTGGTTACCTTAACACGTATCATGAAAGGACTTGCCATGAATAGATATGGAACCCGAATTGGATTGTTTCCATTCTCGTCAGTCCCGAGGTTCGAGTAATTGAGACTAAAATGCAGGTCGGTGAAAAGAGGAATACGGAGACCATCTTTCCGAGTTTTGGAAATACCGCTTTTCTCAAAGCATAATGGCCGAAAACTTGCTCCACATTGAGCATAAGGAGATGGTTCAGGTCTTTTCTGACATTGTCCAGTCGTATACGCCACTTGCAACTGACGAGACGGCATGCGGTAGTAGCGGTGTTTGGAGGCCGGTCCAACATCTGCGATTCCTCCGGTTCTGATGGTAATTACGACTTCTTCAGTGCCACTGTAGGCAGTTGGAGGCAGGTAGATCGTCAGCTTTTCCAAATAGATGACAGAAGACGTGAGATCGTACTCATTATTAATCCAATTGTATCGCTTCAACCAAGCATAGTCGTATGGAAGACGAAACCGGGTCGATTGACCGAGCATCAGATTTCTTAGCTCGAGATATGCCGTATCTCCTTCAGCTTGTGGCCTTGTTGGAATGAAAGCATCAAATTCTTCAGTCTGAGCCGTAACGGTCGACTCAAACGACAACGCCAGATTCATATCTTCCGGTGACAATTTCTGGAATGAATACAATTTCAGACACGTTTCTGGAACCATCCCAGCATTCACATAGCCAGTTCGAACGCAGTAAAGATGGATCGTCGAGAGGTAATTCATCTGCGTGATAGCAGTCAGCAATGTCGTGGAGGCGTAATCAGTCCATTGTTGGCGTCGAACTTGAATCAGTTGTGTTTGTCGTTCACTTCGATCCGTTGACCATTGTGTTGTGAGCGTTTCACGCATCGTGTTACTGGTGTTCACTGTACTTTCCATTTCAAGAAATGTGTCACCTGCAATGTCGACGCCATCTGCACCGGAGAGAATGTCTCCAAGGAATTGCAAGGCATCATCTGACGATTCCATCGCCTCTTGAAGATTGTCAAAGTACCGTGCTTTGAGATTGATGATTGTGATACACGGCGGATATGCTGGACGATTGATATAGTTGCAGAAGCCTTCAGCAAGACTATCAAATAATATGCCCAAGCTCTGGATCGATGCAGTCAAGTTCAAGCGCATGGTCACATTGTGAATACTTCGAAATTCGGTGGTCTTATTGAAGAGATATGGGTCTTTCTTGTCCGAAAGGACCGAATCAAGTAAGGGATTGGCCATTTCACGAAGCTTATCGAGTAGCGGTAGCTGCGTGGTGAGATTCTGCTGTAGTATTTGGAGTTTTGGTAGAGAGTTGGCAAGCATTTGTCGAAGTTGAGCGTTACCGGCTTCTTTAGAAATCGCAGTGGTTAAAGCCGTGATTTCATTCCCAAGATTCATGTATCCTGCACCTCCAGCAACTTGACCGTTGGGCCTTGCGATACTTTGAAAAGTATCAGCAACCCCTAGCGTCGTCGTGACCACAGCAAAATACTTTTCAGTAGTTATTTCAGTCATAGCTTGCTTGCCGATATCGGAGAGTGCTTTCAGGTACGCATCCTTTCCAGCCATAGCCGCCTTATATCGGTCGCTAGCAACACTCCGTGCTTGTTCTAATGTCGCTTTTCCCAGACGGGCCTCGAACTGACCAGCTTCTTTTGACTGATTGAAAGCGGCAACAGCGTCTTGTAGCACTTGCTTATTAGTTTTCACCATTGAAGACAGCGTAGCGTCTGAGATCTCACTTAGTGCTTGTTGTGTCCACTCCATCATCGCAAGTTTCAATTCAGTTTTTCGTTCTGAGATGCTCTCCAACAGTGTTGCAATCTTTTGCTGTTGGAGCAATAATTGACTGTATCTTTGCATGTCAATGTTTGCCGTCGAACGGAGATCCAAGATTACATCAGGTGTCGTCAATTGATTGACATAATCTTCAACTTGATCCATCACTTTATTAATGTAGACCAAATAGCAGAACGAGAGTTCCACGTCATCAGTACAGACCAATCCAGCAAATTTGATCATTTCTTGTAGTCCAGGAAGAGAAGAAACATTCGCTACGGCTTCGATGTCGTATTGCTGGAAGGCTTCATCAAGCTTGGGAAGCACGAATGCTGCAAAGTTGTCCCCGATCGTTGAATGTTCAGCTAACCAAGCTGGATTCAAATTTGCAAGCAATGCAAGTTCTGGAAAGATGTAATCTCGTTTAGGAACCAGAGTCGTGACTTCTTTCGTAACGATGGCCGAAAACCAGTAATCTTCAGGTTTGTCTTTAAGCGGACCTAACAGCAATTCTTCAGACTCGAGAGGTGGTACTCGGGTGATGTTCGCGGCTTGACCAATAGTGATATTTCCACCACTACTTTCCATGAACATCCATGCAAGGCTATACGAGGCTGTAAAGTATCGGATGATCTCTGGGTTCAGATCAGTTTCTGTCGGATAATTGCCGATGTTCAGAGCCACATCTTGCATTACTATGTTTGCCAGCACTGCCGATTGCACATAATACTGTGTCTCCAAGAGCGTGTTATTCATGATCTCTGCCTTAGCAACTGCCAGTGATTCATTCATTTGCTGGTAAAAAAGGACCCACTCCGGTGCAGCTACATGAGGAGATGCTGCGGCCGTCTGCCATAATGCGAAATCGTCAGGAAATCCTGATCCCAACGTATCATAAATGTTCATGTAGTCAGCCAGGAGGGGCGTCGTTGTTATTAACGTCACCACATGCTTCACAATACCCACAAGTTCGGAGCCTGCTGCTTTGGGCAGTATGAGAGTGGAGAAATTGACCTTCAGTGGAATGGCTAATGATAAATCGTAGCTGATCCATGGTGAACTTGGTCGCTTTACACCAAGTTCTTCCATCCGATTTTGAATAATTGCCACATCGGTAATGGAACGTAGCAAAGACATCTGGTCGATCGGTTCTTTTGCCTGAGCCACTTCAGCTGTTTTGATACCAATTGTGAATGCATTCCACGGATGGAATAGCGCATGACCATCAATTATCGGACCCAGTATAGCAAAATGAGCTGTATCATTTTTAATGAGTCGAACAAAAAGGCCTTCCGCGCTTATCGCAAGCACTGGCTTGGTCGGGTGACATATAACTTGAAATAGCGTTGCGCTCGCGATGTCACTCACCACGCTGATAGAGCGGGTTTCCAAATTGACAGACCAGTACTTATCAGCCTGGCTTATCATTGCAAGGCTTCCTTTCGCAAATTCCAGCGAGAAATAGGAATCTTCTATCAATTTGTCGGACGATGTCACTCGAAAGTCTGGAGGATTGAACGGGTTTGTCACAAACTTTGGAACCGATGCATCTGGAGGATAGCACAGGAAGGCGATCATCTTGGATTCTGATGCTGCTCCACCCGATGTGGATGTATCGACAAAGAAATCTGCTGCCAGGTCTCGATTCTTTGCAACTTTCGTCCATGATCCCTACAACACAATACATAAATACTAAGAAAAGCCTTATTGATTGCAAACGAACCAGCTCCACGTTTGTACTGCTTGCAGCCACGCCATTCGCTGGAGGTGTGCTATAAACAGAGTACGCCGGATCGGGAGTGCCAGAGACTGTGGCAGGCTGACCATCGAGTCCAACGAGAAGCAAAGAGAGCACAGATGCATGCGCGATGTGAAGCACGTGACGCATTCTTGCTAATAAGAGTCTGCAGCAGAGCTTGAGACCCCCATCGAGTGTCAATACTGCCCAAGTTTTTACGGTGACACGTGACAAGCGTAAAGTTGTTCGCTTCGGTACGTCATCAGTTGACCAGCGATTTGACCACTATGACTTGTTTAGAGGATGGTGGAGAACAGGGAGGTATCGTATGACTCAGAGAATCAAACTCGTGGCAGTAGAGGATACACAATGGTGTCAAAACTTTAGTCTAGCTCACAGATCAAGAAGATTTATATCGTGACAAACGCGGATGAAAGTACTGCTACTTTGGAAGTGCGCAATATGTGTGCTGCAAACACTATGTTCAATAAATGGACAACCAGAGGCAGCGCCCACTGTCGGAAGCACTGCTCCGGCAAAAGTCAACGGTCAAAATGAAGCAGCTGGCACAAATGACCCGCCCACATATGCGGGCAGCAACGAAGTGGTAGAAGCGAATTCTATAACTACCCAGGGACCGCCACAATCACCATCGCAACCGAACGAGGAAGCTGTATCGAAAGAGGAATACTCTGCAAAGGATTCATCCACAAGAGTTGGAAAGAAAGCCGGACCGCCATTTTGGATTCTTCCGAAGAATGATCCGTCAAACGCTGAACTGATGGTAACGTAAATAAACTAGTTCCTCTCGATCATTTCCACTGAAGCTTGTAATGTAGGCGGGGTGGAAGCAAATCACCATGGAATCACAGCTTCCTCTTAAATTTTGCTCGAAAGCAAATGCAGAGGAAACAGCTGATAATCAGGATATCAGTTCCTGCGATTATATGGCGTTTGCTGTGATAGACAGAAACTACAAGCCGACGTACCTTTGTGTCGGGGACGAGAATCCTCCTCCGATTATAAAGTCTCCAAGCTCAGGTAAGGGATTAGGACGCTCTACCGGAAGAAGCCTCATTGAGGTGACTCCATCTAACGGAAGCACGCGACCTGGAGAGGTCACAAGCTCTAGACACACTTCGGAAGATTCCGCTGGCACGAAAATCATGGTACACACCGAGTTTACCGATAAATGCCTCATTCGTTTCCAGTTTGCATCAGCCACCGGGCATCTGGTCTTTTCTGATCAACAGAAAACATCGTTTTGGGCGATCAATCCAAAAACTCGTGTCTTAGAAGCTGTGGTGGACGAAAATTCAGCTACAGCATTCGAGATGTTTCAAAGTATGCATTCCGATGCGATTCTGCTGAGAGGTGGTCCATATTTTCTATCTCTCGTCGCACCATCACCCCTGGCGCTTACCATCGACACAACACTCAAAGAATCTACCTCAGAAGAAGAAGCTGCAATGTCAACCGCTTCTGGAATTCCACCAGTACAACCACCACCTACGCCTGGAGCACCTCCATCACCGCCACCACCCACGCCTGAAGTACCTCCATCAACGCCACCACCTACACCTGGAGTTCCTGCACCGCCCGTAGCATCAGTACCGGCACGATTACGGATGCTAGATGCGCCGGCAGCTCCAACTTCAACCGCGAGGCTTCAATTCAAAAGAGTGGACAGTTCTCGCTTTGTATTCGCCTCAAATGCAATTACGAGCGCCGCATATTTGTTGCCACCTACAATATTACAATCCATGGGCAACGTTACGGCTTTCTCTGCTGCTATCGATGCCATTGAGGCTCGCGTTCTTGGGTACCGTCTTCAATACCTCAAAACGTCAAGCAAGCTGCTTACATCGACATGGATGGCGTACGACCTCTCACTACTGATTCTTCTCAAGCGCCCATTTAACGTATTCCAAATCGAGGTTGCGAACGCATGGGATCTTTCGGCCGTCTTCCGGAAAGCTATTGCATTAGTGACAGAAAAGTTGCTACCTCAATACTCGGAAATATTCCCTTCACTCGGAAAAGGTTTTCCAAAAGCGTTTTCGATGTATGCCATCGCATCATCAAGGATCGTCGTCGTCGAATCTCCTCAAGTATGGCAAGAAGTCGCCAGCGAGTATGTCATGATTCACACTGAGAAAGACCCCATATCAATGCATCTTGGAGCAACTATCTTTGCACAGGCAATGATGCAGGATTTTGAAGAGAAGACTTCTTTCTTCACGGATCCCAGCATCAGCGTACCGGATGTCATGGCTGTGTATTATCGAAGCTCGTGCGCGCTTGCATTCTTTCAGCCCCAGATCACTCTAGTCGCCAAGCTTAATCTTGTGCAGTTCTTGACCAATCGATTCGAGAAATTCAGAGCGCAACTCATACTTCCGAACGAAGAAACTGGCGCATATTGGTTCTCCAATCTTTTAACTTCCAAGAGGTTCGGGATGGATACAAGCGAGATTTTAATCGACTTGGGCTTACTTCGAGCACTGGATCCGACATTCGTAGCTGAGAAAACAAACCTCGGCGATCGTATTTCGAGTGATATATTCCAGCAGATGAACGGCATTTTGCAATCATCAAATGGAATCGATATACGTCGTATCGGTGAGCTTGTCGAAAGCTTCAATTACGAAGAAGTCAATGTGGTTATTGGTCAAGTGTGCGCAGCTGGGAATCTTCGAATCGAACTGTGCGTTCTTCCACTTCTTTTACGACAGATCCAAAATATGCGAGGCACGCAAAACAGCTTACTCAGTCCAAACATCACTACTGATTTGACCATGGGTGAATATAAAAACTATGAAGAGTACTTGCAGCTCGTGGTCGAGGACAAACGGCATCTTCAGATTGGATCGGAACTCGCGACAACTATCCAGCAGTTCAACAACCTGACATTTGAGTTAGGGAACGATATATCGGACACAGTAGCTCAAACAACAATGGCCAGCATGGCAGAAAACAGTAAAAGTATGGCAAAAACATCGCAAGTGCTCAACCAGTATCTGAGTAGTGAATCAAAATTTCGGGTGGACGCATTTAATAGTCGTATGCTACAAAAGCTTAGCATTGTCAACACTCGAGCAGAAAAAGTTAAGGATTTAGTGAAGCCATTTTTGGAGAAGTTGCGCCAAATCGCAAAGTTTGCAATGGTTCGGGCTGTTGTTGATCTTGCAGTCAACCTAATCTATATGGTTTTCCAGATTATTGATATGGCCATGGCGTTCAGAAAGGGTGGAAGTATGGATATCGGAACAATTGGAGGTGTGGTCAGCACAGCAAGAGATATATTGGCCAACCTCAAGACTGTGAAGGATACTGTGGGTCTGATAGGGATTCTAATCGAACTGTCCACGCAGCTGGTAGAGCTTGGTGTTAAAGTTCAGAATGTTATGCCGCTACTGATCAAAATCAGAGTCAGTGCAGCAAACATAACCGACTCAACTGGTCGAAATATGTCAACTGCAGAGAGGCAAATAGCAGCGGAGACATTTCTTACTGCTGTGCAAGATTACAGACCTCCATTAATGCTTGCAGATATCAATTCCTTGGAGAAGCAGCTCACAGCCTTTGCCAAGAAAATGTGCGCTGTGGCTCAAACGCCTGCCTCGAATGATTGCGTGACCGCTCCTGCCGATGCCGGCGGATTGTTTGATCACATCGATGGGATTCGTTTGGTTACGGATGAACTCATGCAGATCTTATATCAACACGCCACCGAAGCAGTGACTGCGCGTACACGATCTCTTCTTCAGGAGGTCGCGAAAGAAAATGAAGTTGACGCTGGGACCCTTGATCCAAAAAGCAATGATGTGAAAGAACAAAGATTGGAGACTTTCAAACGCCAAGTACGTGCACAACGATACAAAAACTCGATTGCAATCGCGGCGACACTTCTCAATCAATTCCAAATAACCTCAGCTTTGATTGGTAAATGTAACCGAGAAGCTTATACGAATGGTGGATTGCCGACAAATCTTTGTCAGCAAGCGTTGTACTCGGGCAATCCGGTCGCCGATACGACTCTGCTGAAAATAATGTCATCTCGAGTACGACTGAATCAACCGACCATCGTGAGGAATACTGCGACGATCCCAACGATGCCATCATCGAACGATGATCTCGCGTATATCGACATTCCCAAACTCATGACGGGCGAACCGCATTACTTCCAATTGAGCAGCAATGTATCGTGGCTAATGAGTAATAATTGGATACAACAAGAGAGTGATTTGACAAATTTTGTGAGCTATTTCACCAAACTCCGAGTGAAGCTGCCAGTTTTTCTCAACAACTGCTTAACCGAGCAATGTCAGATGACTGTTGTTGTGCAATCGATGCCAATATCAGATCTAGGACCTTCCATGAAGAACAAGAAATATCGATTGAGTCCACGATTATACAAAACAGAGTTTGAACAAGTCCCACGCGCCTTAAAAACGAAATCGGCAACCTGCGAAAACGTCGAATATCAGAATTGTGATTCTAGATGGCCACAATACTGTTTTCGAAGTCATGGACTCTCTGATGCGAGCGCCTTAAAAGGTTTAAACCCCTCCATGTTTTCCGAATTCGCCATGGTCGCTGAAGTAGAAACTTCAGAGGGAACTGACCCGCTTGCTATAGCTTATCAACTTGAGGCCACGCCGTTCAGTGTTTACGTCGACTTTGAGGTACTTCGATATACTGTGCGAGATGATGTTGATTCTGAAGATATTGCAAGGAAGCGAACCAGACGATTAAGAGCATCACGGCCAATAGCAAATACTCCGAATCCAACTGCGAGTGTTTCCGGACGTTGCTGTGCAAAAGGTTCGTACTTGGGCGGCGTGAACGGTGAACAAGAGTGTCGTCTATGTCCAAAAGGCACATTTTCGCGATTCGGAGGCCTGTTCTGCGCTGGCAATGGAACGGGCACGTGATTAATGTGTTCGGACCGTAAATAGGTCGCGTCTCTAAGTATAGCCATGCACATCAGTTATCAGATAATAATAATCATTTTGGCACGTCTTTATTATTTTCTGTCAAGCATTCAATTTGTATGGTAAATGGCGCGACGATTAAAAAAAGAGCTGCTGGAATTTGACTCCAGTCCTCCGGATTGGTGTACCGTGAGCGCGGTGGACGATAATCTGATGCATTGGAATGCAATGGTGATTGGACCGGTACGTGGAAAGGAGCTGTAAAGTCATGCTTTGCTCAAATAATGGAGTAGCAAAACACACCTTACGCAGGAGGCGCGTTCAGCATCGATATAATGTTCTCGAATGAGTATCCTTTCAAGGCTCCAAAGGTATTTGTGCTATTTATCTGAGTCGGAGGGTGTGTTTTATATATTGTGCGTATAGCTGCGATTCCTGACCCGAGTGTATCACCCCAATATCAAAACGCAAACAGGCGAAATCTGCGCCGATATCATAAATGAGGTGCGTTTGCTGTTGAACGGTTCCGTCCTGACTTAATGTTTTGAATTTGTAGAACTGGAGTCCGACACTCAATGTTTTGTATTGCCTTACAGCTATCATGCAAATTCTGGAGCATCCCAACACCGATAATCCATTAGAGCCGGAAATTGCAAAGCTACTTCAAGACAAGCGTCAAGAGTTTGAGACTACTGCTCAGGAGTGGACCAAGCAGTATGCGTCATAAGCAAAAGCGATTTCGTAGCGATTCTATAAGATGGACAAATTTGCCGTGGCTTTATTTTCATGTCCAAGTGCTCAGCTTGCGATCGCTTTCATATCTGTAAACCAGATTTGTTGTAGCCATAAGCCCTTTGCTGGAGCTGACGGACCAGCCTCGACCTGAGATTTCAGAATTCTGTGCATTTCTTGCGGATGCTGAGACCCTTCTCCAATAAGTCGAAGACTTCCGACAATGCGTCGCACCATATGCCTCAAAAATCCATTCGCCACCAGCTCTATGCAAATGAAATGTGTCAGGGTCTTTCCCTCCATGTCACATAACTTGGCTTGGTTGTTGACGGTGTCCCCAGAACCACATACAGCTGGGTCCAGGCAAAAGTTGACATTCCTACTCGCAGCTTTGCACTTTTCATGTGGCTCGTTAAAAGTGTCGACGGCACTACCTTTTTAACGTAACACTCGCCTGGTATAAAGTTCGGGTAGTCGACTTTCCTTCTAATACCATTCCGAGGCCTTGCGAGAACGGCTCAAAATCATGTGTTCCTAATAAGAAGCTAAAGCAAACTGAGTCATCACTTTTACAACAAGCCAACAAATTTAATACTTTAGGGCTTGCTGTAGTCGAGTTGGTTCAATTCGTTTTCTGAGAAACCAGGAATACTTGCTAAGCTCTAGGTCGGGACGAGCTCCTTGCTGGATGTAGTATACATAGCGTTTGTAGCGCGGTCGTATGCGTGTAAAATCGTCGACGAATTCTTCAAGCGGTGCAAGACAGTGCACACGAATCGTTGACGGAAGCCTGTCCAACATGTGTGAGGGGAATGACACATCAAAATAAGTAATTACTACTCGCTATTGAGCCTCTCCAATAGCGCTTTCAGGGATGTATCTAGTATGGGGAAGCGGACAGAAGCAAATTGCTTTGCAAAAGCAGCAAATCAGTTTTCTTAAATGTCGACTAAGATGTGAATACCTTACAGCTACTGCATGAGTACCAGCATCCGTCCGGCTTACAGCATTTACATTTACCCGTTCGGACTTTGATAGTGCTCTTGACAAAGAATCCTCAATGATCTGTTGCACACTGAAAAATCCAGGTTTACTAGCCGCCGGCTGTCGCTGCCATCCAATAAAGTCGGTTCCGTAGTACGCGATCGACATTCCATAATATCTTTCGTTTGTCGAACTAGTCCCAGAATTGTTCATTTTGAGCAATATGGTGATACTCTTATACATGTAATGTATTGGTTCTGCGCATAGTAGCTATTTGCCTATAACTTGCAGCCAGTTGTAATCATGGAGGCTCACCGACAACGAAAACATCTGAGTGAAGTATCTGTCGTGTAAATCCTACAAGGATATAAACAGTCGGATATTTTCAGCATGAACGCAATCGATGCAAGCTATTACGATAAAACTTTCAATGTCTCGCGATACATGCTACGATACGTTGTAGGCGCATCCACCGATGAACTAAGGCAGAAACAACTGGATCGCGTGGTCAAGTATCGCGAGATTGCTGATAGAGAAATCGGTGGAGTGATCGAAGACAACTATATCAATTTTAACTCAAGTTTGGCGATGTTTACTACGATTTCCAATCAAAATGGAGGTATTTGTCGAGTGTGATGCTATTCTTGCAAATGAAAGAGGCTGATGCGGGAGTACGCCATAGAAACATCGAAGAAGCTCGACAAAGTTTTCCAGCGGTGCACTGATGGGAAGTTGATTCTGGGATCCAAGACCAAGAATTTGCGGGAGCTTCTTCTGCAGAAATATGAAGCCAAGAAGGTTTGTGTGAGTATGAATTCGAGAGCTTACTTAGATCTACCATCGATAAGGTGATTGATCTCATTGATGAGATTCAATTTATTGAGACCGCTCCAGTGAAAATCAAAGCGTACCTTGCTCAAAAAAAGTATACTATCGCAGTCGAGACATTCAATCAAGCGCTTGATCTTGTATTCACGGATAAATTGGTCACTTTCCATGCCATCACTGGACTACGTACATCATTGATGGAATGCAAGCAGATAATTGAAGAAGAATTAGTTCAAGCACTGCTCAATATCACTTTCGTGAAGGTAACATATGAAAGTAACGGTTCTAAAGGAAGATTACGCACTTTTATTGTTAGGAAACCATACAAAGCTTTACTCATCAACCCGTCCATTCTACTAGCATTTTGGAACGAGAGCTACTTGAGAACACTATCTTTGAAACTGAGTACGAAATTTGCATTGCGAATAAAGGCTCCCCGCAAGCAAAAAATTGTCAGTTCAGACCAGATCAGAGAGGGTCTGATTATAATGAGCTAAAGGATGCTGTTAATGCAGTCAAACGGTTCGATGATCCCATACTCTACTTCGAATATCGCTGTTTATCGTTTTGTCGTCCATAGCCTCCGACGTGAGGTAGAAGTACTTGGAGAATTGCAAAATTCGACCGAAACTGAACTCGAGCTCATCGTGCAAAAACTGACTATTATCTATCACTCGTGTGCTGCATTCAGCAAGTCCGTGGAATGCGAGCAGAATCAATTCGGGCTATGTGAGCATACAGCGACGTTGCAGTCGTTTTTGCATCTGCTGCTTGATATTTTCAAACGGGTGATACAGCGAAGTCTTCTTGTAGCATACTACTTTACCTCTGATGGAAGTGAATGGAAATACCACCTCAATGGTCTGCTAAAGGAAATCTCAAGCCGTGTTCAAAACGTGCTGAACAAGTACATGGAAACGAGTGCAGACTCCACAGGCTCGAGAATTAATGAACAAAGCGATGGTCTGTATTCAGACCTCCAATTGTTTAGATTTGCAGCTAACATCCGACCGCGTGATGGGAAAACTACAAGATTTATATCATCGGAGACTGACGGAGTTTTGAATTCGATGAACGACGTGGAAAAGCAAAGAAGCATTTGCTTACCGAACGTTTTTCATTTCCCAATTGCATACGCCGACTTGATGCAATTTGCAACAGAGTTGGAGCAGTATGAAGCAGTATACACAAAGGAGACGTCCTCCTCCGGCGACGGAATTTTTCGAGAAGACTTGAAACAGTTTATCGTTTCTTGCTGGATCCCCCGGGTCGAACATAAGGCCAAGCAATTTATTAATGTCAAACCGAAAAAGTCTCCAACTCTTCGAGTGCCTTTGGTAGGTTCTAAGGTCCAAAGTCTTGCAAAAAACCTGACAGACGCTCTCATGAAAGGATACAAATTTCCAGCTACCAAGTACCGACTCATTGATGCAAATTTCTCAGTGTGTCTGCCAAATTATCCAAAAAATGCCGAGTTACGAATTCGAATGTATTAACGTTCTAGACTCCACTTTAGGAGCTTGGATCGGACAGATGGAAGCTATCGTCAAAGAGATACAGTGCTCAACACTGAATGGAAGTATCTCCGGCTCCAACGAGGATGCTCGATTGATCTCAGTATATTTTGATTCAGAGACTTACAAAAAGGCGAAAGAAGCTGTCACAATACCGTATCACATGACCAACATGATGCGTTTATGTGCCATTTTCTCGGATGAACTTTCCAAGTCACCCACAGCAGGAAAAAATTCCACCCCAAGCAATGATAGTAAAGCCGCCGAAAGCATCTCGTCTTTAGCTGTTCTCATTGATCAGTGCGGCAATATCACCTCTTCTGAGCGCATCATGGAGCACGAATTTATGCTGGAACGCTCACTATACGATCCAAGTATTTGCAAAGTCCGCGGCCGGAGTTTGATGAGGGACATGACGCGCATTTCTATGCTTGCGTACATTTGCAGCGCGAGCGATATGATCGCATACAAGTTCCAACACATCTCAGTGTATCCAGAGGGAAAAACCATCAGCTCCACTCACGCTTCATTCCAAAATACCTGCTTGCGTTGTTCTGAGCTTGCTGACACTTGCTTGTTTTTTATTCGTCGGGAAGTGCGACTCCATTGCTTATTTTTTCTTACACAGCTTATCGGTCAACGGTTTGACGCAAGAGATGATGTGAGCGTTGCTCAGCATTCTGTTCAATCACTGAATCGAAGTCTTTCATCGATGGAGCATGCTCTTCATCCCTTCATTTCCAACTACAAAATTTGTTTCATCTTTGATGGTATCGATGCGCTTTGCGCAAATATCCTGATCACAAATCTTCAAAGTATGGCCAAATGTGTGTTCACAAAAGAGGGTGTTGCTCAAATGCTACTGAATATTGGCGCAATTCATCAAAAACTTTCAGGCTTATTATTTTCGTATCCCAGAATTGGCTCCATTGAATCTTTTTATCATTTTCATTATGCCAGACGCTACTATCAGCTTTTACTGCTCCAAGAAACACAACTCGAGCTCTACGTTTTAGAGAATCGCAAGATGTTCAGCGCGAACGCATTTCGCGCGTTGTGGCATGTAGAGACGCCGCATCGTATACTCAAGCAGGGAAGCATCAATAAGTTGGAGAGTTTATTATTAACGAGTTTGTAAGCGATCTATAATACGAGTACTGTACCAACTTCCTCGTGAACGAACTCTTGTGGGAGTTTGATGGCAGACAACACTATTTAAGGCGATATGCAATTGAATGCAGCCTCAGCCAGCAGATTGATGACGGGCATCACTCATTCAAGAAGACTACAACGTGCAGTAAGATCAGTAGCTGATGATGAACTCCGTTAGCATTATCTATCTGACTTCTTACAAGTTTAGTACAGTCAATGCTCCATCCTTATCATCGGACGCTTATTCATTCGTAAAAATGCGGCAAGCGTATCAGGCTGAAGTATCTGATCTCCGCAAAATATTTTTCGAGACTGAGGCACGAAGGAAAGAGAAACTTGCATATGATGCCGAGTAAGCACAGCAAATTAAGCTTGTCAGTCTAGCTTGTCTGACTCGATTTACTCTGATAGAGTTAAACGCCTAAAGATCATGAAGGAGAAAGCTGCTCGCATGGAAATCAAACGTCAAAAACAAGCGCTTCGGGCTCAAGAAGTAGCTCGTGACCGAGAATTGCAGGAAGCAGCGAATAGGAAATATTTCGAAGAAAAAGCACGCGTTCGGCTCATTTATGAAGAGGAGCGAGCGCGACGACGAGCAGCCATATTAAATGCGTTCAAAGAAGAAAGTGCCAACTGGATTACACAAGAAAATTATCAAGAGAAATTAAAGGACGAAGTGTTTATGTACACACCTCAGCTCCGCAACGGATCTCGTTCATTTGACGTGCTCTTGACAACAGCAGGATCTAGCGCGTTGTCTTGGCTTGAAAAGCTGAAGAGGATGAGACCATCCGGAGCTCAAGGTGACACGCAAGCACCACTGGACACACGACAGGATGGAAAAGAAATGCATATACTGGATTTGCTACCGAAAAAAATACCTGAAGAAGAGTGAGAGGGACAGAAATTTGTCAATGAACTGCCACTTTAGTAGTAGTAATTTGGCAATCAAATTTTCTATGTAGGCCCTATAACACGTCTTCTTGCTTGGTCTACTTGGTCAAGAACTGCCGTAGACACCTATGTACTATATATCGGTTGATGAGTGCTTGATTTTGTTCGACTGCCACACTAGCCGACGCAATTATTGTAGCAACACTAAGCAATCGAAATTCTATGTTATCGGGAGAGGAAGTCAGCAATGTCTGACGAGTAGTTGTAAGCAGGATACACATGAATTGATTACCATGTATATTCGAGTGATCACTGAGGACGCTTTGACGCAATGTTTCTCTCAGTGTCTCAGGTAAGAATACAATTGGAGCGAGATGTAGGAATCTTGAGGGATGGGTTTGATAGTCACCTTCACTCGGATATTGATTGATCAAACTTTCATCGATCGCAAGAATGCGAGGCACAGCGCTCTTGTACGACCAAATCACATTTTCGATAAAATCCGTATACGGCGAATATTGTCCCAGCCTGATGGCGGTCGCCACACTAAGCTCGCCGCTCTTTGTATCCTCCTTGACCTTACGATCGCTGGCCACAACTACAAAGACCTAACCAAATAGCATCTGTTTATAGTGAGGGAGGGAGATTTTATATACGGTAGCATGATAAATTCTTGTTTTGAGTGAAAATGGTGGAATTAACCTTGTCAGTATAGTTGTCCACTAGATGATAGTTGCTTCGTACGTGTTAAACTGGTGTGATAAAGCATCAGCTTTCTTCGCACCGAAGAATATCGCAACTAATGAAAGCTTCTATCCACCATATGTGGCTTCAATTTGAAGTTCTCGTTCAAACTTACAATTGCAAAGTGCGTTTAGTGAGCATAGCACACTACAAACGTTCAAAATGCACCCGATTCAACGCAAAAAATCAAAAATTATTGCTTTCCGTATCTAACCTTCACCAATTCGTTTGCAAGTGACATATAGCTCCCTACTTTTCAAAGCTTCTTGTAAGATTACCTCACAGATGCTTATACATCAGCAAATCGTACACTTCGATTTGTCTGGCAGAAAATCATGACTTTTCCACTAGTGATTTTAGAATAGAATCCCAGTCTCGTTTACCATCTACAGCGCTCGTCACATCTTTCCTGTACACATGTCTAGCGATCACCAAGTTGTAGAGAATTCTACTAGAGCAGGACAGAAGTTCAGAATTGTACCAGGAGTATCACGCAGTCATGCCAAACGATGCAATCACACCCATCAATAGATAATCTTTCAAACGAGAGAAACTATGCGGCGATGTAAGTTAGTATTGCACCCTCATTTCAGCACCATAAAACTGCACGTTGATATTTCTGTAAATCCTGCCTAGTGCTTGGAGCGAAAGTAGTATCTAATTACGCCGTGTGATGAAATGAATGATAAAATACCTCAGTCCTCTATCACAGTTCATAAATTGCTATCATCGAATCGGTCTGTCTTAAACGTGAAAAAATATGATGTTTACGCACCAAATTTAAAAACCAAACGATAAGTATCCATGGAGAGAACAATATTATTGCGTCATGAACTACGTCATCACCAAGAACTCGTAGTATTATTTCATCCTTTATAACGAATCATATCCTATCTCGATCATGTGGCCTTCCGTATTCCAAGTCCGTTATGCTCAGATTCTGTCGCGTGGATTTAGGCGAGATGCAAATCTTCATAAGAGAAAGATTTTCCCACGCACATTCACAAGCAAACAGATACGCCATCGTTCATCGTCCCGGAAGCCGTATTTACAACCATTTCTCAAGAAAAACTCTTCATTACTCGGTACGAAGCTGTAGCTTGATCCATCGGACAAATAGAACCTCGTTGACCCGTATATCACTATCAAAGCTGTGAGTGGAATCAGTGCTATAACAGCAGGGTGCCTTTACATTATAAATCGTAACACTGGCGCGGACGAAGCATCTTCAGACAAGTTTGACACAATTTCGCCAGTACAATTAGGTTGGGTGATAAGTTGGTTCCTTTCGGAGAAGGATACTGAGTAAAATTGCAGAGAAGCAATTGAATGAAAAATTAGCAGCTGAACTGGTGGCAACAGAGCCGAAAACAGGGGCAAACTGGAAGAGAACACTACAAGATGTCGTTCCTGCCATCGTATCCTTAAAGCTTAATAATCCCAAAGTATTGGAAGAAGATAGTTGTTGCGTACCTGGCTAAAATTCCTGTTGTAGTGGTTTGACACAGAGACTCCAGGAAATGGGTCTGCCACTGGCTTCATTGTTGACGCGGATAAAGGAATTATTCTTACTAATCGACATGTGGTCGGCGCAGGGCTTGTTGTGAGAGGCATCGGACCATTTTGTACCATATCTAATCAATGAATTGTGTAGGACGCGGAAGCCGTCTTCCAAAACAATGAAGAAGTGGTTGTGCATGCAATGTATCGTGATCCGGTTCATGACTTTGGCTTCTTTCAATACGACCCAGAGGTTCATAAAACGAAGACATCGGCCACCAAGACATATTGAAATATTAAAGCTGTGTTTTTTGACATCAGGATGTCAAGCATATTGCAGTGCCATCACTTCCCTTACGACCTGATAAGGCAAGCGTTGGTGTCGATATCCGCGTTGTTGGAAATGATGCCGCAGAGAAGTTGGCGATTGCTAGCGGTACATTGGCGAGGCTGGATAGAGAGGCACCGTATTATGGGTCCAATAGCTACAATGACTTTAATACCTTCTACTATCAAGCATCTTCAGGTGATTAAGGTCTGCTTTCGCGTTGGTGAGGAGTTTCTGAAAATCGATGATACAGGGACTACTGGCGGTTCATCTGGCTCGCCTGTCCTCAATCAAGCTGGTGAAGTCGTTGCATTAAATGCAGGTGGTAAAGTTGGGACATCAGCATCCTTTTACTTACCACTTGATCGAGTCAAACGGGCGCTTGAATTGATTCAAAATGGTGAGCCTGTTTCTAGGGGTACGATTCACACAGTTTTCAAGTATAAGGTATGCCGTCGCCTCGCTGGTGTTCTTCGTTTTAATCTATCAAGCTTCTTTAGCCATTTGATGAAGTTCGCCGACTAGGTTTACGGGCAGAGACAGAAGCCCTCATACGCTCAACCTTCCCAATCGAAGTTGGTATGCTCACTGTATCGGAGATCCTTCCTCAAGGAGCAGCCAAGGACAAATTGCAACCAGGGGACATTCTCATTCGGATCAATGGACAGCTAATCACGCAATTCGTTCCGCTAGAAACCGTTTTAGATGACCATGTGGACAAGTCGGTACGCGTGACTCAAAGCGATGCAATTACAAAACGATCAAAATCTCATTCGTCTATGATAGATCAACATTGAGGTCGAACGAGCTGGCAAAGTGATCCAAACAAGTATTGACGTACACGATCTCCATGCTGTGACTCCTTCACGCTTTCTAGAAATCGGTGGAGCGGTGATCAATCCTCTCTCGTATCAGCAAGCTCGTAATCACGCCCAAATTGCCGGCGCTCCATATGTCGCTCATCCAGGCTATTTTCTGCAGCGGGCTGGAATCGGTCGGGGGTCTATCATCCACGCCATCAACGGACAAGAGACTCCCAATCTTAATGCCTTGCGCGATTGCTTGGCAAATTGTGAAGATGGAGAGAGAATCGTCGTGAAATACGCACAAGTAGCGAGCAAGTCGGAACGAGTCGATGTTGCCCATGTTGACCGGCGCTGGTTTCCATCTCTTGAATACAACAGAGATGACGCACTTGGCACCTGGCACTGCCATTCAATTGACCGAGAACCACCTTCCTCCCCCATACATTCCCGGCAAAGTGTCCATGGTACAACTCGAGTTTTACCCGGGAAAAATGCAATTGAAGCCAAACTCGCCCACTCTCTTGTCACAGTCGACTTTGATCGACCTTTTAGTGCAAACAGTCTGTCGATCTCAAACTATCGAGGGTCAGGCTTAGTAATCGATGCCGAGAAGGGTCTTGTTGTGGTGGATCGCAATACAGTCGCTGATAGTATCGGAGACGCTATGATCACCTTTGCCAACACCATCAAAGTACCCGTCCAAGTTCTGTTTGTCCATCCTGTGCACAATTTCGCGATATTGAAATACGATCCAGCACTCTTTGGAGCGTCACCGATTCGATCGTGTGAAATCAATGAGAAAAGACCCGAGCCGTCAGACCAAGTTTGGCTCGTGGGTCTCCAAGGCACTTCCGGGCACGTTAGTCATTCAGAGCTCGTATCGAGAGAAACAATCGTCTCAGGAGTCAAATGGATTGGGCTTCCTATTCCTAATCCTCCGAGGTATCAAGAACACAATTTGGAAATGATCGCACTTCAAGACGTAGTAGGGACCGAAGGAGGTGTCGTTTGCAACGTACAAGGCCAGGTACAGGCTCTATGGGCATCTTTTGCCTTCCAGCAGCGTAGGGGAACAACACGGGTTGAGTCGCAATTTACTCGAGGCATTCCAATGGATATCATAATGAAAAGCGCGGCTTCCCTCATGGAAGGCAAAATTCCAGATTTGTGGGATCTTGGCATCGATTTCGAGGTCGTCAGTCTCGCCCGAGCTCGGGAACTAGGCTTAGATCAGGATCTCACTAGAGCTTTGGAGCAGAATGCTCCTGACCGTCGAACAGCTCTCAGCGTAGCTCGACGCTGGGGAGGTACGGATGCATTTGATAAGCTCAAAAATGGCGATATTCTCGTGGCCGTAGATGGTCAAATTGTCACTTCGTTTTGGGAGGTTGAGCGATATTCCCAGAAAGCGCAAGTGACTCTGACAATTGTTCGCGATGGAGAGAAGACAGACTTGGAGGTGAAGCCGCTCTCACTTGAAAAAACAGAAGTCAATCGGCTTATATTTTGGCAAGGTTTGCTGCTACAAGCTCCTCCATTGTCGGTCTTTGCGCAACGAGGTATTTCGATGGAAGATGGCATCTACGTCTCCTGTCAATCTGCTGGGTCTCCTGCAGCACGCTACGGCCCACCACCGACGACGCGAATCAAACAGATTGACGAATACAAGACGACCACCTTGGATGAGTTTGTCACAGCTGTCAAAGCAACCGAAGGCAATAGTTCTGTCCGCACCAAATATGTCGATTTGAGTGGAAAAGAGCGTCTCAGCACATTGAAATTGAAGCCTGCACATTGGCCGACGAGCGAGTTGGTGTACGAAAATGGAAATTGGCATCGACGAGAGATCTAGTGGGAAAAATGGTCTGTCTTTCGCCATTCACGTCTCAAAAAAATCCGACCTCAAGCCTTCTCGATGGATAACTCGGAGTCAATATCGGGTGAGAAGTGATCAGGCTCTTCTAACGCTAAGATGGCGCTCTCGGCAATCGCTTGGTGCTCTGCTTGTCTTTGTTTTTGCGCATATAAGATGAGCACCCTCAAGGCGCCCAGCAACCAATTTCGCTCACTTGTGCTTGTTGTTTCCAAATCGAGCGTTCGGTCTTTGAATATGATTGAGAACGAGAAGCCTTGTGATTCATTCGTCGCTGAATGCTTTCGAAACACAGTTGTCTGCCGACCATCAATGATATGCAAAACATCCGCAAGGTCTACGGGCTCGCTGAATCGACCACGTTTTTGCTGCCATTGCAAAGTGCCACACTGATTGCAATACAATCGAGTCGAGTGAGGCTCACCTCGTCGGCCGTATTTGAGCAGCGGAGAGAATTCATTAAGTGCTTGAACAAGTTCAAATCGATGTTGCCCACCGAATCGAAAGGCCAATTGCACGATTTTCCAGCGAACTTCTTTGGTCTCACTCAGCTCTTCATCGGTGAATAAGTAGCTCGTACGCTTTGATCGAAACATCTTCGAAGCAAAGCGGGTCAAAGTACTTCGCTTTCGGCCTCGAATTGTCATGCTTCTCTCACGACACGCATCGTTGCCCGATCCTATCCAGGCGACTGGAATCGGGCATTTGCATGTGATTAGCTGGTTACTGCAGCTCGAGCACCCTCGTTTGGAGATGTATCGCTTTGAATGAGCCTGGTACGGTGTCGGACAACTTTTTCCTCGACGGCGGACACTCGGGAGTGCACTGTATCGGGGGTGTCGAGATGTGTATCGTTTATGGCGATCTGACTCATCTTTGAGGTTGATCACAAGCCGTCGAACACTCGTTGTCAACGCTCCCTGCACGCCTGCCAGCGAGGAATACGGTGTCAGCATATTGCATGGGCGCGGTAATCGCGTTGTGGTCATCATTTCGCTATTGATTTCTTGATCTCTAGAGCGGTCATTGCTGTCCAGAATGCTTTTGAGATGAGTCATCTCACCCGGATCGCTGGAATATCGGCGCCGAGAGGAATGATGCGTTATTTCTGCGCGTGTTACTTGCATTTCTG
This sequence comes from Albugo laibachii, assembly GCA_902706625.1. NCBI lineage: Eukaryota > Oomycota > Peronosporomycetes > Albuginales > Albuginaceae > Albugo > Albugo laibachii. Next base: position 51,487 of record CACSLJ010000022.1, on the reverse strand, counting down.
TCCATAGAAAGCTATCAATATCATTGACCTCGAGATCGTCCCCTTTTTCATCTTTATTATTATCGTGGATCAGAAGTTCTTCATTATCAGATTCTTTCCGCTTTGAATCAGATTCAAATTCGCCTTCTTCATTCGAATTACACAGTGAGATTGTTTGAGAAACGAATCGTTGCGATCGCTTCAGGTCCACATCGTAGCTGCTCAACTCATCAACCAATAGGTCCTGGACACTACTTTCATTTGAGGATATTTCTTCATCTGAACTTTGTTCAGGTGACTCCAAAGGACATAGTTCCATATCATGAGGCTTGAAGACACTATGGAGAGTGTAGAAATCCAAACATGATATTGAGATCCGTCGATTCGATTCCTCATTATCCCACTGAAGTGCTTTGTCTGTCAATTTCCTTACCACTTTTTGATGACGATTTCCCGTCATCCACATCTTTTTATCGGTAGATGCTTCATTGTTTTCCGTGTTATACCCCTTCAGATGTCCTTCGCACTCATCAGCGTTGTTATTGCTGCTAGTTGTTGGATAAACGTGACTATAGCGACGCACAATGGATGTTATTTTACTCAGTAGAGGCTCTTGAGGTGGACTTTTTCCATTATGAGCAGATAATTCAACGTGCGCCGAGCGATGTGGCATATTGCTTAGAGTCGTTCCGACCTTTATCCGCGAAATTCAGTGTTATTTCTGATCCAAAGCCAGAAACCGATGTTCTTCCACGAAAAGGAATTGTTCCTTATACCGATACTCTATCATGTATATGATTGGAGCAATATACTAGGAATTAACCGGCATTGATTGGCCACTATGCCGCAATCGTCAGCGGTGCAGGAAGCATTCGATCTCTTTGATGGCGATGATAGCGACAGCGAAAGCGATCATTTAACAACAAAATCTGGAAGCTGCATATTGTACATAGATCCCACTGTATCAATGGATACGATCAAAGCTTTGGATACGGATAAGAAAAGCTTTGAGATCGACCATTCTCCGTGGCCACACATTCCTCCATTGTACTCCAACTCGATTCGATTAAGAATCGACTGTACGGATATCGGTGGCCATAGAGGGTATATTGCCACAGAGGATCTTGAGCCAGGCACACTCATCCTGATGGAAAATGTCCATGTACCGTGGCCAAATGACGCCACAAAGGACGATCCATTGTTCCTTGCTGAAGCTTTGAAAAGCATTTTACAGCACTCCGACCAAGAATCTGTTCGGAAAGACCTTGGCCATTTGTATCCGCGGACGCTTGAAGACCTACCAACATACTTGCTGTATGCAGGACGCAATAAATTCTCCTGTATCTTGAAGGAATTGTGCACAAAGTACTCCGAAAAGAATCTCATCGAGGACGATTTGCTTCAGAGCATATTCTCGATGCAATGTAATGCATTTCATAGCGGAGTTTTTCTCTATTGCTCTCTGCTGAATCACGATTGCAATCCAAATTGCGTGAAATTCATACCCGCTGAGTCGAATGACTCCATTTCTCAAGTTCGTGTGACCAAACGAATCTGCAAAGGCCAACCACTGACCATATCGTACCTGTATCCTCGAGAACAACCTCGCTTACAGCGAAGGCGAATACTGAAAAATCAGTTTGGATTTGAGTGTACGTGCAATTTATGTCAGCGTGGTGATTCTGAGCTCCAGGCTCCCTCTTCCACTTCACTGATCGATCGAGAAGTACAGCTGGTGGAGATCGAAGATCGTGTCTCTCGGTGCGAAGTGCTTGCCACACGGAAAGAGAAAAGTGCAAGTCACGTTTTAGACACAGCGTTAGATATTCTTTCCGATGCATTAGAAATTGTAGCGCACGACCACTTTGTGCTCATCCGAATGTACAAGCTTGTTGGAGATTGCTATGAAGGTATACTGAAGGCTGAATCCAAGAGCTCTATGGAGTGTACCGCTCTTTTTGTCCGTAGCAATTATGAGCTGCTTGGCTTACAGCGTCAGTATCTGGGTGATAGTCATGTCGATCTGGCGACAACGTTGAATGATCTGAGTCAAGGGATACAGCTATCACTGAGCCATGATGTCGATATGTTGCTCAAAGAGTTTCCAGAATGGGACAATTTCCGTCAGGTCTCAATCATTGAAAATCAATATCGGCAAGAGTATATGCGTATAAAGAGATTATACGACTGAGAAGCCAAAGCCGAATACAATCGCGATGATTACTCTGTGTGGCCTCACTTTGAAGATGTGAAGTGCTCCCCAATGACCTTCTCTAGCTCCGACTAGCATGGAAACGGATTAAAATTGGTAGTGATTGAACATGCTACACCCACCAAATCGTGTGCTCGGTCGCGAAGCTCAACGCCCAGTGCGCTTATCTACGCAAGTATGAGATCTAATAACATCACGAACTATTTGTATCACCAAATCTGCAAGATAAATTTCCACTCTTTGCGACTGCTTTTTTCGAGGAATCTCAGCAGCGTTTGTTGTTTTCTTGAAGACCTTTTCCTTCGGCTCGTTGACATTCTCCCGTGCTGTGTAAATTCTCTGCTTTACCAACTTCATTATAACATGAGCATTCTGAGTCGCTTCATACGAGTTTCTGAGTGAAAAGTCAATAGAGTTGGTAGAATGTGTATCATAGTATTCACGTACTCTACGAATCCAGATACTCTCAGCAATTTGTCCTTCTCTTCACTTTCTGAGCTCGCTTTGATCGAATCTTCTTGGGACATTGTAGACATTTGCTCAGCTTCTGGAATATCTGCAGAACTTGTAGTGAATGTGATATCACCAAACGCACAATGTTCAGAAGCACTGCCAACATGTCATTTCTCAAAGTGAGCTCAGGATGAAGGTCACTCTCCGATGCGTTCTCCTGCTTGTTCTGCAAGTGACCAACGCTCTCATGATAATGCATCCAGTGCAAGAATTCAAAATGCGCTTGAAACACGCCTGCACAAAGCTTTTGTATAGGAACATCCTGTTTATATATATGTACATGGTCGGATTCATTTGAAAGCGTACAATATTGGCGGAAGCGCTGACCTTTCTGATATCACACGAATGAAATAATCTTTCGATCTCTCTAAAATTATGCTCTTTACTCGTGAGATCTTGCGCGTTATGTCTCATTTTCTGAAGTATTCGATGCTCTGGATAAAGCATATTTAGGATCTTGCAGTAAGCGACTCCATCCGCGAGTTCCTCTAGCTTTTTTATAGGTAAGAATTCTGCGATATCGCAATTGACAATTTACCTTAATATAGTCGGAATCGATCTTCCGATTGAGCCACATCAGCAGCTCCAATCTTCCGATTCCGCGCGCCTTTAACTTGCGGATACTCATTGCCTTTAGCTTAGTTACGATTTTTAGGTACATCATTAAGTACGCCTGTTCACCGCAAGCGTAAATGAGCTTTCCATTAACGCAAGAAAAATGGCGTCATTTAAGAGACGAAATGGATTGTTTCATGCTGGATTGTGATGGAGGTACCGTTCTCGACCCTTTCATAGTATGATAATACCGTGCTCATCATTCTTTGCTCAGTTTTATGGAGAGGAGATGAGTCTATCCCCGGTGCAAGTCAAGCGGTTCAAACTCTACAAAACCTCCAAAAGAAAGTCTTATTTGTGGTACTGTTTTGCTATGACTAAAAAAATTGATAAAAGCTCAATTTTGCCTGCGTTAGACCAATAATTCGACCAAAAATCGTCAATCGATCCTAAAGAATCTCGGTTGAAATGTCTACCGTTTCTTGATTGATTCCATTCCTCACGTGATGCCCGATAGAAGCGAACGGAATAAAGGCCGTCAAGGAAGACATTATCAGGTATCTGATCCGTATAGAGCGCTGGCATGGACATAGTGCTCTAATCCTTTCCATTTGTAGTTCTTCTTTCGCAACGGCGTACCACCTGGAGAAAATTGCCAAATTATCAGGAAAAGTATACGTGGTTGGCGAGTCAGGTCTGATAGACGACCTGAAGGACGCAGGATTTGAATGTTTGGGAAGCAAAGATGGGCTTGTGCATGAATTCCCAAAGCCATTTAGTGTCGATACCGATATCAAAGCTGTAGTTGTTGGTCTCGATCGGTGCGTCTGCCAGCATTTTCCTCGACTGATCTCACATACAAGTCTCTCAGAAACATCTCTTACTACAAATTGGCTTACGCAGCCACTTGCCTTCGAACCATTCCGAATTGCCTCTTTATCGCAACAAATTTGTATGATCCCAATGAATCTTCTCGATTCCGCTTCATCTCATTCAATTCGGTAGAGATCCGACCTATCCCGTTGACGATGCCTTCCTCCCGGGAGGAGGATCCGTGGTCAAGTTTATGGAAACAGCAATTGGCCGGTAAGTACATTAGCTTTGATCTTTTCCAAATGATTCATTTCTTTGCAGACCGCCGGATGCTGTCATTGGTAAACCATCTCAGGACTTTTTGAAGAGAATTGTCGAAATGCATTCGTTGCAAATTGCTAAAACTTGTATGATTGGCGATCGTCTCTCTACCGATATCGAATTTGGACGAGTTGGTGGGCTGCAGACTTTACTCGTGCTCTCGGGTGTTACGGCTGAATCGGAATTAGATTCAAGCCTAAAGCCAGAACAAACACCACACCACTACGCGACCTCCATCGCGGTCATCAGTGAGTTTGAGAACCACAAGAAACCTCGAACTTCTTCGTAGGTTGCTGACAATTTTATTTCAAAGTAAACAAAAGCGTCAGCCGGAAACAAGTGGTTGAAGTTCTTCTTTTGTATGAACAATATTGCTACAAATACTTCTTACACTATTGAATTCTTCTCATTTGGACAACGAGGTCGTCTTCAAGCGTGGGATAACCGGTTTTGAGGTATTCATAAACGCATCGAAAAACGAGAATTTGGGAGCTGAAGCGTTCGTGTCACTTGAACGGAACGTGATGCGCTGCGCCATGACCGATGATATGGAGCTTCGACCAGGTGTGATCGCGACCTTGGGAGGCCGACTTAGCGGAACAGCTTGTTTTCGTGTTCGTCCAAGCAGTCCAGAGTTGAAACGACTGAGTGCGGAGCGCTCTACCTCATCGATCCTTTCCACAATTTCTCGTTGTGGTTTAAAAATCGGAGTCCGAATCTGATCAATTTCCTTTCTGGCTGAAACAGCTTTTTTTCGTGTTTTGGTGGTCGACGATTTCTCTCTTTTTTGTGCCACTTTGGTGACATTTCTCTTTTTCTTCGCCTTTTGTACTTGGAAAGAGTGATCGCTGCTTTTCGTCTCCTCGCTTGGCTCATATGTAGACATTCGAGCATGCGATTTCAACTTTGATACTTTTTTAGGTTGGTTCTCAATTAGCTTTGGCCGTTTGTGATCTTCAAAGTCCTCTGAAGCACTTTGGATTGACGCTTCATTCGACTCCACTTCATCCATTCGATCGTCCGCATGCACTCTCCGTCGCTCACTTTGATTTTCTGGCTCACAAACTGGGCGATCACCAACCATTTCTCTGAACAAAGCATGGAATTCTCTTCTTTTCGCTGCTGAAGACACAACTTTTCCGCTGTTTCGTTTCTTCTGAATCGGAGTCTGATACATATTTTGACTTTTCTCTTCGCGCAAATGTTTCGACTTTTTCTTATCAAATTGCTGAGAAATCTTGCGTTTTTTCGGAAGAGCTCTGGGTTCCGTGGGTTTGCTTCTTTTGCTTTGAGTCTTCTCCACTTTACGCTCATCTTCATCTGAATTGTAGGAACGATGAGGAACAGTGTCGGGTGTCTTGATTGAAGGCAATGGCGAGCTTTTAGGTTCTGGAGGCGAAAGGATCAGGCTGGGATATGAAGTTTCGTATTCACTCTCACTACTTTCTTTCGAGAGGATTTGCAATAATTCTTCTGTGGTGGATGAGTGAAAGGGGATCTCATTAGCGGCCGGAGTCTCTTCTTTGTCTTCTTCCGAAGATGAAGTGGGTGCATGATCCAATGTCTTCGCTTTCTTTGGAAACTTGTGCTTCTCAGAACTTTTTAATACAAGATACGAGATCGATTCAGTTTTAGAAGAGCTCTTCGACTGTTTTATTGGCTCGGGTGCCGCATTCGATAAAGCTAAAGTACGGCATTTTTGTGCCATTACGCTCAGAAGTGATCGCTGGATGGAATCTCGATACGTATTTTCAGTTATCTGATCCTCCAATGTTAACTCAAGCTGAGAAATTTGGTTCCTCATTCGGTCTTTTCGTAATTCCAGGTGCTTCCACTATATCACATAGCTTTGAGCGTCAAAACCAAGGCCCCTTTCATCAATCTATCACATACCTGGGACTCGTAAGAGCGGAATAAGGACATTTCGGGTGCCACAGACGTCATACTAGAGAGACGTTAACAGATAGACAGCAAAAAGTCCGGTTTAAGCAAGTCGAAAAGCACAAGAATTGATCGCAGTTTCGCCTCAAAAAGGGCTCCGATGTCGTACCTATGAAGCAGCGTTAAGTACTCGACGAACTTAAACATATTTCTACCAAGTGCATTTTTGCGGAAGAGAAGAACATCACATGCAAATTTCAAATGAGAACATTTTTGTTTGCGACGTTCACAATTAATTGTTCTTCTTGGCGACCTGACGACGAGCGCTGGTGTTCTGAGCAAGTTTAGCGGGTCGTAACTGCTTTCGCTTTGGGGGATTGCGCTTCTTTCCACGGCGCCCACAGCAAACACAGCACAAGCACACATTCACAAATCCGCGGAGAAACCACCAGATACAACGAAACAAGTATCGTAGGAAGAATATCGTGAGCGGGATAACCATTAACGCCAGGGATCCATCCACAATTAGACGCGCGTGTGGAGCGATATGTTCGTGTAGCAGTAACGTTTCGATCGCGCGCACTCGAAACATCTTGATCCCCTCGATTGCAAGTGTAAGAGCTTCTTTCGCTTGGTGCTGGGCTTTAGCCGAGAAAGCTTCAATTCGAGGTGCTACAGCCTTATAATGTGGCTGTAAAAATCGATATATTTTGCTTGTGATCGGATCCACTGTTTCGGCAAGATGTTTCTCGTAAAAGACTCGACTGGTTTTTGAGATGCTGGACTGAATCGTTCCGAGATATCGTGAAGTAGATGTTATAAAGTTTTGATCTGATTGCAACCAATCTTGAGTCTTCTTAGCAAGCCATTCAGCCGCATCCATTCCCTGATCATAATACGCCGAAAGTAAGGCTGCTAGCGTCAACTTGTCACCTTGATGATCCAACTCATATTTGAGTGCTTCATTTCTTTTTGCTGACATTTTGATATCGCGTTCCAGCCGTCGTGCCATATTCTCTTCCTTTTTCAGCTTTTTTTGAATCTCACTAACTTGTGTCCCGCATTTAGTGATTTTATCTTGTTTGGATACAAGCTGCTTTTCCACTTTAAGAACAACTTGATTTTGATTATTGTACTTTGCGTCGCATTGTGCGATTTCCTTCTTGGCCGACTCCAATTGCTCTCTCACTTTTACGTGTTCTTCTTCCTGTTCGCTGATTCGTTTCTCAAATTGAAGAGATTTCAGATTATGTTCTGAAAAAGAGTCCTCCAGAGCTTTCGCGCAAGCATCGTTGGATTCTTGTAATTTTCTTACTTCGTCTCGACTTTTCTGCAAGTTGATCATCATTTTCTCATCACTCATATGCTTTCCGCTGGCCGTTTTACTATCTTCAGATGGTGATACGTCCTTTGCAACTGCATCATTGGATAGCAACGCGGCAAGAAGCGTCCATTTCCAAAGCATTTTCAGCATTTTGCTCCTTTGAAAAGAGATTCTGAGGCAGACACAGCTCTTTTTCAAATTGATAACCTCCAACTACGTATATTGTATCCTTTATCACTATAGTAAGGTCAGTGCGCGGGAATAGCCGAATCCTTTGATGCAATCTCAATTTCAACTTGTGTGCTTTCTATCGTGCTTTTATCACAACTACAACATCCTGCATGAGAAAAATACAATATTTCGTTACAGTAGGTTGCTAATGTACCTTGTAATAGCATCCAGCGGCTTATGGAGCGTTGCTAGAGACTCGAGAAACTTCTTTGGCTCGAGAAAACAAGTCGTTCCGAAAAGTATATCACGTTTCTCTACCTCCCGGACTTCATACACGCTTCGAATCTGCATAAATAGATAAAATATTAAAGAAAACATATCATGCAAGATTGGATAGCGCACCTCCGAATACGAAGCTCCACCCAGCATAACCACAATCAGCTTTTCCCCTGAAAACGAGCAGGTCTTCTCATCCTACGCAAAAATCTCCTTATGGGAATCGAAATACATTGTCAGTATACCTTTACACCATCTTTAGGATTCTTGGTTTTCCTACAAACGCCAATAGAGTCATTTTCCATGAAGATATGCAAATAAAAGACTTACTTGCGCAATGAAATGGGTGCAAGCTTCTTTTTCCCTGTCGTATCGCTCGAGGTCGTCCCACTCGATTTGATAGGAGGAGCTATTATGTATGGAAACTCTTGTTCGTCCAGTGTGTTTTGCAAGCATTTCTGCATCCAGCCCTTCACTTTGGGCGCATACCGCGCGTTGGAATATTCGGATGTCTCTGCTTGCTTTGAAGCCTGCTTCATTTCATCAGCACTAAGATTGCAAGAGCTGTTCTGCTTGTATAAAAGATGCTCAGGAGCAAGATGCTGTAAATTGGTGATGGCCTGATTGTACTTGATTGAAACATTCGCAGCTTGGACAATTCTCCTTTTATCAGCATCTTTCAGAGCTTCGTCTTGAGATAAGAGGAAGATAGCCAAAATTCTAGCGCGATCAGAGTCCGTGAGCTTCGGACTACTAAAGGCTTCTTCCAATTGTTTGAACAGCACACTATGTTTGAGCTTCTTGCCTGATTCGTCCACTCCGATAGCCATATTTTGCTCAAGGCTGGAAGCCTGGAGGAGATTTGTACCTGTAAACAATTCCATAGATTTTCCAGCCAAGTACAAGTGCTGTGAGAGCTTGCCCAAGATCTCGCGATATTCTGGTAGCTCGCGTAAGGCTTCGGCCATACTACTGATATCTGTCGCAGTTCCCTTTTTAAGTGAAGCTCCAGCGGCAGAAGCGGAAAGTGATGCCATTCGTTTTCCAATTGCATCACTCACTTGCGCAATATGAGTGTGCCTAAATTCCGCCCACAACTTGTCATTCTCATTCAACAAAGCGGTTTTCATGGTAATCCCAGCATTTGTATCGACAGGATATGTGATCTGGTCTTCCTCAACGTCCAATAGATCCATCACCATCGCCTGAAATGTGCTCTCATGCACAAATGGAGTCAGCAAATCTTGCCCACGATCCAGAAATAGCATTGTTCCACGCTCTGGAGCATATGTGAAGGTCTGATTATTCGCAACAAAAGCATTCATTTTCGTCTGGAAAATTTGCGCCAACTGCTCCATCCTAGCATGATTGCTCTTGTATCGAACATAAGGATATTCTTCCAGCGTCGCACAGACTGAAACCAAATGATCGCTGATATCTTCCATGATTTTGGCGCTCTCAAGCGTCAATGAAGTCGTCGTGTCTTTGAGAGAGTACATCGAGTGGAACGAAAGCGGTTGATCGATTGAGAATATACATTTCTCCTTGGCCATAAAGTCAACATTCAGCTCTTTGAGCTCTTTCAATCGACTGACGACATTCGGCAAAGCTTCCAACTTGGTCATGATTAGATCGGATGCGTGTGACAGAAAATAAAGAAACACAGAAGCGTATCTCGGTTTATCTGGTGCCGCAAAGTCTTGCTCGACTCGTTCCAGAGCTTCCAGAGTTGGCGAAATAATATAGATGACATTTAATTCGGGAAATGGCTGTCGATTCAATTCAAGTCGCTCGACAATGGAAACACCAGAATCTGTCAGATCACTCATCCGTGCGACGCAAGAAAGAATCTTTGCAGCTTCGTCATTGACAACAAGAACGATCCAACCATGACTAAGCTTGGATGCCGGTCGAATTACATCGTCTAAAAATGTATGCCGAACGATTTGCACCAAATCAATGTCATGTGCTTTTGCGACGCAAATCGATTTGCTCTCCGCCATGCGACCTTTTAAGATCGCTCTATCTTGAAAAAGCTTCACGTCATTATGTAATAAAATACCTTACTTCGACTACTTTATGAATGATGACGCTTTCCCGCCATTTTGTGCATCAATACGATGCTGAATGTCGGAAATCGCCGTGCGGAGAACTCGGGAAGATCGAATGGGGTCACTTGCATGCTTTCGATGTATGAAACTCCGCCTATTGTGGAAGTAACGCTCGAAGAATTCGAGCAATTTGCCATCAATCGACTGCGTGGTACCTTACATGATGTATCGCAATACAATGCATGACGGTCTCTACCGATAGCACTCAAAGCGGTGGAGAATTTTCGACTTGGAAGCACAAATGTGAAAGAAAAGGGAGAAAGACTTGAAAAAGTATTACTGAAAAACTTGCCACTTCGCAGTGCGATTCCCACGAATTCGGATAGAGCTCAAGAAGACATGGTAAAGATTTGGTTGTAGCCCTATTCTGATCTAACGCAATGATGAAAGCTTCGTGATGTCCTCTCACACTACTTTCTTCGGATCGCTTTCTGTCAAACGGAAGAATTACGGCGCTGGTTTATTCAGCAAGAAAGTGTCTTGTTCAGGTAATGTCATCGAGTGCATCATCAAGTGATTCTGAGTGTTTCTGGCTGCAGATATCGTCTGGATAATATGATGCGTGCCGAGAAGCTGATGTTTATGAAAGAGAACGGAATCCTTTTCGACGAGGTACTACTCTTTCTTGCCAATGGACATAGCATGAGAATTCCTTTGTAGGTATCTATGTCGGAAATTGAGAAGATCAAAGACAAACTCACAGCTGTCCGGGATTCGTGCACACTGGATCGGAAAGAACGTCTTCGGCCACTATGCTCATACTTCAAAGTGCCATTCACCCAAGTTTTAGATTTAGCAAGTGTGCAACTTTTTGATGACGCAGTCACTTACTATTCTTACCCAGGTCGGAGCTAGAAGGGTTTATATCGAGAACGGTTCGGCCTATGTTCCTTTCGATCAGGTCGTCTCCATCCTCGCGACTCGATTTCGAGCAAGTGTGAGTGCAAATAGTCATATAATTGATGCAAACTCTCACTAAGGTAAATGAATCATAGCTTTCCAAAGCACTAGCGCAAGCGTATCGAAAGTACAACCGATCCACGATCAGCCGTGATGGTCGACTGATTCCCATTCTCAACAATTTGGCCAAACACCACATTGATGCAGATTACATTGGGCAGTCATCCACTGTATTCAGCAGTCGAGAGAAAGTGACGCCCGAAACACTTGACATGCTTTCCAGGACTTCCATGCCTTTATGTATGCGAAATCTGCATAAGGCATTGCTCACTGACCATCATCTTCGTTTTACTGGTCGCCAGCAGTATGGATTATTTCTCAAAGGTACAGGCTTACAGTTGGAAGATGCAATTGCATTTTGGCGCCAGCATTTCTGTAAACGGATGACTGTGGACGAATTCAATAAGACGTACGCTTACAACATCCGTCACAACTACGGGAAAGAAGGAAAACGCAAGGATTACGTCCCATACAGCTGCATGAGTATTATCACAGGCAATCCGCCAAAATCGGGTGAGCATCATGGATGTCCATATCGACATTCTGAGAAGGATCGGTTGCGTAAAATGTTGGATGGTGTCAAAGAGCATGAAAAGGATGAGATCATTAGACTTGTAAATGGTCGACATTTCCAAGTGGCCTGCAAAAAATATTTTGAGCTACAGCATCCGGAGTACAATGGAGATCTTGCAGTGAATCATCCCAACAAGTATTTTGAAGAAAGTCGAAGGTACCACACTGAGAGAACAAACTCTGCCAACGAAGAAGCATGAATGCGTTATTCTACAGATCAGTAATGGACAAATATATTATCAAAATTTGTTTTTAATTGTGCAGTGCCATGAAATCGTATAGTTCGAGCTGTCAGGCTGATAAAGCAGTACACCGAAAATTTTAAGGCGCTTGGGAGCATAATCATGACGAACGTTTGATAGGCCACGCAAGTAAGTGAATATTTCGTCTTAATCGGCTGTAGACTACTTCATGTTGCATGCTCAATCTTCTCTTGAGAGCTGCTAGCCAGAGTCTGTGCTGGGTCTTGTCTGCAACATTATGAGAATATCCAGCACTTCTTTAACATTATATCGTTTCGCAGCTTCCGCCCTCAACAGATTCATCCTCAATCCCAAAAGTGACTCGTCCTTGGTATCTTTAATCAGCTTGCCAAACTGATACATATCATGACAAGATCGATAAACACGCTCCGTATCCAGACCTACGTAGGGATCGAGAGCTTTCGAGTCCAAAAATGCCTCTGGGACCGATTCGCCATCATATCCAGCGCTTCCAAAGTCGATCAGAAAGTATGCGTTATGCCCCCGACACAAAATGTTTGGCCAACGGATATCTCTGTGAACACATCCCAGCGCGTGCAACCCAATAAGGGCACGCGCGACACAAATTAAAGCTGCAATCAGCTCCAGGTCGCTACTTGGCGCTTTTGTAAATCCAACTGGCTCTAGCTTCAATTCCAGCCCTTCCCTCATTATGAGACGGATTGTACACTGTATCTTGTTCTGCCGAATAGCATCATATATAGCAATCACTGCGTCAAGATGGTTGAGTCTTTTTATCACATGGTCTCCGTAGAGTGTGACAGTGCCATTCGCTCTTGTCCTCGGCTGGTAGAGAGGCAGGGTACCTCGAGGTAGAAGCTTCGTGTAATGGTTTAATAGACGAAAGATATTGATTGAGATCACGACACATGCAAACCGATGCTGATGCTTCCGCAAGTCAAGCTTTAGGGATATTGAATGTTTAGTCAAAGAGCGGTCGATGACAAAAAGCGGACGTGATACTTGGCTGCGACGTAAGCAAATAGATATGGCATTTTGCCGAAAAATAATAATGACATGGATTTCATTTGTTTGAAGACTTCCTCCTCGGCAATTTCAAAATCCGAAGCTGAAGCTTTCTCTTCGCCCTTGAAAACCAAAGCATCGCACAGCCAAATTAAAAAGTCGGGCTTCTTTCTCTCTGCAGCTGCATACTCATCTTCTTGGTTTCGCCCAATTTTTACAGCAAGTTGTGCAGCATTTGCCAGCTCCTCAATTGGATCTCGAATTGAACTGTCCCAAATTTGGATATTTGCGCTTTCTGTGTCTGCAAAATCATAAGTTTTATTTCAAAGGTATGGCTGGTAACCGTACCAGAATATGTATCTCTCCACTTTCACTTTCTTCACATTTTGGAAAGCCATACGCGATGTCGCATAAGTGAAAAGACCCCATCATTATGTTGTATTCAGAGAAAAGAGCATCAGTTTCTTGAGAATGTTCCCCTTTCTTTAGCTGTTTCGTCGTCTGCGCAGTTTCTTTCAGCCACTTACCGTCCGTTTTGCAGATACAATTTCAGGTCTTTTGCTAGAACACTGTTTGTGATCTCACTCACGATCTCTTTCGTTAGAAAAGCCACCTGCTTATCATCGTCGATTTCAATACCAAAAACTTCGCTTTCTTCAAAAAGAAGACATATTAGAGTCAACTTAACCATCGTTCAAATTGTTCAAACATTCTTCAGTAACTTTAGTGTATATTTTAGAAATATTTATCTCTGAATGGCAGAATATCGTCGTTAAAGTACTTGGTATTTGTATGGATAGATATGGTCAACCATCAGGTTTTGTGTATTTAGGAGTAGATAATTAGTGCAAGTTGAATTTTTCGTTCATCCAGAAAAAGATGTGTACTTGAAGTACATTGTACTGATTAGTCGTCATGTGACCATCTCAAAATACAATGTCTAAATACCGATAGCTGCAATGTATTCAAGTGCAACACATCCTACAAGACAATTGGGACTTGTTGCATTTTTCACATTGAGGAATGATCAAGACATTCAAAATACAAATGGCGTCGAGGATAAGTGGGATAAAGTAGGATCCAAGATGGAAGTGTTCAAGAATCAGTTTGGATGTTACTGAATTTGTAGATGGTATTCCATGAGCTGAAGTTGTTCGGAGGTTCCGAGTAGTAGATTCACTCAGCGTACGACAGTGAGTTGCTTGCTGCATATTCAATTGTGAGAACGTTAGCATCCCACATATTTAGGCTTCTCTGAAGCATGGCAACGGAGGGAGGAGCCTTACGATTCTTGTAGATCAGTAGAATTATCTCCTTTCTCACTGCGTCAGAAGAAAGGGTAGAACACTGACAGGTGATATAGTCATGTTCCTACTCCGAAAAAGCAAAACAATAGCTCCAGCATGAGCTTTATACCATCAATGTTGCTCAACTGAACCATCACTGCTCACGATGGGTACAAGGCTTGATGCGAAATGTCTTTAGACAGAGTTCTTTGGCTTCATTGAGTGGCAGCTGCATGAACAAAGAATAATGTAATACTTATGATCATGTTTCTTGCACATTGACGCTACAACTGCGGTTTGATATCGAGATGCTACATTTTTTTCCTGCTGTACACATGTGCTTGGAAGGGCATCAAAAGTTATAAATTAAACTTGCTTGCATATTCCTTAACGTTGACGAAGTCATTAAATAGAAAGGTGTAACAACGTATCGCATGATTCACCGAGTGGCAATCAACAGACTAGCGATAGCACGCAGTTGCCACATCAGCAGCAATCAGATTTTGTAAGGCGGTACCGTCCATTTGATTCGTCATATCCGAATAGTTGATGCTGTTGTTTGACGGTATGAGGCAGTGAAACATAAGTAAAATGTACTTGGTTTTGGGCAGAAACGAAATTCCGCTGAAAGGGTGTAATATAGTTGGGTTTCATGGTTTGAGGCTCGGTATAGATACGTTATATTTAGGGTGATGTTGCGGAGCATATACATGATTCTCGCTTTTCCAAATGCACGCATAATGCACTAAGCATCACCAAATGTGCTTTAATGAGCCCAAAGTACCACCACATGTTCGAACGCCACGTTTTGTGATAAACATCTAAGCGGGCCCCACTGGTCATGGTGGATCGTGCTTTGTCATTGCTCCCTTTTCCCTTTTCGCCGAATCTCTTTTCGTTGTCAGCGTCAAGGATTTATTTCACTTCGAAACTAGGACTCAAGGGTTTTCGTTATCGGGGTTTTACTGCGTCCATTGTCTCGGCATCGTCAGTCGTGGCGGAGTGGTGATGATATACTGTAGTGTATTATAGAATCGGGACCGATAGGCCTCTGGAAAGCGGAAGCCTGATAGATTAGATCAGGAGAAGCATGCTGCCTCAGCCGAACATAAATAGGAGACACATAATGACCGCAAAAGTCGCAATAAAATAAAAGCTAATCATCAACACCCTCGCAAATTTCTCGAGGAAGCGAATGCACAGAGAGTAAATGTCGTCACCCCACGCTGCTGTTGCAACATATAAAGTGAGCAATAAGTGTTAGCAATTTGATTGTACATGTGACATTATAAAATAGTAACCTGCGAAGAAAAGTCGAGTATGCAAGGAAGTCCCAAACCACCATGTGATGTTGGCAAGGTAATCCAGTTGGAGTACATTGACCCAACGATCGCAATGTTGAGGTCGAGTGGTCGTTGAAAAAGGAACGCTTTGCACAACTTCCATAGTAGCTTGGTCGTGTTGGATTGTGCACCATAGTTGTTCTGCAACATGCCTATCGTCATGTTGTGAAAGGAGACGATAATTTGGTACAGTACATAATTTTAGATTAGTGGTCAATAAGGTGACTTTCCCTGTTTCTTAGTAATACACATCAGGTCGTTATTTGTACTCGGACAAATACTTCCACGTGAAATTCGAGACGACGGCTTCGTCCAATCTTCCTCACTCCACGTGGAAGTATTTGTCCGAGTACAAATAACGACCAAGCTACACCAAAGCTAACTGTAGTAGAAGACCTGTCGACAGAGAAGATTTGGAACGGGGGGCACTCTCAGTTGACGACATGAGTGCCAGCCAAGAAATACATAAGGAGCTGGGCCGGATTGCGTCCGACTTCAAGAAACAAAAAACGCCTTGCGGATTTTGGAGAATGGACCCGTCTACCTTTCCGAGGAGAGATGACGAAAGAGAGGTTGCGGCGGATGACGGATGTCTAAGGGGGAAGTCGCATATCAAACGCATCACACCTCCCAAAGCACCATAATGTACCGGGGAGAGACGTCTCAGGAAAAACCGGAGCTCGTCAAAACATATCAGGACTATTACAACATGCTATTGGCATACGAAACATGCCTCAATAAGCCCTTCGTAATGCCTGTATCAGCGTGCGTGGATGTGTGGACAAAAAAGCAAATTATGAAGTTCGAAATGGGTAAACACCCGATGGAAGTGACCGAACAAGATTGGATAAATTACTTTCGAGGATCAGAAAACCTGATAGTGGGAATTTGTCGAAGATGATAAAGAAGTGCGAAAATTGAGGATGGACACCACACTAATGGATGCAGGATCCAGAATGTTACGACTCAAAAATCAAAGTTATCGATATTGGATCGACACGGGGTCCGAGAGTATGTGGAGCACTCGGATCCGAAGCAAGTAATGAAATGGATGGTCGAATCGTTGGAGCCAACAGCTTTTAGGATAAAAGTAGGGGAAGACTGGATATGGATGTGTACGAGCCGAAGAGGAGGAACACAGTAATTTTCTGCAATTGGTGTCAAAGAAATTACATGGAATGGCAACCATTAATGACAGAAATGAACGTGTCGCCGAAATACTTCACTATGGCGAGTTATGTGTATCAAATGGTTTCTTCTACGTTCTGGTTTTAAATGACGGTATGAATGGATTTTGCGAATTCGTACCAGTAACGGGGGCAAATACTGAGGCTGCCTCGTTTATCGAGCGTGATACTCAATGGCTCCCAACTGTTCTCGGCGTCCTCTAAACCAATCCACTTCACCAATACTTCCCACTGACGACTATCTGGGTTGAGTCGGCACTCCAAAACTTTGCTAAATAGAATGTCCTTCATTTGCGTACCTGGCGTAATCCTGCAAATCTTGCGTTTTTCTCAAATGTTTTACTCAAAAAAACTTCGACTCGTCACATGGCTGGTGATGATGCCAAATGGTAACTGCAGCTGGGTTCCATAAGATTGTGAGAACAATTTTCCGAAGGATCACTTCCCGTGCAGTGTCCTGCCACGGAAGTGCTAGGCTTAGACCACATCAGAAATTCGAGATTCTGTGGGTCAAAGCCACGGTTTTTTTGGTTTTCTATGTAGTCCTACAACAATAGCGTCGGTGGTTGAGTCAATTCAAGTCACTCACACACAGTAAATTTGATACCTCCCTTTGAAGGCGATTATGTCACTTCAAGCTAGCTCACTGCGCTGCTATATCACCAAAGTGCTTTGGTCAACTTGAAACTTCGAGTATGGATTCCAAAGCAATGATTTTCATCTCTTCATTGCCGTTCCTCTGTCAGATTTCCGATGTATTTTCAAAGGATGGAGAAATATGCAACCATGAGCTCATCATAACTTTTCCCTTCGACATCACTGTGCAAAAGTCTTACCGAAAGGAGCTAGCGAAAGAGAATTTTATGTGGTGCTGCACCACTGAGCTTAGCAAATAACTTCTCAACTTGCCGGCTACTCCGCACCTCGCAAACAGAATAATACTCAACAAACCTAGCAAAATTAACACCACGGGTTTTCAATTTTCCTGTCGCAACCAATGGTTTCTATCTACATTACCAGCTTCTCCGGCGTCACTTTGTCGGCCGATGTCACAACAAATGCATCGTTCCCACCTGCCGTAGTCACGTCGCTTCCGGAGCCCAACCAAGCCGATTCGCCGGAACCCCCTATAACCTCTTGGGAGGTATGTATGGACGCTAACCCTACCCAGAGTCACACTCCTGCTGCTTCACCAGTGCCGATAGAAATTGATGACACGAACGCGTCATTCTCGTCTCCTCCCACTTTCCACGAACCGGTAACGACGGCTAACCGCCCCAACTTGGTGGATATCCTCAAGGGCCACGATGAGATCCGCACGGATAAGGCTGCTCGAAAAGGTAAATGGAAGGTTGAAATGCCCAAGCCTATCGCTTCGGATTTAATAGCGACTAGCTTTTCGAGGAGGGTCGTCTGAGTTGGTACGTATTGTCTGCTCCCTTGACGGCAGCAAAACCGTTTACGATCCCAGCTGCGCAATTTTCTGTTATATTGGAGACGGGTTAGGCGTTCGTCCGCACGTCTCCAGCTCATATCTTCCAATCGTTCGCTCGCGATCACGGCAGTAAGCTCGTAGGCGAGTTTTTAGACGCCAGAAAAATTGGCCATGTGAGCAAAGTGCCCGGTAGCAACCTCCGTATTCTAGTTACAACGGAGGCCGTCTGCCAGCTGTTGGTTAACGAAACAGTTACCCTTCTTGGTAACCAGTACTCCGTCCGGGATTTTGATATTCTCGGATCGCGCTATTTTCTAGACATTTTCGGCCTTGAACCGGAAATACCGACATCGACAATTATCTTTGCGTTGCATAGTCTTGGATGCGATATTCTATATGAGATTTTTCGCGTAACAGTGGCTTCCCAACGACTAGCAATGTCCACCTATCGGGTGTATTTCCACGCCACCGCCTTCCCGGCACCCCTTCTCGTATCAGGAAAGATCTGTGAGCGGCCATGTATTGCTGGACGCTACTATCTGGCTCGTGGAAAAGGAACTCCACTTCCGGCTGAGTGGCTAAGGACGGGTCAGCGCAATCCGTACTGCTTACCGCTGCCAGCGAAAACTCCCAAACCGCAACAGCCGCCTCCTACATCACCTGGTACATCGACAAGTAAAGTCCCATTGGCGAAACTCCATACCAAACACACAGCCAACGTGCCTTTCCCGAGGTCCTTAGGCAGTGAAAAACGCCCAGCGACTAAAACACCCTCAGATTCGGGTACATCTGAGAGCATTCTCGAAGACAATGGGCACTCTCCGCGGTCTCCACCGGATTCATCCTCAAAATCTACGGAGGACAAGAATATTCATCCGGCTACGCAACCAGAAGGACCTACTTACGGAAAAGTCGCTCCATTCAAAGAGAGTTTATCTGGGACGTTCGTTCGCCCTGGTAATAAACGGAATCGCTCAATTGACAATTTCAAAAGCTTGGTTAGTAAGGCCCCACTCCGACAGTAGAAGGGCCTTCAAACCAGGAATTACTTCGAAGTACTCCAATCAATCGACGTGTAGTATAAAAAAATTGACCTCTCGACACGGAAGGCTTTTGGAATGCGATACCACGTCGTGCCATCCAGGGTCGGGACACCTACCTCTGTGGCTGAAACGAATGAAGCCTATCATTTTCTCAAGAAAAACCACACGCGTATCGCAAAGGATGAGCGGCCTACTCGCGTTGGCGAAGTGGTAGACTTCTTTCTCGACGATATCCGAACGGCCACACTTCCGATCGCGATGGACAAATTCCTCCGATTGGACATTCAGGTTTCAAAAGCGGAGAGATTTGCCAGGTCTACCTGCAACGGGGATACTCTTGTCAAATTTGCCTCCATGCATCCGGTTGCTCTGCATGGAGTGCTCCACAGCAGCATTCGGAGCAATGCTGCTCATCTGGCAGACGCAGTGGAAGTCTACGTGATCAATCGTGTTCTTGCGGCGTTCGAGCCTTCTTCTGACACATCCTTTAAAATGGTCAAAGCGAATTGGTGGAAAAGTTCCAACCAAGCCACAATTTTAATTCGCTTCAGTATCCCACTGGTGGAGCGATTCCCCAGCTATGGACGACTTGCAACGCGCAACCCGATCTCCCGCATTTTTTGAGTAGTGCTGATGTGCACTGCACCTAAGCTCTTCACCAGCAACCACTGGGTTCAGTATCTCACTGGTCAACCAGTGATTTGGATCCCAGCACATTACTGTCGGCTGCTTCCAACCAATGTGTTGATACAGCTTTTGTGCTCTCCTCTCGGCAACTTGATTCTCAGTGAATGGGTTGATGCGCACTGTGCTACTCAGCTGGTCGACGACTTGACAGTGCTACACATATTGACAGCCTTCCTTCTTGAAGAAGCATCCATCCTCCAGCCGAAGGAGGTGGCCGGATCCCTTGGTGCTTCCTACCAAGGGCAGCTCACCGTCTGATTTGACCTGGAACAACAAGAGCATTCTTTCCGTCAACACAGTTGGGGTCAAACAGAACGGTCGTCTTTTCATTCAGAATTTCGTTTCAAAATACGGAATTTGTTGCGTCCAAGAAACTCGTTTTCGAGATATTCGGCACCTGGAGACTTTTCGTTTTCAGTTGGTTTCAACGTTCCCCAGTAAATTTTTTGTCAGTGATACGAACAGTCTTCACTCACACTCCTTTCGGGCAAGGGTAAACGGTGTTATGACCATTATTCGCACCGACTTCCCAGTATCCGACACTGCTGAAACGCTCCGCACTCTCTCCGTTACCGACCTTTTTGGTTGTACGGATGACGATACTTGGAGCTCCAGTGTACATAGACAACGTGTACGCTCCGGTATAACCAACAGAGCGAAAACCGTTTTTTTGACCAGCGTTCAACCCGATCTTTTGAACAAAATGCGACTCATATCGTTTTGGGGGATCTTAACACGTCCTTGTGCCCCAGTCTGGGTTGTTCCAGTGGTGCCTATCGACACGAGCCAAGTCGACTCTCTTGTTTGGAATGGCCTCCAAATTTGGGTGTTCTTGACGCTTGGCGTCAGCACTACCCCGACGAACGTGTCTTTACTGGACCTCAGCCAAGGAAAACCCGACTGGACAACATCCTTCTCTCAGAATCTCTCTTTCGTTTCGTTTACAAGGACACCAAATATGTGGCACTCCCTCACACGGGGATCACCTGGCCCATATTCTTGCCTTTGCCCTTCCGTCCCAGCTTCAAGGTCGTGGTTAATGGGAGTGTCCACTATCGCTATTTGACTATACAGTGATCAAAAACGCGATCGAGGTGGAAGCGGATCTCATTTTGGAAACGCTTCGTTCTTCCTCTCGTCCCGGAAAGGATTGGTAACGCTGAAAAACACACATAAAGAAGCTCCTGCAACAAACGCAGCAAAAGATTCACCGTCAAGAAGATCACGACCTCGTACGGGTCCAATCTGACCTGAACAGAGCGGCATATGCGTTCCTGAAATCGAACTCCTTGCCAGACAAGACGATCCACCAAGCAGCTCTTCGCTCTTATTACGAACGAGTGAAGAGCTCATCCCAATACAATCAAGACTCCATGTTCGACTACCACATGAAACACATGAAGCAATCGTCCAGGCACTTCTTACGACTGGCGACGTCTCCAGGCATCCGTTCGATATCACCCTTCAATTCACCGACCACTAGGTGGTATCATGGGGGATCCATCAAGTTCAGCCGGACCTCCTTCGCGTCCTTGCGCAAGGACACAAGCAGACCTTATTCGCTCTATCAAGAAGACATTATCCAGCACCGATGAGGCGTTCTTATCCGCCCCGATGACGCAGAAGGAAATGGAGGGAGCAATCAAGCACATGCGCGGCCACTCCTCACCTGGAATGGACGGACTACCGGTAGAATTCTACCAGCTCGCTCCAGGCATTATAGGCGAGTGTCTGCACCTTGTCTTTGCCGATCAACTTCGCCGGGGCTCTTTGCTGCGTTCTCAGCGCAGCTTGGCTATCATGTTGCTCTATAAAAAGTGGCCCATGCCGATCCCGGCAACTATCGTCCCATTGATTTGATGTGCGTGGATATGAAAGTTCTGTCAAAGGTACTCGCGTACCGACTTCAGCAAGTGCTTCCAAAATTGATCCACGAGGATCAACAAGCCTTTCTGCGCGGACGTTCCGTCCACCATCACATCCGTTACATGAGTGATCTTCAGGATTTGGTCACTCATCGAGGCGACACAGCTTACGCCACCTTTCTCGACTTCGAGAAAGCGTACGATCGAGTGAATTGCTCATACATGCTTGCAATTCTTTCCAAAATGAACCGTGGCACTTCATTGAGTGGAAAAAGCTTCTATACAACAACAAGAACGTTGATGTTGTTGAATGGAAAGCTTTCACCGACAATAAGTCCCTCCCCAAGGGGCGAAACAAGGTGATCCCCTCTCTGCACTGCTCTTTCTCATGACGATTAAGCCTTTGGGTAATTTATTGTGAAGGAACAAAGGACCGGGTATATGTATCACTCCCTGTGATACAGCTACCAGTTTATTTTTTGCGGACGACTCAAGGCTGTTATCCTCTTCACTCGGTGGGGTGGCAGCACAGCTCGAGATTGTTCAGCATTACTTTGATGGCTTAGGGGTGAAGTTGAATCTATCCAAGTCAACTATGCTTGCACTGTACCGTCACCAGGTGTGCCCACCATTTGATAAAGTGAGAGTTCTCTTCCCAACCGAGTCGGCGAAGTACCTAGGCATTCCATTTATTAAGTCACCAGTAGGTGAGGAGATGATTAAATTCCTAGAGGATCGTTTCTATAGTGGTTTCCGGCACTGCTTTCGTCTTGCACGTACAGTGCGTGGCCGACTTTTGGTGGCACAGACTATGGTCTTATCCCGCTTATGGCATTTTACAACTCATTGCAGCATCCCGCAACATATCCTTCGGCGCTGGCAAGCGATGCTCAATCGATTTGTTCTGAGTCGAAAGTACGAGCGGGATTCCATGCACATCCAGCTTATCAAGTCGAAATTATTATACCTACCTCAGTCGGGAGGAGGTTTACAAGTTCTTTTGCTCGAATCGAGCCTGAAGAAGCAACGTCTCCAATTTCTCCAGCAATTTGCAGCTCAGTCGAGCTCATCTTCTCAGCACAACTGGACTTCACCTGGTATACAAATCTTGCAATGTGTTTTACCCGACTTTGGACCTTACCAAGCACTTGATATTTTTACTACATCACCACGTCGGCATTCTAACATGGTCCTATAGTGGGTGGCGTCTCCGTGGTGGAAGCAGACATGTGTCTGGTGGCATCACAGTACATGGGATATCACCATCAATGCTTTGTCTCCACAGGAGCGTTTTCACCACCTGTTGGACACTCCCGTATGGTTCCCTATCAACCCTCAGCTCCACTTTGAGCGGAAGCGAAGATTGACAAGTGCTTCCGCTCACCGTCGCTGTTTGGGAATGGTACCCGAACACGGGCGAAGTTTTCGAATGATTTTGCTTCAAGCATTCCGCATCCGGTCTTTGCATGACGTGTTCGGTGGCCGCACGGCCTGGTTTGACTCGGCTCTATAGTTTATCTTGCGTTTCAGTACAAGAGCAGTTGGCATTCCGTCGGATCCGTCCACGTCGAATTTTTTACTTCGTTTGTACATCGAAGCAACGCAAATTCTTTGACGGGTCCAGCCGGAAGGCCTACTGCTGTGTTCAGACCGGCCCCCGCCGCGCCCTCATTAATCTTCTTTTGGTATCCAACTCTCAGATAAGCCATTTTTTCCGAACATCCCAAGGATTCAACTTTTTCGATCTGTTGGGAAGGCCATAGCCGGACAAGCCGCACCCGTTGCTGCTTTACGTGGCCGAACGTGATCGCGGTGGAGCCATAATTTGGGGGACGGACTTTTGCAAGCTTTTTAACCGTCTTCGAAGACGCTTGCATCCGATTCATTCGGACATTCAATTCCGCTTATCGTTCTGCATATTACCTGTTCGAGCACGGTTTTGGTTCTTACGACAAGCCAACCCGGATATCATACTGTGCACTCAGAACCATTGTGGTGGTGTTGAAAGTTATCAGCACCTATTTTTCGACTGCAGCAGGACACGTCCGATTTGGAACGAGCTCTTTCCGTCTTGGACACCTTTCTTTTCGGTTCGACCAAGTTGGTCTTACGTCTCGTGTGCTCGACTGCCTACCCTTCGTACTGCGTGGAAACCTTTCCACTCGGGGGTTGAGGATCTATGGTTTACTTTGGTCGCTGTCGCGCTTCATTTTATCTGGACGGATCGGAACCGAAGACGTTTCGACCACTGCGCCTCAACACCTACTGCTCCAGCAATTTCGGTGATATATAGCACTCTCAGCGCCCATAGCCGATTTTTTCAGAGGCAGTGTTATGACACCGAACAGCTTGAGCAACTGGAGACGATTTTGAAGACTCTTTCTACTTCTGGCTCCGCAGGGCGCTATTTTGCTATTCGACCTCATCTACTTCAGATTCGACGAAGGTAACGGGCGTGCTTCCACATTACGTGGCCTGTCTCCTTGACTTGGGGTGTTCCCCATTGTTCAGCTTGTAGTAGGATTGCTCAGCTTCACCCCAGCATGTGTTTATGTTATTTATACTGTAGCTTAGGCATTTAGAGAAGTCTTTTCCACCTAATTCGAGTAATATAGGCAGCTTGGACTGAGCCTAGTACATCTTATGCGCAACCACAAAATACAAGACTCTACACACGATAGAAAAGGTATCCACGGTTTTAGGGCATGATTTTTGTAGCTCAATACAAAAGGAGCATGTATCAAACGTACAAAGTGCTTCATTGAGATTATCATAAACATGTTGGTAGATCATCCATAACAACGGATAGGAATTCCACAACCTTTATCCGCACATTGACCTCCTTTTTCCAAGTAGCGCTGATGTTCCGCTTCAGCTGGCCAAAAGGTACTTGCCTCTTCAATCTCCGTCACAATCGGCTTTGTTAAAGTCTTTCCATATTCTTCCTTGGACAAAAGCGCTTGCTTTCTTTGTTCTTCGGTATGATAATAGATTCCAGAGCGATACTGTGTGCCCATATCGTTCTTTTGCTGATTCAACGTGGTAGGATCGTGAATGTTCCAAAACACTTTTAGTAGATCTGGGTACTGAACAGCAGATATATCAAATTCAACACGAACAGCTTCTGCGTGGCCGGTTTGCCCCGTGCAGACTTGTCGGTAGGTCGGATTCTCAACGGCTCCATTCGTATACCCAACGGTTGTTTGAAGGACACCATCTGTGCGCTGAAAAGCTAATTCAACGCCCCAAAAGCATCCTGCCGCAAATGTAGCCGTCTCTCTTGCATTACTAGTACACGTTTTTCCGCTCATTGCTTTCTGGCTCGTAAAATTGGATGCGAAAGTGTGCTTTAGATGAAAGAATTTGGAATACGATCGAAGGATAGGAAGCATTGTATAAATGAATATGTTACGTGTGCTAATAACAGGCATAGACTGCCCAACGAAAAGATACCAAACTAAATTTCAGCCAAGCGGTGGGGACGCAGCCTGCAAGAGGCGAATGCTTTGCGTGGTAGCTGTGGTGGAAAACACAGGAAGCAACGTCTTGGCTGCGACATTTCGAAAGGCGATGCCCAAGAAGCGTTTATTCTTGTAGAAAGCGAGCTGTCCTGAATTTGTGTCCATCAACACACCAATAATGTCACCATCTATCATGGGCACCGTAAATGCATCAACAATTCCGTGAACTTTATGGCCAGTGGAGCAAGATACACCCCAACTGCTTTCCCCCGCCAATATGTCGGATGCAACACCAATCAGAATACCGTCTCCTCCTGCGCCTCGCACCAATTTCACTTCCCAGTAATTAACACCATGCTGCATATGAAAATTGCCAAATACGGAAGCACATCCATCACCAATCTGAATGATTTGCGTATTGTTGTCACAATACTCCACAACATGCATTCTCTGGTCACTCTGGAATTGTTTCATTGGACATAAAAGCACCAAAATCGGATGATTCAAGTTGATAAGACATTCCACCAGCTTCAAGGTTGGCTTGATCTCAATTCTTTGCACAGAATCCGTCTGGACGAGCGTAATTGTGACCTCATTCGGTATTTCCAGCTTCTTCCGCACACTTTCAATCATCTCAATCCCCAAGCAGTCCAATGCGAAACAGAGCCGAAATTTCTGGCGCTTGGAATGAATGAGCGCATAAACCATAAATTCGGGTTCCGCATTCACTTCTTTGATATGAATTCGCATGTAACCCCACGGAAATTGGACGCGAACCATGCTGGAATCTATCCATTCGGGATCCACATCGGGTCGTTCTTCCGTAGTAATCAAGCGACCGTAGCCGTACGGCGTAGCAACGTGTACAATCGCACTTTCATTTCGGTCCGTTTGCATTTTCTCCTTTATTGAGCCTTCCCAAGAGAGTTTGAGAACCTCTTCGTTTTGATAATTACTTCAACAAAAGTGTGATAAAATGTACAAAAAAAGGTATATCCGATTTTTTGGTTGATTTCTCAACTGTCAAATGTTGACCCTTTTTCGATGTCCTTTCAGACCTGATAAACTGATCCCAAGGCGTTTGATCGAAATTCAGACCCACAAAGCGACACAAAGTCGAGTAATTTGATGGGCGGAGTGTGCTATCGCTGTCAACAAGCTGCTTTTGAAGAAGACCGTTTGACCATCCACAACTTGCGACTTGTGGTACAAAATCACTTGCTGCAACCTGCTCGCCCAAATATATTGCAGCAGCCTGAAAGCGCTCCATACTTTTCATCGCACTCGTTTTCTGGATTGCTGAGGATGGAAAATACCAACACGGATGCAGAACAAACGCATCTTTCCAGCGATTCTGATCCTAGTGCACCAAGTCGCAGTTTTTTTACACTTCCAACTTACATGTCGTCTTCCTTCAGTAAGCTGTCGACGCTGAAAGAGTGCATCACGAAAATAGGAGCACAAAGATCGATGACTTGCACAAAATCCATGCTTGATCGAGCGTGGAGGACAACAGCTACCTCCATTGGTCGAACATATTGCCACAATGGATCTGATGGAAGAGTCTATCCGCTTTCTCTAAGAGAGTTGTGTATCCGATGCATTTGCATACAACTGCTGAGTGAGCCCGCATTAGTTTTCCGTTCTCTGGCGTACCAAAGCTGGCAATCTGAAGAGTTGAGAAAGCATCAGAAGCTGGTTCGATATTCTGACAGCAAGAAATCGTTCAACTTTGTGTATTTTCCCTCAGAGTCAGCCACTGCCATTTTGGCTTGGCTTCGGGATCGACAAGTTGCTTGTAAGCATCACTTCCAGCTTTTTGCGTACTTTGAAATGCTTGATTGGGATTTGCGATTTTGCTCGGATGTGGATGATTCTTGGCTAGAAGCTCTTCCAACGCATGCTATCGAGCAAATACAGTCGCTCGATTTCTCGTATTGCCATCGATTACAATTTTGTGGGCTGAAGCCTCAAAGTCGATTACCAAATCTTCGTGTGGCGAATTTTGAAGGATGTCTCTATCTGAAACCAGAAACCATCCAGAGACTCGGATTTTCCAATCGGCTGATTTCTTTAAATCTCACAGGATGTCGATTGATCACGGATAAAACTTTGTATTCACTTCGGCATTTATTCCGATTGCAGAATCTTCATTTGGTAACGCGTTTGTGTGCTGCATTTCTTATCAAATTGATACTTGATGTGTAGAGCGGATGCAAATGGATCACTGAAAAAGGATTGCAGCATCTTAATGGTTTGTTTGGGCTGAAACGATTGTATCTTGCACGCTGTGTCAATGTATCGAACCAAGCTTTTCGCTTCTTCCCAACATCTTTTCCCAATTTGGTAGAATTGGATCTATCACATTGTTCCATCAGGTACATCAAAGCAGCCACTTCATTCGGAAATTGACACTTGGTCTCTAGCGACATCGCCTTGCACTTTACTGGCCGGTTGAGAGAGATTCATTCATTAATGCTGAAAGGATGCAGTCGAATAACAACCAAAGGCCTGAGTCATCTCGGTTCACTCTCGAAATTAAGACGATTGGATGTCAGATACTGCAAACATGTTGCTGGCTTGAGCAAAGAATGGACTCAGCTTGACATGCTGAAGCTGGCTTGTACAGAATTCAAGGAAGCGGACGCTTCTATCTTGGCGACGATGAAAACTCTACATGAACTCGACCTCCGGTGTTGTCTCGTAGCCAAAGGCTGTTTTTCATTCGTGAGCCACTTAAATAGCCTCGTGAGACTTTGTGTGGCGGAAACAGCATTGACCGATGAGAGCTTGATTATGTTGTGCAAAAGCCTCGAGAAGCTACAAATGTTGGATGTATCATGTACCGAAGTGACAGACAGTGGGACAATGGAAATCGAAATGCTTGGAGAATTGAGTGAATTACATTTAGATACTCCTGGAATTACAAACAGATCGCTTGAAAGAGTAGGAAAATTGAAGAAATTGGCAAGATTGAATCTCTTTGCAGCAAGGTAAGTTAGCATTCTTATGAGAAGAGCGTCTCACTTTGTGGTTGTAGTGTGACGGATGAGGGAGTCGAGGCTTTGAAGCGGCTTGACAAACTACAAGATCTTGATATATGTAGCGGTGGAGTCGGTCATCGAGGTGTGAAAGCACTCTCTCAGTTGAAAAGATTGAGGTCACTCAATCTGAGTCAGAACAAGTAGGTATTGCTTACTTGCGGCTTACAAAATCTTCTGATTCATATTCTAGAGAGATCCGATCGCAATCCGTTGTCCATCTTGAAGCACTCACAAAATTACGGTTCCTCAATCTATCTAACACGGGCATTACCAGTTCTTGTCTGCACAATCTATTCGGTGAGTATCTACTCAGCTTCGATGTGTCGCCATTAGCCAACTCTGTCTGCTGTATAGCGTTGAAAGAACTGGAAAGTCTGTCTGTTTATGGAGTTGTCTTGGAATCGAGTCAGATCGATGAGCTGCAAGGTGAGTGTTCTATCCGAGTGGAAGTACATATGTACCAACGTATCATGCGCTTAGAGAATCTACCTCACCTCAAGGTCTTAAGATGCTCTTGAAGGACATTCAGCTTATTCTTCAAGCTCCCCATCTTTACGAAAGGCTGAGAGAATACACGATGTGGCATACTCGGGTGGGCATTGGAGTCGGTCTCGGAATACATTCACTTGACTGCAACCATTTCGCAAGGATCAACCTTTGTCCAGTCATTCAAATATGAAATAAAGAATCACTGATAATCGCTTAATTTCCGATAAATACCCAATCATTACTCTGTGTCCTACACAGTTCATTATGAGCACTCGTACCCGAATTTTAAGCGGATATCGTCGACTTTTGCGTGCAAGTCGCCTGTCGTTTGAAGGAGATACATTTGCTATAAAACAATCTCGTGCAACACTACGCAACCAGTTTGTCGAGAATAAAGCTATTTCAGATCCCAACGCACTGGAAGATGTCTTAAAAGGAATCGAAGAAGCAGAAAGTATGCTTCTCCATCATATCGTTCAGGGGAAAAGAGTGGACAAAAGTGATGAGCCTTCACGTTTCAAAGTCAAGCTGACCGATCCACAGAAAAAAAATATGAGTCAAAACGAAGAATTAACACCGATCACTTCAAAAAGCTCAGCAGAATCCATTATTATACACTCTGGTAACGCGTGCACACGACCTGAATAAAAAGCTTTGACTAATGTACGAAAATAATCCATGTACGTTTCGCCATAATGACAAGTCTTGACGCCAGTTAGGCTCGAATTCGGCCTGATTTCCACACTTCATACAGATATCTTCCACTCAACATGCTTATTAGCGTTTGTGTGATAGGCTTGGACCCATGTTTTTTCTTCTCCGTGATTTCTTCTTCATCCTCGTGTATCATTGACACTTCATCCTCCGTCATTGCTTGCGCAAACCCGATCAACGCGATCAATAGAGACAGTAATAAAAGAATGTAACGCAGAGGGCACATATTTTCCAAGGCAAAAGTGATTGTGAGGCCAAGAAATTGACTCTATGATCCTTTTTGAGATTAGGTATACATGCATGAAGATGTGTGCGCACCCTACATTTTGTCATAGACACATGATTAAGACGAGGCTATCTGGCAGCCGGATGCCAATCCTATACAAACAATCAATCACTCAATCAACAGGGTTAAAAGCTGATATAATAACACCTCGTACCTCGCAGTAATGAGATGACGTCATTTGACCCTTCAAAGTAGAACATCGCCTACAGAAATCGACGCGTGAGTAAGTTCCAAATAACCCACTGCTGACGTACGCTAGATTTCTTGACGGTACCAACGTGGCACGTATAGATGCCCGCTTGATTAGAAAACACGTTTGTATCAATGGACTGAAGTCGCTGTACTGTGCGTGTCGATGAATCATCGCTACGATCAGTGTCCATGGAGCCTTCTGATTGTTTTTCTGTATGAGGAGTGGCAGCGCCTTGGTTGGCGATAGTGTCATGATACTTTCGGAAAAAAGTGAATAGAGTTTCATCATCTGCATCGCCGATACACAGTAAGAAATCGAGTGGATGATGACCGCCGGTAGACTCATGTGTGCATCTTTTCATCACTTCTTCCAATACTTTAATCTTTTGAATCCCTTGGAGCCGAACAATCACGCGATTGGGACCTGGTAACACCTCTAACGGGAGATTACACAAAACATCTTCCAAGTTGAGCAGCATGTCACGAGCCTGCATTGGCCCAAAGATGGAATCCGTTTCTCCATAATGCCATATCATCGAGCTGTCTTTGATTTCGATACGACTTCCGGGAGTTCGTTCCGTAAAGTATTGCATAATAGGACGCACGACTTTTTTCCATGACAAATCAACTTCTTCTGGGAGCGTGTGCCATTCACCTGACTTTGGAAATCGACAGTAGTAACCCGATTCTGCCACAATTCCCACACGCGGATCTCTAACCCAGCTCGTGAGCACACTTTGAACATGCGCACTGAACACGAAAACAGTGTTTTGCGGATCGGCACATAATGCTTCAAGCACCCGTTTTCCGGCTGGTTTTGGAGGTGTCATTGTTGTTCGTTGTGGAGTTCCTCCTCCCATCAATATATTATCCACATTCAGCAGAATGAGGCGATTCGAGGTCTGAGCATAGGACTTCACGATGTCCTCAAATGGCAGTTTTGACAACTTTGTTCCCGATATGGGTCTCGTGACTTTGTATTCCAAATCCGTCAGAAAACTCTTTCCCCAGAAACTTGCCGAATGTGTCTTTACATATCGCAATAAATTCATGTGTCGATACTCGCGATCTTTTGGGAGTAAATTGAGCGCATAATCCAGAGCTGTAGCAATGTCGTTTGTGTTCCATGGATTCACACGAATCGCTCCGGAGAGTGATTGAGCGCTACCTGCAAACTCGCTTAACACTAAAACACCAGGACCTTCACGACGTGCAGAGCATTCACGGACTTGACACATTACATATTCGTGACTGACCAGATTCATTCCATCTCGAAGAGATGTCACCAGACATACATCAGCCACATTGTATAACGCGACTAGCTCGTGAGGTCGAACGGATCGGTGGATATAATGAACTGGAGAATGTTCGATTGTACTGAATCGGCCGTTAATGCGTCCGACCATTTCGTTCACATTGGCTGCTAAATTCTGATACTCTAATACGCTTGTTCGTGAGGGAACCGCCACTTGGATCAAGACGACATTTTCTCGATATTTGGGATACATTGTGAGAAAGCGCTCCATAGATAACATCCGATGCGGTATTCCTTTGATGTAATCCATTCTGTCAACACCAATGATAATCTTCTTCCCAGCAAATCTCGAGCATAATTCTTTGATACGCTGTTGGGTCATCTCAGCATCTACTAATTTCTGAAAATGATCAGGATCGATTCCGATCGGGTACACTCCAACCGCTGTAAAGTGATCTTGCAACTCAATTCCTTTTGGAGTCGAGCAGGGTCCATCGATCCGTGAACAAGCTGATAGAAAATGGCGAGCATAATCATACGTATGGAATCCTAAAAGATCCGCGCCCAATAATCCTCTTAGAATCGGTTGTCCCACCGGAAGCATTCGATAGACATCGGAGGCTGGGAACGGTGTGTGCAGGAACCAAGCAATTGTGGCCTTTGGATGTCGCTTTCGCAATAGAGAAGGCAGCATCATAAGATGATAATCGTGAACCCATACAAAGTCTCCTTCTCGATACACCTGATGAACAGCTTGTGCAAACCGTTTATTCGCTAGCTTATAGGCCTCCCATGGACGAAAATCAAATTTCTTCTCACTTCCAGGTCGAAACATTGGTAAAGGGACGTAATGAAAGATTGGCCATAAAATATCATTACTAAAGTCATTGTAATAACGAGCAGCGAGTTCTTTCGGGAGGAATACTGGCACACAATTGAACTCATTTGCGAGCTTTTCTCGAACTTGTTCTTGATCCTCTTGAGCTACTTCTTCACCGAGCCATCCGATCCAAATGAAAGGTACCTCATCGCGGATTCCATTAAGTGCGGTTACTAATCCTCCAGAACTCATTGTAAATGTCCATTCGCCAGTGACCTCATCCCTCGTGAATGAAATAGGAAGACGATTGGATACCATAATGAGGCGACGGCGAGAATCCTTGAGTGATGGTACCATTTCATCCTGAGATTTCTCGGTTTGCACTTGAATCATTGAAAGCTGACGTTGAACTTCCTGAATGGTTACCAGTAACTCTTGCTCTTTTGCACTCATTCCCACTGCATCTTCCTCATGTAATCCTGATGATATTTGGTTGCGTCGGTGAGAAGACTGCGAATGGAGAAGTGAGCGGCGTCGTTGCTCCACAAGACGATGTCGATGAGATCCTATCCTACCTCCATCGGATTCCTGCTCACATTCGTCATCGGATATATCGTCTGCGCTACTGATTCCCTCATTGCTGTAGTCTGAGTCCACTTTTGCATACATTTCTGATTCCAAATTCGATCTGAATTGAGGGCGTGAGGGTACATTTTGTGATTTTCTGGAAAAGGCGTTTGTTTCTTGATGACACAAATCGTCATCCAATGACATCCCGCGGTTTCGTGGTAATCGTTTTGAGTTGGAGTGACGTCGTGTACGGTCGGCCATCGCGTAGATTGAATTGTGCGTTGTGATGTAGTTTATGTAGCCAATGTTCAAGAAGATTCGATATCAATTTCAACATAAAGTATACGCTATAAACTCTTTTGTCAATGTGTGCAACACACTTGATTAGTCTGACCATTCGATAAAAGTATACGAATTTCTACTGTCTAGTTTTGCAATTCTCAAATGTTTATTTTATTGAACAGCCAATACAAATCAAGTTCAAGTTCCGAATGCAGAAGCCATCAAACGGATCTTACGACACACACACTCTGCCATCTTCCATACCATCAACACCATCGTCTTCCCACTCGTTTCAAGTCGCGCAACCAACTCCGTCCATCGAAATCAATCCCGTAAACCGCACCCCATCGTGTCGAAGTAACCGTCTTTCCACGTACCCACACTTTCCACGTTCTGTCAAAGAAAATGTTTCCGAGCGCACACCGAAGAATATCGAAAGCAACGGACTAAGTCGTAGTTTACCGTTCAAAAGTCCTAATTTGGCGTCCCGTTTCTTCAAAAACAAAAAAGAAGTCAGTTCAAGATCCAGAGAAACCGATAGACGCGATGTCCTCACCAACGAGCGACATGACGCATGGCATCTCCCAAAGCAATCAATGTATTTCCTCAAGAACATCAGCTGGGTTCCAGACAATTTGGCTGAAAAGTGTTATGCTTGCCAAGTGGCATTCACGTTAGTGTTGCGTCGTCACCATTGCCGACGGTGTGGAAATGTGTTTTGTGACTCGTGTTCTTCGTCGAGGATGCCAATTGTATCAGCCAATATATTCACTCCAGTTCGTGTGTGTGATAAATGCTCTGTGGCTGCCCGAAAAGCTTATGTGAAAATGGTGGAAGAAAAACAGAATTCCAGGCAACGGGCATTCTCGAATGGGTACATGAATGCTGGAAGGCAGTCTCCGATATCGTTGAAAGCCTCGTTGTATCCTGAACCAAATTTCATTTTTGAGGAGTCTCAAGTCAATGGATCTGATCAATTCTCTTATGAAGCAAGTGAGAAGAGGAGAGCGTGTGATGAATCGGATTCGATCGATAGTTTTAATTGGGAGGAAAAGTCTTTACAGTGTGATGAGATTTCAAATTCCGATGAAAAGCCTCGTCAGGGATATATGAGTTCGAATCAGAGAGCTCAGGATAGAGATACTTTGGATGAAGAGATGTCACACACAGAGATGATGTTTCGACGGAATAGAGTTTGCGTACGCACAATTGAAGGAGAAATTGTTCTTTTACGGACGGAAGATGTGCGCATTCAAATGCTTCATTTGGTAGGTACCAAGCAGATTGGAACACTCTATGTCACGAATTATCGCATTGTATTCAGTCCACATGTTGGGGAATCGGAGTTTGCTACTTCCAAGGTATCTCGAGATGAGAGAAATCGAATGAATCGAAGCACGAAATTTGGAGCACGGCGAAACTTATGGGAAACAGAGTTGAGCTATCAGACTGGATTTGGTCGTGATGTGCTGACGACTTATCAAGCGATCCCTTTGCTGTCGATCGAGCGTGCAAAGCGGAAGGAAATGGTGGAGAATGATACTGGAGTTTTGGATCTCGTGTGTAAGGATTTCCGACGCATTCAATTTATATTTGAAGGCTTGGTCACTCGACAGATATTTCATCAGTTTGATCGCACGTTTCGAATCATACGTGAGTACGCACTACAAGAAGGTCCAATTCGCATCGAGAAAATCGCATTTGCGCAATATTCGCAGGAGCGAATCAGTTCCAAGCCGCGTGATGGATGTGTCCCTTACAACGCGAAAAAAGAGTTTGATCGATTGGGCGTCATCGCATCGAATGGCTGGCGCATCAGTGAGCTCAATATGAACTACTCCTTGTGTGAGACGTATCCTTCTCTACTAGCGATTCCGGCGAATGTATCGGATGAAATACTTTGTGTTGCTGCTCGATATCGCTCTAAAAGACGTATTCCGACCTTATGCTGGCGAGATGTGGTGTCTGGAGCTTCCATTACGCGCAGTAGCCAGCCACTTGTCGGCTTGGGGCAACGACAGTGCGATTACGACGTGTTTCTGATTCAGACCATTGCAGCTGTCAATCCATCTTCCAGTAAGCTCGTCATCATCGATGCTCGACCGTGGAAGAATGCGGTCGCGCAGAAGACAGTTGGGCGTGCTGGATACGAGCTCACTGCTCGGTACGAGACTCGTCATAATCCATCATCGGTCAAAGATCTAGATTTGAGTGCGTCGGTAGTGGCTACACACTCCAAAGAAGAAGATACCTCATCTGATCCTATCGACGATGCAATGACAACATCTCCAATGATGGGCTCCAGCCATTCGGTGACATCTCAGACTGACAGCCCGCGGGCTCTTTCCAACATGGACGACGCGATAGCAGGAGTGGAATCTCCCGATATTGTGGCTAATTCCCAGCTTGTTTTGACGGAATGTAAGCTCATCTTCATGGGCATTGAGAATATTCACGTGATGCGGAAATCGTACATGAAGCTGTCTGATTTGTGCACAAGTACGAGCAACAGCTGTATCGATAGTAAATGGCTCGATCAAATGACTGCGACTCGGTGGATGGAACACTTGTCACGCATTTTGGATTCTGCGATTGAAATTGCTCGCATCATTCATGAGCAGCAAGCAAGTGTGCTGGTGCATTGCAGTGATGGTTGGGACCGAACTTCTCAGCTCACTTCGTTGGCTCAACTGCTTTTGGATCCGTATTATCGCACGATCAAAGGCTTTCAGGTTCTCATCGAGAAGGAATGGTGCAGTTTTGGGCACAAGTTTCGCGATCGTACTGGTCACGGGATCTGTGGAACGTTTGGAAGCTCACACGCTCAAGAGATCTCTCCCATCTTTCTCCAATTTGTCGATTGCGTATGGCAGATTCAGCAGCAATTTCCGTGTGCTTTTGAATTCAATGAGCGATTTCTGATACTGATTTTGGACCATTTGCATTCGTGTCGTTTTGGCACATTTTTATACAATTGTGAGAAGGAACGTGTGCAAAGTGAGAAGAATGCACCAGCCAATTCGTTGTGGGAGT
The DNA here is from genome assembly GCA_902706625.1 of Albugo laibachii. NCBI lineage: Eukaryota > Oomycota > Peronosporomycetes > Albuginales > Albuginaceae > Albugo > Albugo laibachii. Next base: position 15,577 of record CACSLJ010000022.1, on the reverse strand, counting down.
TTATGGACGCGATGGACGCATCGGTGGTCCAGAATGTGTTTTATCAGATGGAAATGCTCTCATGGCGCTGCACAAAGGCGAATATTGTGGCAACACGACAGTGTTACGAAGTCGCAAATGAGTTGGATGAGTACAAGGAGCATTCATCGAGCCAGGCTGCGGATGAGGAACACGAAGACGATATGAATATGATTGATACCGACAGCTCGTCACATTCGAGTCGGAGCAGCTTTTCATGTAGCGAGTTTTCGGAAGAATTTGCGATGAGCTCTGGAATCCCATCGCCGAGAGAGCGCGATGGAAGATGGATCAATACCGCACGTGGGCGTCATGGATGTAGAAATGCGACGGAAATTGCAAGCGCGATATCGGACGATTCCTCACGCAATTTCCATAGGGTGGTATGTGATCTCGATTATGGAATATCTTTCCCCGATCCATTGGATGTGACTGCGATTTTGGCTCAAAATGGACCGACAAAAAATCGAGAACGACAATTTGACGCTGACATGGATGTCACTGGTTCACCGATGCGCATTGGATCGAGAAAGACGCCTGTACGTCGCTTCTCCGCGCCAGCTGGAGCTCTACGCAGCGGTTCACGCGAAGAGAGTTGTATGAATGCAAACGGAATGGAGGCTTTACCACTGTGGACAAATAGCACGGAAAGAAGCAAAGTGCTGTTTCCGTGTGCGTCGCTAAAAGTGGTACAATTTTGGAGCGCGTATTATCTTCGTTGGGATTTACTGAAATGTCATAAACGGGATGCAGATCTCGAAATTGAGACACTTGGAAGAGATTTACGCTTTCATGTGCAGTGGACGCAACTCCATGTGGCTCTTTTAAAGCAGCAAAGCAGTCAGCAGATCGGAAAACATTCCGTTGATATCAAATCAGATGACAAAAGTGCGTGTGGAAATACGCAAAAGGAAGAAGATGGAGTCGAAGATGATGGAGACATGAATTTAACACAACGATACGCAAAACTGTTGGAAAGACGACGTCAGGCGATGGAAATGATCGAAATGGCGTTCGAGGATCAAGTCGCTCGTTTGGTTCCAACCACTCTGTCCCCATGATTACTCACTTGTGTATCCTACTGCTTCTCGGCGTAAAAGAATCCCCATCTTTGGTCGCCTTCGTCGCATCGGATCAGCTTTGCTTCCCATCCTTTGACAATGGCATTGAAATCGTCGTTTGAAGTCTCTTGAATGAATTCGTCCTTGCTCGAAACCGTACGATCCAATTCCTCACGCAAGATGTTCATAAATTGCCTGGTACGATCTTCAGCAATCACATTCCGAAATCCAGCTTCCGTCAACAACGCACCATACGCCTCGACCGTGAGCAAGTGGTACCCTCGACCTTGTACATAGTCGGCAAACCGATTCGTAGGTCGCTTTCCACCTCGACAGTAATCGGTAATCAGAACCCGGCCACCAGGACGCAACCATCTGAAAAATCGCTGGAAGAGAGTTGTTTTATCTTGGATATGGAGAATCGTATCGCGAGAATAAATGACGTCGAAGGATTCATCTGGGAATTCTCGTGTGGTGGCATCACAAATCTCAAATTCCACATCGAGTTGGGTCTCATTCATGGAGTGTTCCAATGCTCGATGTACCATATTCGTCGACAAGTCGATACCCAGCACAGAGACTCCATATTCCCGCGCCATATAAAAGTCGCCGCCTCCAATTCCGCATCCTACATCCAACACACACTCTTTTGGCTTGAGTTGGAGCTTCTCCACAAACTCGGTTGTGGTCCCTTGTCCGCCTGTGCTCACATACCCCTTCCCAAAGATCTTTTCGTATCGCTTGATACTTTGTACCGAGTATTGTTGCTCATCCAAAAACGCTTGGAATGTGTGCATTGCGTCATTTCCAGCGGCCTTCATGACCTTTGCGTAATAGAAACAAACCTGACCGTTGTTCTGCTTGATTGTGCGATACACCGATACACTGCACGATCGCTTTAAATAGAAATGACCGATTTTTGTATTGTTCGACTCGGTTGAAAACACTGCGCCAAAGGCTTTCACATAAAAGCTCGGATGACGATATTGCGTTGGATTGGCATCCCGCTTCACATCGCCAGACTGACGAAAACACGACTCCCGGAAGAAGAGCTTACCGCCCGGACGCAGCCATCGAATCGCTTTTGACGCAAACGCATACACTTCCTCACCACTCAGATACATGAAGAGCCAATTGGAGAAAATCACATCGAGTGAGTGTTCGGGTAATTCTAGCTGGACCACATCCTGACACAAAAACTGTAAATTTCGATAATGACTGTGTTTGCTTAAATTAGCCTGATGGAATGTTTCCATGAATTCCACAGCGATAAGAGATTTCGCTTGATCGGCGATAAACCCGGTGAAGCGTCCAATACCAGCCGCTAGTTCCAGCACGTCTTTGTCTTTCATATCGGGTGCTTTACTCAAGATCTCAGGCACTTCGAGCTCATGAAGTCGCTCGGCGTTCGTATCCAGCATCATGGACTCAATTGTGGTGTCAGTACTACGCAGGGGATGTCACTTATGGAGCTTTGGAACAGCAAGAGAAGTACCTGTGCGTCGTCCAGTACGACTTCATTTCCTCGCGTGTCTCATCAACTCGAGTCATTATTGTTTATAGGAACAGTGAGTGCAAGAGGGATTTAAATTGAAGCGGAATCGTTTGAGGAAATTCGAAAATGGAGAGGACGACAGGAAATCAGAAAACGAGATCATAGCAACTGAGCGCTTCTATAATAGGGAAAGGGGAGATGGAAGTTATGGAACGTATGACAATGACAAAATGGGAACATAGGAATGGTGCGTGCGCTATGACTTTTTGTTTTACGCGATCATAAGCTGATGGATGGACATATTCTCTGATTGGATGAAATGCGTACCGTATTTTCCTCTTGAATACGAACCGCACCTAGCAACAAGTGTCAAGGGGTGCTGTTTGTATTGAGAAACAATGGATCGGCTATCAAGTCAGGTAGAAATGGTTCGCTGGAGTAGAAAGGGATTCCCATAGCTCTTTTTTGTAGATTTATGCAGCAAAGGAGGTATTATCTAAAGGAGATGCAGAATGGACCGAATGCTCCCGCGTATTGGAAGATATCGCGTACACAATTGAGTCATTGGGACAGCATGAAAGCATGAAACAAGTTGTGCTAAAGCTCCTATTTATTGCGGTATGTAACTGGCAAGTAGATCTTACTCAATCAATGTAAACACATCAAATCAGGATGAAATTGGAACACAACTTATTAGTGCGCGGTCTCGCTTGGTCGGCAATGTAGCCAAAGTACTCTCTCGGATTGTAATTCAGACGAAGCATGAATTCCGACCGCTAGCGGACCGTATATTGGTGACATTAGCCAGAACAGCCAAATCGTCTTCAGCAGCCGTTCGGAATCCCGGGTCGCGATTGTTTCATGATATTTCCCAATACTCTCGGTATGACGTCAAGCTGCTTTGTCGTCTGTATATATCGGAGCATTCTTCGCATGGTATGAGGTATGGTAGCAGCTATCATTGATTACGAATGCTACTGTCTGTAGAACGAGTGAGATTACTGATTGTGGAGCAGATGGACTTTATTTTTGCTCATTGGAGCAAGTCAGAATTGGAGCCTTATTACCAGGACTTATTGGAGGTCTTGCGTCGTGGGGTGCAGGATGCCTCTCAGAATGTCCGAAGTCAATGTCGACGAGCTTATTGTGCGTTCGCTGAAGTCTGGTATGTGATATGCAATATAAAAGAAACATGCTCAGTTACGGGAATCGTAGGCAAGAACGAATTGAAGAACTCTGCGATAACATTCCAGGGAAGACTCGTGACGCATTTATCAAGAATAATAACCACGCACTTTTGACGAAGAAACTGATCGAAGGTGACCGATTACATGGAAAAGAAAAGGTCTCAAATCTACAGAGAAGTATGTCGATGGCGGAGAGGCGAGCATACTTTCGTGAGAGTTTGAGAGATCAATCTCGATTTGAAGAGGAAACGAAAACGCAAGACTCAACACCACCCAGTCTTCATGAGCGTCGTGATAAGGTCGCACCCTCAGCACCGGAAAAATCACTCCATAGTAGTCGACGTGGAGAACAAAGTGCACCTACGGAACAAGCCAAGCCGGTAACCGGCTTCCAGCTCGATTTCTCCGAGTCACTTCTTGCCTCCGATCAAAGAAAGAACGCTACCTCAACGCATTCACCAACACTGATATGGAACGGTGAGTGCTATATCCCGAGTACCTTTAACAGACCACAGGAGAAGACTTTGGATCATCAGCCTGATGCGTATGGAGCGGTAAACGAGACCTCGGAACTCCATCGACGCTTTCCAGAATCAAAGGCTCCAGCCTCACAAATTCCAAGAAATCCTGTCACCGGCAAAACAGGCAATATTCCGCTACGCGCTCGAGAAAGGAAGACTCTTTTCCAAGATGAAGTGGATAAAAGATCAAATGTTCCGCCGTTCCAATCCGAATATGATGCGAAAAGGATGGAGGACCCAACTCCGCCTAAATATCCGTTGTCTCCCGAGACGTTTGTTGGAGCCGTTCCAAAGTTTCAAACCGCTGGTATCGACTTTTCACGTCAATATCCATCGACCAAGGTGTCATCCCCAAAACCATTCCACAATGTATCGAATTTCGATCTCCAAAAGGACAACACTGAAGCTTTCTCTATTCTTGAGAATGTAAAGCACGTCCGTGAAGGATTGTCCAATTTACAAGGAATGAATACCTTCATGAAAAATCAAACGAAACCGATCAAAGCAGATGGAGCGTCGAAATTCAAAGTACCGAATGGAATGGTGGAGAGGAACGTACATCGTTCTAAAGAACCAGATCAACGTACCTCAGTGCGTTCTCCTGAAGCCCGAAAATCATTTCGACGTCAAGTGCCTGGGATTCCTCCTCGGAAGGAGCTTTTACGACCAAGTCATCCCGCTGAAACGCGTAAAGAACCGCTTAGCGAAGATGTTCCTGCGATTCTCAAACCATCTAGCACACAACCCAAAGCAAAGTGGACACGCACACTGCTGCTCACGCTGTTTGTCTTATTGAGCTTTATCTTTGGGTGCTCTGGTTTGCTCCGTGTGGGTCACATGCTGAAGACTTCAATCGACTATCATAGAATGCTGACTTCGCGAATGGAGCAATTTGAAAGCAGCATTTTAGAATCTCATTTGGCGGTCAAGATATTGGAAGAAAATTATGTGATGTGGACGGAATATGTGCATGTGTTGGCTCAGGAAGACGAGAAAGACGCGTTATCGCATTTGGAAAAGGTGCAAAAAGACGTGAAGAAATGGAGATTGGAACTGAAGCAAGACATGGTCAATTTTAGACACGCTTTATCTCAAGAACTCGGCGAATTAGCGAATGCCTCTCGCGATGCAAATCGGTGACGAATGACGAATTCTTTTTATCGAGTCATATTACAGGAAGATATTTAAACAATAAAACCAATCGTGCGTCCAGCGTGATGCACTGCTTCGATTTTTGGTTCTGCTTTAAGGCAAGTAACGCTATGTCGGCACTTTTGCCTGACTTTTACCATATTTTGCTTCAATTCAGAGCAATGTTCCCAACACTCCAAAGGCGCGCGTACAAGAACGAGCGTTTTCGAGTGTGAAATCGCTTTCGACTCCAAAATCGGACACATTTGAGTGTTTTGGAGAAAGTGATGACAACGTGACCGACTTTTACACTTTTGGGAGAGTTTTGGGTGAAGGATCCTACGCGGTCGTTCGAGAAGCCGTTTGTAAGAAGACTGGAGTGAAGCGTGCCATCAAATGTATACGTCGGTCAACTTTATCGCCGGAAGAAGAGAAAGCCATTGCATTGGAAGTTGCGATCTTGAAAGAGATGCATCATCCCAACATCATGGAGATCTTCGAATTTTACGATAGTATGGATTGCTTTTACATCGTCACAGAGCTCATCAAAGGGGGCGAATTGTTTGATCGAATTGTGGAAAAGGTTTTGAGATCCGCTTGACGCTTTGTTGTGCTCTAATGGGTCATGTTTGGCTGCTACAGTCGTGCTATTCGGAGAGGGAAGCCAGGGATTTGGTGGCGATTTTGCTTCATGCCCTTCGATACATGCATGAGAACGGCATTGTGCATCGTGATTTGAAGCCAGAAAACTTGTTGATGTTGTCTTCCACCGATAATACGCTCATTAAGATCGTGGACTTTGGATTTGCGAAACAGCTTCCCGATGGATCCGATGGAATGAGTACGACATGCGGAACGCCTGGATACATGGCACCGGAATTATTGCGACGAGAAATGTATGGCAAGCCTGTTGATGTGTGGAGTGTTGGAGTCATTGTGTATATCTTGCTGTGCGGGTATCCACCTTTCTTTGATGAATCACACACGGTCCTCTGCCAGAATATTCTTGATGGGCGACTTCATTTCGACGCGCCGTATTGGGATGATGTATCAGCCGCTGCCAAAGCTTTCATCGGTAGAATGCTGATTGTCGATCCAAATAGACGGTAAGGCTGCGTGCTTGCATAAAGGCGTTTGGGTCTCAGTCTTGTACCACAGCGCGACGATGGAAGAACTGTGTCAAGATCCTTGGATTACCGGTGAAGATATTGCCAGTGAGCCACTTGCAAGTGCACTGGTCGAGTTGCGCTGTTTCAATGCAAAGGCCAAGTTCAAAGCTGCTGTCCATTCAGTGCACGCGACAATCAGCTTGAAGAATAGTAACACGAGCTCGGCTATCACGGATGTTGAGGCGTGTTCAATCAGACTCAATGAACCAGAAAGATAGCGTCACACTAATCTTGCTCTAGCGAATGGCAATTGCAGAGTCACATTTCTTCTATCATCGGCTCTTTTTATCTAACGGAGCATCTGCGATTTGGAATGCGTCTTTGATGTTATCCCAAATTCGCTTCATCTTGTATGGATTGTACTGAATGTCATCATATGAGAAGCTTTCTTCGGTATTGAGAATGCTGTCTGTTGAGAACATGCCACCCCAAGAGTGATCCAGCAAATTCTCTCCTGCTTTGGATATCGCCTTCACTTCACCTTTGATACGACGTCGAAGTTTGGTCCAGTAAACCATATACGAGAATCGCGTATAGTTTCCGTCATTGTCCTGGCTCACTTTCTCGTAGCATGCGTCTCGTTTGAATGATTCATTCGCTGTGACATTTTGCCCAATGCGATATATTTGCACAAGAATGAAAAACCACAAAAGCAGGGAAAGCATAAACATGAGTGAGCTCAGAAACCCAAGTGCCTGATGTTGCTAATCATATCAAAACCAAGTTAAGAAGACAAAACCCTGTAACACTGGTAACTTTACCGTGATGATTGCGTGCATCGCCGAAGACAAGCGGCTTGTTGCAGTCACCATGTCAACTTCACCCTCGAATATTGGATCAATTCCAAGCATTTTTTCAGCCTAAACACAAAAAAGTGAAAATCCGTTCGCTACCATGTAAATGTGCTCATCTTGCTTTGGTGAGGAATACTGTCGACACCAGAAATACGCCATACAAGCACATGAGTAGTTGAAGCTGAGATCAAAGCCCATAAGCCCAAATATTGACGGGAAGGTCATTATCTTACCCAAAGGTACCCAAAAAAGTGCTTGTAATTGTTTGCACCAACGCAGCCATTGAACCAGACTACGACACGACAACATTCCACGTAACCATGCTCAAGCTCGACTCACAAATTCCACATAACATACTGCAGCTACTCAGAAATTGAGTGAGCATCGCCCGGCCCCTTCTCCAATCATTGTACATACTGATGGTCGAATCGCGCAACACAGCAATCACATAATCGGCAGTGCTTTGATCTTGGCAACCTCGGGTCATTCACAGATGCAAATTAGTCCATTTCTCGATATCTCCACATTCTCTTACTTTGGAATTCTGCATGTTTGGCAATATTTATCTTCTGGGAAAAGAACGGGATGAAATGGATATTTCTGAAACGTATCGATAGTGTTGATGGTAATGACGCCGGGATCGGTGAGCAATGAAAGATGCAGAAAGGATAGGAAACAGGCCAAATAGGCGATCGTAAACGTAATCCTGAACTTGCAATTGTCAATTTAGCAATGAGAGAGGAGCTGTTACGAATTCGCGGACATGTGATAATTGCCGACATATCGATTGGGTATGTAAGATTCCATTTCGTGATACAAAACATAATACCCGGCGGTCATAACCAGTATGTATAACATCTAGGAAATCGTCTTTGATGTAACCGATCGATTTGAGCTCTCTTTATGTACCTGAACGATTGGATTCCTTTCAAAAAGCACATATTGCAGTACGCGTTTCCCCGCAGCTAACATGTTTTCGTTGCAATTGCAAGAATGCTGGTCAAGTCATTGAATTCTACACTACCCAATTCATGAATTGTCTTGCGAGGTGGTCATTGTTGTAAAAATCTCCTACAGTATCCTGTTTAATTGCTCGAAAAAGCTCGGATAATTTATGAGCACATCTTCTTGTCCCAAATGTCGTCATCGAATTTCTCCGTCAGCGTCAGTCAGGGGCAGCCGAATCTACTCTTGAGATTTGTGTCGTGGCATAAACGGGGTGTCGGTAGATAATCAAGACAGATACGACCGCCTAACTATCACACACTAGCAAGCGTACATGGACATATGATTTGCAAAAATGTGGGCGCGTGGGTGGGCCTTGTGGGACTACGAGGACAAGTTTTAATCTGACAAGCGGAGATATTCACTAGTACTGCTGACATGGTCGTGGAAAGGAGGCCGGTTTCATCAAAGGAAGGACAGCCAAATTCAGCGGTACACACATCAACACAATAACGTCTCTCTGCAAAAGGAACCAGATCCGTTCTTAGGTTAGATAGACCCAAGAGCTTCAGATAGCAACATCGTTGGCGTCAAGCAGCATTGGGACTGCCTATGGGAAGTGAGGGACCAGCGAATTCACATGGTATATCGCAGTGTTATCATGTGGAGAAACTTGCTTGGATGTCTGAATACCGGCAGCGTGCAGTAAGACAATTTAGGCGATCTGTATCGGGCGATTAAGCGCGTTTAAGCAACGAGAAGCACGGTATTCTCGAACGGTTGTTATAGAACAGACAAGTAGAAACCCGCTATTGTAATTTTCACCAACCGATAACTGTGTGATAATTGTCAAAGTATTGTTTCGTGTACAACAAGCAGTACAATTTCAATTAATTTTCTCACAACTCATTCTCAAAGGCGGTAGAATTCGTACGATTACTTGATGAAAAAACCGATACAGTAGCATTCCGAGTAACTTGTAATTTTGACCGCACAACCGCACTTTACACCATGGTCCTACACATTTTTTCACTATCAATTGCCGCAGTAAGTAAACTCGGATGTCGACGATGATTGCCTCGTCTCATCATCGTCTGACTCTTTTTATTAGGAAAATTATATACAGCGTGAGAACACTCGACGTAAAAGTTTACAGCCACACCAAAGGAACGATTTTGGCGTCAAACTTCCCAAAAACGTGCTCGAACAGCACGCCACTCAAGTCAAACACCATCAATTCCTTTCCCAGAAAGACACTGCTGCCATTTTGAATTCCTTTGTCCATGAAATCCGCGCCATTGTCCATACTTCCAGATCGAAACGACTTTCAGCTCCCAATCCGCAAGAATGGAGTGAGACCGAAGAGGCCAAATGGATCGGATGGACGCGAAGCGTCGAAAAAGCTCTGTACGAGTTTCAGCCTTCAGACTCGATGCTCGGCGATCCATTGCTGATACTATTCGAGAAATTGCAAGTCCTCAGTGATAGTCCGCCTCTTTTTTCCGAATTGGCTGGTCGTGCGCGTGAGTTATTGCAGAAATGGGAGCGTGATGGTGTGTTCAATTCGACCTTTTCCAGCGATACGGATGAAGATGACGATCAAGACCGAATGCAAGTGAAAACGTATCATCAAAAAGAAGCTCGAGCTCGACGAGACCGAGCAATGTACGATGATGTGGAGATTGATGGGTATCTGGATCACCACCTCTTCCGTGTGTATTCGAGCAGAAAGATCACAGCAATGTGGATCATAAAGCGCAATGTAATTCGATGGAGTCGTACGAGAAAGATGTCGGAAGAGGTCGAGGCTTTTGGGAACACAACACAGACATTTATTCGACAATTCAATCGGAGTGGTCGTCCAACTGCTGCAAAAGAAGCTCAAGTGGACGAAAACTTGAGAGGAGGACGTGGGGATCATGGCTCAGCTTTTATTTTGATGCCTGAGCTCATGCACTTTTCAAGACATGTGGCGTTGTATTCTGTGGATCAAGCGCTTCGGGAAGTTGAGAGGATCAAGCAAAAGTATTTGCTTCGACGGATGCGGAGCGCGTACAAGATCCAAATGGCGTGGAAAAATTCCTGTCAGGGCTCTCGAGTTGCACGACCTAAACGATCAAGAACACGACATAAAAAGATGCAAAGGAACGAAAACCAGGTCATACGAGCAAGGGATACCTTAAAGCTCATTCGACCAGATTCTAGACAGCCTCCACCAAAGCAGAATATCACAAAGCACACGAAACATGCCCCACAAGTCATTCGAGAACATCCAGCAACAGCCACGATCGATGAATCCAAAGAGGGGGTCATACACAAACAAGCTTCGATGCTTTTGAAAAGGATGAGGAAAGCCAAGTTATTACAGAGCAGCGTAAATGCGATTCGAGCTGCTTCCTTTCTTCCCACGCGACCAATTCAGAGTGAAGCACAGGAGCATGAGAGCTCTCGTCAGCCTTCGAGCACATTTCGACCTTGGGAGACCGATTCAATCGCTTCTAACACGAGCGTGTCGTCCGAGTTTGTAGATTTCAGCGATGGTGGACAGCAGGCGATCGATCCAGTCAAAGATACAGTGGGTACGGGACCTGTTGTGGATAACATCACCGCATCTATCGCATCATCCAATCCAATGTCCACGTACGTCGAGTCACGCGCTCCTGAAGATGTCAGAAGCTCCGCACCCAACAAATTGACCAAACTATCTTCAATCAAAAATGAATCAATACTTCAAAGCCAATTCAAGTCCGTCACAAATGAACCTGCGAATGCGATCCGAGAATCTTCATCATCCAGTCAATCTTTCGCACAATGGCAGCGCCCCGGTGAACCAAGTCGTCCTCCCCGCGTTATCCTCGCAACCAAAACGCAACAAGTTGTCCCCTTTGATTCATTCGGAAACAGTGATACGCATTCTCTATCGTCAAAGATGTCAAGACCGTCAACACTGAAGCAGCTACATCGACCAGGTACTCCAAAAGCATCAACAGCTATCCCGCTCAAGCAGCCAAAACTCTCCTCTCTGGATACGACACATACGACAGCACAGCCACCCTCAACAAAGTCTTTAGATCACATCGATCGACTTGCGGCATTCTCCGAAACCTTCCACAGTAATCGCATCATCAAGTGGACAGCACAGCGCTTGATGACCTCGTCCGTACAAGATTCTTGTATGCGACGTTCAAGCGCGTCACCTGCAAAAGTGCACAGAGCTCCAACCACCGAATCCGCGACGACAAATTCACTGACCAGAGGTGTCTGAATCTCAGCAGCTACCGGGGGTCTATCACGAATTGTGTCACGTGCACATTCCGACGTGCATAGAGAGAGCGATTGCGACCAAGTATTCCAGTGCAATGAGCTTCATTCGGCCGGAGAGTACCTTGGACTTTACAGCAATGCAAAAATTGTTCAAATCATAAGAATCCATATTTAATCAATTTTTAATCAACTTCGACTACGAGCCAAATGAGCATTGAGCATCCCGATCCAATGTACAGCTATTTACTGTGTTGTGTGCCACGATGGCGCATGCACGATCCCCCTTTTCGAGCGGCTTGATGACAATTGGGAACACTGCACCGTTTTCCACCTCCATGGCTATAGCACAATCCTTTGGTTTGGACACTTCTCTCACATTTGTATACGGAACACCGTTTTCCTCCACCATGGGCGATGCAATACCCGCCACGATGAGCGCATTTGTAACATCCAGGGAATTTGCATTCTATTCGACCTCCATGGATCATACAGTATCCTTGTCGTCGGGCCACGTTGTCACATTCGAGAATCCGACAACGACTACCTCCACCATGCGCTTTGCATAGTCCTCCGCTTTGAGCCACTGTCTGACATCCGTCTTTCTTGCAGCGTCGACCTCCACCGTGACGGATACAAAACCCTCCAGCGAGGGCGTATTTGAAGCAATCGTGTACTCTGCACTGTCGACGTGGGTTGGGAGGTTTACGTGTGGATACAGTGAGTGTATTTCTCTGAAAACAGAGCAGATCCTGGATGGAGAGTTTCCTGGGAAGTTGGTCCACTTGGTGGGAGGGAACGGGTTCTGGTGAGTGCTTTGTACGGAGTTCCAGTGTGGTGTTTGCCGGAGGACGGAGTGGCAATTGGGAAGGTAAACCGAATAAAAACGGTAAAGGTAAATTTGAGGCTCTTGTGAGGGCATCTTGTAGAGAGGGAAGCACTTTCTGATGACTCATAGTGCGTCCTTGAGGCGAAATGGTGGAGCGAATGGTCGAAAGCCCGTCCAGTTTGGGTGAAGAGTATGCACCAAGAGGAAAAGTGCACTCGCGAGTTGAGGGATACACTGTTGGGTCTTCCATGCGCACTCACAAAATACAAGTCAGTTGAGGGTATCCGCAAAAAAAAATACTGACTCGGTGAAATAAGGCAAAGCGAAATGAACTAGAGACCTTCCATTGGAGCGACAATGCAATGTTGCTGTTCTGTATTTGAATCTGATTTAGTACGAACGCCCAGTTGCTCCGTCGCCCCAGGTCTTTCTGACTCTTTTTTTTTTCTTTTTCATCAGAATTTTTGCGTTATTTCCTCGAAACAAAAATGTATGGCAACTAATATACCAACCACGCATTTCCTTTTCCTCAAAGAAGCAGACGACCACACATTTTTTAAATCATGCTCATCACAACTTGGGAGTGTGGAAGAAATGCAAATGACACGTACTATACTAGATAAGAACAAGGATGCGCCAGCAAGTGTATTGCCTTTATTTAGTATGAGTTACGATCAATATTGATGATCAGAAACATCGCGTACCTGAAATTTTGGAAGAAGCGGATGTCCTCCTTGATTCTGAGACTACGGCATTGTACTGTCTGCTACGACCAGTATACAAACTTGAAGATGTTCAAAGTTACGTTGCTTGAAGATTACCGTACGAATTGATTCGGACTAACGTAATCGACATATACTTACTCCTTCAACAATCGTTCCTGAGTCTTTTAATTTTTCAGCCTGGGAGCGAATTTTTACGTCAGTAACTTGGACGCTGTCGCATCTACGTTTTATCAAAAGAGCGAGGTTTGTCATGGCACGGACCCGTCACTACTATATAGAATAAACACGAGTGGAAAATAATCAACGTTTTTACTTATTACAATAATAGATCTTGCAGAAAGTCAATATCATCATCTGTCCATGATTGTTTCTCTCCAATTGCAGAAAGCAACGGTACCACACTTGTGAAAGCGTCAATTTCCTCTGGGATACAAACAGATAAAAATGATTCTGGCATAAAATCATCAACACCGGTAGGTGTTCCATCCTCTAATAACTTATCATCCACATGGTTCGATGTCATGTCGGAAAACGTCGTGGTAGAGTAGTGTCCTTGTAATGATATAAATGAGTGTTCTTTTGTGCGTGAGTGCAAATGTTCAGGGTCGAGAACCAATTGGCATTGGGCCGAAGACTTTTCTGCAGATGTATAAGTTTTTACGTCGTCATGCTCGGATGGCTGGAGAAGAGAATTTTGAGATGGACTTGACGCATTTTCCATCGTTAAATCAAGTTGTGAGGCAATTGATTTTTGTTGCTGATGTTCGTAAAATAACTGCTGAGCGACAGCCATCGAAACTTGGCGTTTGATAACAGCACGACGTTGTGATCTTTCACGCCGACGAATTGCGTGCACTGTCTGATACTTGCGATCACTGCGCCGTTGTATCATATTTTGCTTGAGTCGATGTTCTTCACACAGTGAGTGCGCCTCACCGTTTCGTTTACGTGTGCGTTCGTTGAAGCATTTGCCTGTTTTGTATTGACACTTACCGTTGTACAATTGCTTTGTGAAAGTGTCCATAGTGTCTGCTTCTTGAAAATTTTGCGGATTCAATACGTGAAATGCTTGTACTGACTCGATGAGTTTGAGAGATAAAATGAAGTGTGAATTTACAATGTGTGTTTGGGAAACTTTGTGACTATCTTTTTTCAAGGTGTTGCTTGTGACGACTTTGGAAAAATGCAAATTGCTGATTGAGCAGAGACCGAACTCACGCCTGAATTAGACTTGCTTGAATTCATGAGTGCATCCTTGGTCTGAAAATAGTAGAAAGGCTGTGTGGATGGCATCTTTGTGCATCACCTGCCCCTAGGTGATCACAATTGTTTACTGACGCAAAAGATCTTTTTATTAAAAATAGTACGCGCAATAGGAATAACGATTATAAATAATTCACATTCGGTGCAGGAAGGGGTGCCGGTTACTTTATTGCGTTGTTGATCTAAATGATAGTCTTTCGGTGTGGGGATAACCGCGTCATATCTGACCATTGGAAAGCTCATGCAATTTACTTAGATTTGAAGATTGTATATCTTCCATTTATTGCCATGTCGAATGGCGTGTAGCGAGAACAGTCTTGGCAGCGTACGGCCCAATTATTACGTTAGTTTTCGTTATTGCGCTGTCGCACATGTACTGCATCTCAAATCTGCGACATCACCACGATCTTAAACTACTGAAACGCACCCAACAGCGCGAAAGTATAGCAACTATAACACTCGTTTTCGATACAAAAACTAAGAAAACTTAAACCATGACTTCGACTAACGGATTCCCTGCATAAAGTAGACTACCCGGTCACTATTGCAGAAATTTTACATAAACGTGCTATGTGAATAAAAATCGTTCGATGCCATGTTTTTACGGCTTTTATCAAATGATAATCGTTTTAATAGAATGGAGAGGACTTTTCAACAAAGTTGCTGTCTATGCTACCAATCTGCCTACACGGAGCATTGCTACGACTTAGATCTGCACAGATTTCAAGGATATCATGATTGTTATTTCCCCCTTTCCCACCAAGGAGCTTAAAATTTCTCAATAATGCTACTTGGCAGGGGGTTTATAAAAAAAATATCCCAAAATCAAAAATAATGAAACAAAATATCCCAAAATCATAAAATATATAAAAGAAATATCCCAATTGGGATAATGATTTGGTTCGAAGGGTTTTTATGTCGATACAAATGCCTTATATTCATCTCATTATGTACTATATAGTTATTGACCTACATTCATTGTTCTTGTCGGGGCAGCGTCTTCTGTTATGACCCCTTCTTCCACACAAACTGCATTTATAGGAAGCAGTTAGATTGCGTATACTCATTTGAGATTCACGTCGACGCGTCTTCTTTGGTCTACCTGCGCGCTGCTTCAAAACAATTGCAGTGCAATCACTTTCAATCAGCATATCCTTTGTGACTGGTGGTAGCCATTC